>JANKKI010000367.1:1387500-1987500 GCA_025175665.1 Cinchona pubescens
AGTTTCAGTTTAGTTTAATACTACATATTTTCCCCCACTATGTGCAGCTTTTGGTACTTCAATCAACTATGTGTAGTTACTTTTGGTATTTTAATTGTATCTTACCATAGTGAGTATATATAATCTCACTAGATGGGTTGGGTTGGGTCTGTAATGTATTATTATGAAAGTCTATAATAAGTAGGCTTACAAGTTGTGGAGTTGGGAAAGAAATCACGTCTAGCCTTGATCTATTTTGGATAAAATACATTCAGTCTAATTTTCTTCCCTACTTCACTAAATTCACTAAATTCAATCCAATTAACTTTATATGTTAGGCAGTTAGTGATTTTAAACTGTATAATTTCTATTGCAAACCAAATGATCAAAAGTTATACAATATTAAACTAACTATCCCAATTTTACAATTCTGTACTTAGCACAGCTAGAAGTTCTTCGGGTCCATATCATGATCTAAGTGTGAAGCATAAATTGTTAGTCTATGACAGATGACATTAGATTCCCTATTACTGACACGCAAAGAACAAGAATCAACCAAATCAGCAAGGTTCAGGGAGTTATACAAAGTAGTTTACGTTACTGCATCCCTCCTATTTCTCTTAGTTTGTTAACAATCATCTCATTACTTGAATTAATCTCAATCTTCGCCTACCATCTTTTCTAACCTTACTCAAGCTTAGTTTGATACCCTCTATCTCGATTAAGTTCTTATCACCATTCTTTTGCTCAATAAGTGTCCATGCTCTTGTTCCAATCTAAATTGAAAGCTAAAATTCCAATGCTAATAGTTAGCCAGTAGTGATTGTTTTAATTGTTGCAATGCCTTCGATTCTGCTAGCAGATTCACGACTATGTTCAATTATTGACTGAAAAAGGAACATTCTTTATTTATTGAGCAATAACTGTGTATCAATATTCGAAGTAAGTATTGGGAAATCACTGGGTGTGAGCAAATTCTAAAAGTGCAACCTCTTAATGACCAAGTCGGTGCATATAAAAGTATATGTATCAATTGATTCACTTGTTTAGTTTAGTTGATGGAAAGGCAAATTATCCATTTACTTAGTGCAGAATGAGAATATTATTCCCTGTAGCTAGCCATTTCAGGGCATCAAATTATATAAATTTCTCACCTTGGTCTCATTCATCCTTATCTCTGGTATACATCTTTAAAGACCTTCTTGATTTTCTTAACATGTTAGTGTGGCTTTGTCCCACAATAAATAATATTAAAGAGAGTTGTGTAGATTTGGTCTTATAAATAGAGACCTTAGATTTTAGGTTTTGTGTACCAAGCATTGAACATAAGAGAGGTTCATGGGCGATTAGACCTTGTTGGTCATTGAGTCTTTTATCTTATTTTGACTTTCTTGTGTTTTTCTACTGGTGCTTTTGTAAGATTATGAGCACTCTCTAAAGTTTTTGTATTCTTCTCATATAGAATATTTTGCTTGTCTTCGCCCGTAGACGTAGGTCTTTCGACCGAACTACATAAATTTGGTCTCTTTCTTTTATTTTCTCTTTTGTTTTGTTATTGTTTGTTTTGGGTTTGCCTCAAGTTTTTGTCAATTTCTTGGGATCCTCCCTAACAAACTGGATATTAGAGTTTTCAAGAAAGATCTGAGCCATTATGATGATAACAAAGACCCATATGAAAAAATTTGACTGGAGTATCAACTTTAGAGTTTGGCAGCTCAAGATGAAGACTATCCTAATCTAAGATGTTGTAGACTAGCGTTTCATGGAGTGGAAAAAAAGTTAGAGAAGATATTGACAGAGAATTTTGATGGCCTCAATAAAAAGGCTAGATCATGTATTATCCTAAATATCTTCGATTAGGTTTTAAGGGAAGTATCTACTGAAATGACAGCCGACAGTATGTGGGATAAATCGAAAACTTTATATATGACTATTGAGAATCGACTCTATTTGAAGCAAACTCTTTACATGCTTCATATGACTGAAGGTACCTCTATACTCTCATATCTTGATAAATTTGATTCCATTGTTATAGATTTGGGGAATATAGATGTTAAAATTGATGATGAGGATCAGACCCTTTAGTTATTATGTTCCCTTTCTATGTCATTTAAGCATTTCGTCTTGATACTATGATTTATGGTAAAGAAACAATCTTGTATCAAAAAATTAAATTTACTTTAAAATCTAATGAGCAAATTGATAGGGATATACTTGGAAATATTGGTAGAAATCAGGCTGAAGGCTTGGTTGTTAGGGGTAGATTTGAAAAAAGAAACTTTGACTATAGTAAATAAAAAACTAGATCTAAATCTAGACATAAAAATTTGGTATGCAATTATTATTATAAAAAGGGGCACATTAAGTCCAAATCTTCAGGTTGAAAAATAAATACAAGTATACGGAGAAATCTAACCAGAAAAATATGGATACTAGCGAGGCTAGCATTGCAGTTGATGAGAGTGACGGAAATATTTTCTTTGTCACTGATGATAGAACAAGATTTAAAAATAAATAGATATTAGATTCAGGGTACTCTTATCACATGTGTCCCAATAGAAATTTATTTTCCACTTAGGCAATATTTGGTTCCTTAGCATTGGAATTGAATTAGAATCACAATCTTAGAGCGCATTATAACTCTATGAATTGTAATGCCAAAATATTGAAATTCCTTCTTTTGAAAAAATTTAGAGTTGACATGAAATTTATTTAGAATTATATGTTTTGCGTTTGGATACGGAAAATTCATTAAGAATGAGAATTATTAATTTCTTTTAGAATAAACAACTATTAACTAGTAGAGTTTTTGGATAAAATTAAAATTGCCTAAATTTGACAAACTTTTTAATTACAGAAATAGATATGTTGAAGTTTCTAAAACTAAGATTTATAAAAAAAATAAAAAAATACAATATCCTAAATGTCCTATATGCAATGTGTTTATACTATAGTGCTTTATAGTCCTAAAATGACTACTCTAAACATGTCATTTCCTATAAAATTACTTTAATATGCTCCTTCTACCATTGCAATAACTACTATTTTACATATACCAAATCTAATACTTGTCAGTAATAACATGAGATTAAAGAAATTAAAACTCCTAAAACCAAGATTTAATAGAAAAAATCACCAATATAAACTAATTTCATAACCCTAATATTAAGGTATAAAAAGACAAGCCTTCTTCCTCAAATAAAACTATTACTAATGAAATTATACAAAAAGGCATTCGAGTACTAAAACTAATTTAAGAATACATAAGATTCTATCAAAATTCAATTATGAGCAAGGTGTTTATTTTGATAATTGACACCATGTCCAATCATTGGTAGATTGTCATATTTGGATCCTGAGGCCTTGCCTTGCTTTCCTTTGGATCCATTCTATGCATTAGATCAACAAATCCAAATGGAATTCCTGTAGTGCAATTATCCTAGAAAGGTCAAACCAAAGTAGTTTTGCTTATTTAATATAATGGTCTGTCTCAAAAAGAAGAAAATAACAGTTGAAATAAAAAATAAAATCTAAATACAAGACGCAATAGCTAGAGTCCATGAATATCAAAATAGCAAAAATCAAACCTGCAAAGATCTAACATGCCTAAGAAACAACAGAGACGAGAACATAATAAGATTAATCTACTAAAAAAGATTACGAGTACAGTTTTTTTGGGCAATAGCCTCTCATTCCTTATTTTTTTCTTTTCATTTTTCTTTCTTTATTTGAAATGTTTTTAGCATGTTTATTCAACTAAAAGTAACATACAAAATACTATGTTAAGTAGCTTGAAATTTTTGTTCTCGAAACAACATACACCTAGATAGGGTTACAAGTATTACACCATTTAAATTTCTCAACAATGAGCATAATCTCAACCTTAGACACAGGAGTGCATTTATTCCTATTGCACCTTGGACATCATCCCAATTCCCAAATTTACAATTTTTCATAAAAGATAAAAAATGATTCTGACTTTGTAGGAATGATTGGCTACTCAATAAATGAAATCCTACTTTGACTTATAGAATAAAAGAATCTAGACCATCAAATTAAAGTAAACTAAGTTAGAAAGAGTAGTCGCTGACAATAAAAATACATAAAGAATTAAAGATTGAAATTGAAGAGAATGATTACTATTGAAGCATTTGCAACATTAGTCTCTTAGAGTTTTTCGCATCAAGGGAAAGTGCTAGACCCAACAATTTGTTCATATGCCTTACAAAGTGATATTGATAATGTCAAACCTAAAAATCCAATTACAAGAGAACAAAGAAAATAAGAAAAGTAAATATAAGAGAAATAGGTATTAAAAATTAGAAACTCAAAGATCAACTGTAAGTTCACCTGATCCTTATTTTGCTGTGAACATACCAAATGATTTTTTCAAAGTTCTATCAAAGAATAACATCATATCGATACTTACACCTATAATTTCTACAAACTCATATGTAATGCATTGGTGTATAGATATTATAGATAATAGTAGATTGCCTTGCCAACTTGTTGAAATGCAGGAAAAAAACTTTCTTCTTGATAGGTAGTAAAGGGTGGACATTATAGATAATAGTACTGATGAGACAATTAGCAATTTGTTTCTTGCTTCTATATTTCTGATTATGAGCAGTATAATTAGCAATCTGTAATTAATTACCCAGTAATTGCATTTCTTCTTAAAGAACAGGACAACGTGTGTACATATTAGCCAAAACATAAACAAAAGGGTACAATTTGAAACTACAAATGTACTATCCTACATGAGGGTACAAATTTTACCTTCCCTTGTATCCACTGAAAAATGAAGGGAAGATTACAACTTTCTACCATATCTATGTTTCACAAAAGTCCAAATAATAGAATTAAGTCACAAAAAAAAAGAAGACAAATGCTTCAATACCCAAAACATGGACAAAAAACTTAAGCAACAGGATAAAATAGATAGGTTTACATAAAAGTCATAAGGGAACAAAATCACCAGCATACTTCTAGGTGAATGCTGGTTTGCCTCCAAAACCTTGACAAATCTTCTTTATGACAATTTCTCAATCACCTTAGGTCTTTTTCTTGGTGGTTGAGAAAAAGCAAAGCAAAAAAAAAAAAAAATAAATAAATACCAATCTGCTGATTTAATAATACATATCTCCAAGAAAAATTCTACAAGATCTATCTTCCGATTAAAACCCTTTACTTATGATTGATGATGGAGAATCAAACCTATAAAAAAGGAAAACGTTTCGGAACCCTATATTTGTTGGTCGGATGCGAGTTTTTGGAACCCTAGATATTGACGACAAGATTTGAGTTGAGAGGATTCAAGCCTCGGAGATTTGAGTTCCACTGTCAAATATTTAAGTTGGCCTAGGCGACAAAAGAATGCCACAGTTGGAGTTGAAGACAAAGGTGGAGTAGAGGAGGAGGAGGGAGCAATGGGTAGAAGAGGAGAAGCAGCAGATGTAGCAATAGTAGAGAAGAGAAATGGACTTATTCTGTTCTATGCTATTTTTATATGATACTCGTTTTCTTAACTTAACCTGCATTAAGATCCACGTGTTGACCCGGATTAAAGAGTTGAGGCTGAATTGGAAATGAAATTTTTGTCTATAATCAAAGAATTCAATTCATGGAATTGGACTTCAAATAATAAGAATTCAATTCTAATCCATTATGAAATGTGCCCATTCTCTTCCTCTTCAAAGAGTAGAATTGGAATTAGGGCCTCCAAGTCTAATTCTATGGGCCCCAAGTCTAATTCTATGGCCCCAGTTCTAAGGACCCAAACACATTCTTATAAACCTTGTAATGATGGAATTGTTTTGATGGGGAATAATTCTGTTTGTGATGTTGTTGGTAAGGGTACGATCCAAATTAAAATGCATGATGGTATTATAAGAACACTCACTAATGTTAGACATGTTCTTGATTTGAAAAAGAATCTCATTTCTTTAGGCACCTTAGAGGTGCAAATATGTAGTTGAAGATGGAATTATGAAAGTCTGTAAGGTTGCTCTTGTTATTATGAATGCTTACAAGTCTAGTACTTCATATATTTTGTAGGGTTCTACTGTCACAGGTTCCGCAGTAGTCTCTTCATCATCTTTGTCTGATTCTAACATCACCAAATTGTGGCATATGCATTTGGAGTACATGAGCGAGAAAGGCTTAACTATGTTGAGCAAAAGAGGGTTTCTTTCTTGTGGGTAGAGTACAAGGGGTGATAGATTTTTGTGAAAATTGTGTCTTTGGGAAATAGAAGAAAGTCAGCTTCAGTTTACCAGCAATCCATAGGACAAAAGGTACTTTAAATTATATTGATTCTTATCTTTGGGGGCCAACTCGTATTCCATATATGGGTGGTGCCAAGTATATATTGACTTTCATTAATGATTATTCAAGGAAAGTTTGGGTTTTCTTTTTGAAACATAAGAATAATATTTACCTAACTTTCAAGCAATATAAAGTTTTGATTGAGAAACAGACAAGCAAACAGATCAAGCGGCTTAGAACAAATAATGCTATAGAATTTTGTGAAGGCAAATTCGATAAATTTTGCAAAAATGAAGGAATTGTTCGGCACTATATAGTTAGGATGACGCCTCAACAAATTGGTGTAGCCAAACATATGAATAGAACTCTTTTAGAGAGAGCACATTATATGAT
The DNA here is from genome assembly GCA_025175665.1 of Cinchona pubescens. Lineage (NCBI taxonomy): Eukaryota > Viridiplantae > Streptophyta > Magnoliopsida > Gentianales > Rubiaceae > Cinchona > Cinchona pubescens. The sequence continues at coordinate 1,394,140 of JANKKI010000367.1, forward strand.
CTCTAATGCAGGGTTAACAAAGGACCTTTGGGCAGAAGTGATCTATTTATGGCTTGTCATATTGTCAACCGTGCTCCTTCTGCAGCTATTGACTTCAAGACTCCTGAGAAAGTTTGGTCAGGTATTCCTACTAATTACTCTAATTTAAAAGTTTTTCGGTGTCTAGTAGATATACATATGAATGATAGGAAATTAGTACCTAGAGATAAAAAGTGTATTTTTCTTGTTTATGCTTCTGGGGTAAAAAGCTACAGATTTTAGTGTCTTAATCCCAAAAATCCAAAATTTGTGATTAGTAGAAATGTTATATTTTATGAAATTTCCATATTGTTTACAAAAAATGAGTCTTCTAGTTCTTGTGGTATAAATACAGATGATAGTATGCAGAAATAGGTGGAACTAGAAATATGCAGAAATAGGTGGAACTAGAAATTAGTAGTTCTGGTCCTTCTCATTTACACTTCTAGTCAGAGAAATTCAGTAGATGAACCGGAGTCTGTTGAAGAAGAACCAGAGAAGAAGGAGAATTCCACTGACAAGGATAGACCAATAAGGGAGATTTGACCACCGCAGCGATCTATTAATTTAGTTGTACATACTTTGTCAGTTACTGAATAAATGGATAGAGTTGGTGAGCATTCTACCTACTTTGAAGCAGTTTCTTGTGATAATTCAACTAAGTGGTTGGTTGGAATGAATGAGAAAATTGAATCTCTCTATAAAAGTGAAAATTGGGTTCTTGTGAAGCCACCTTTGGGTAAGAAAATTATTGATTGTAAATGAGTCTTTAAGAAAAAGGAAGGCACTCCAAGGGTTGAAGATGCAAGTTATAAAGCACGGTTGATTGCTAAGGGCTATAGTCAGGTACACAACATTGATTTCGATGATGTGATTTTACCTGTTGTTAAACATAGCTCTATTCGTGTTCTGGTTGCTTTAGTTGCCATGCATGATTTAGAATTGGAGCAGCTTAATGTCCAGATAGCTTTGCTATATGGTGAACTTAAAAAACAAATTTATGTGAGGCAACCTTAGAGATTTGAAATTGAAGAAAAAGAATATTGTACCACATTTGCTTACTGAAGAAATCCTTGTATGGATTGAAGTAATCTCCAAGACAGTGGTATCAGAGGTTTGATTCCTTTAAGAGAGAGTAGTCAATATAAGAGGGGTAGGAGAAGATTGAAAAAAACTTGGTCGGTAACTTGTAAGAAAGATATAGCCCATCTAGGAATTAAGGAGGACATAATTCATGTCAGAGCGCAATGGTATAGCAGGATTCATGCAGCCAACCCTACTTAATGGGAATAAGACTTGATTTGTAGGTTTGTTTATTTGTATATAAAATATTTACAAATGTTGTGTAATAAAGGGGTGATTAAACATATTTTATTTTTTAGGGGGTAAGGTATGAGAAGCTACCAATTTTAAGAAATATAGGGGGGATAATTATAAGACATTAAAAAATTCCAGAATTTTATAGGTTAATTTACAATTTTGTGAAAGTTGAAGGAGGTTGCCCTTGCCCACCTTTACCCTCGTGTGGCTTTGCCCTTACCATCACTACTTGGATATGTCTCTTGCAAGTTTGGGGAAGATTGTACAAAGGATATATTCTTGTGGAAGAAAAGAAATAATTCAATGGTAAAATGTTGTGCTTTAATTTCCTCTTCTTCTTTTTTTGGTGGGGAAGGAGGAAGGGAAGGGAGGGGTTGGAAAGAATAGGGAAGGGTTAGGATGACGGGTCATTCTGGATTGCTCACTTCGCATTGCCAGAAGTCATGTGTCCACTTAAAATGATCCAACAAGGGACCATACATTCCAGCAATAGATTGAACTCCGGTTAACCAAAGTTAACTTGGAGAACGCATCAACAAATGAAAATTCAATTCTAATAAGCAAAGAGAGTAAACTATAGAAATTTTATTCTTCTTTACAAAGAGAGAAAAGAACAAAAAACCACGTCTCCCCATATCCAAGTCCAAATTTCTTCTATGAAGATCTACTTTCAGGCCAGTCCTAGAAGTTATCCTTTAATTGCTATCATGCAATTATTTTTTGGAATTACTATCATGCAATTCTTCTGGAGGAAGATTTTAGATGTGGGATTTCACAAAATATAACTGGATTATTATTTTTTACTTGGGTTTACAATACCTTTACTTTTCTATTATATCTATTGGCTTTTCTTTTGTTTTTGTTTTAGTGAATGAATCTTATTATGTGGTAACAATTGTTTTAAGCTTTTCAGGTTTGACATTAAAATTTTCAAGGGAACCAAGCGGCACCAAAAAGATGAAGTTCACAGATTCTTAGCTGCCTAGAGCATGAAGAAAGTAGGGATATATAAAAAAAGAAGATAAAATAGTAAAAAAAAGATGATTTTTCTTTTTGCAACTATAGGTAAAGTGAAGTGTGTATCTGCTGGGGAATATGCAAATGTAGTAGTATTATACTTTAATAAAATTTGTTTTTAAATGTATATCTGATATCTCAAAAAAAAATGTGTATCTGATTACTAGTAGTGCTTCTTTCAAGTTTTTGTACTTCACATGTTTCTTTTGTTACTCAAGTAGCTGATCTTAATTGCCAAAAAAACATAATAGTTCGGTTCAGATGAGACATTTTTTTTCTTGCTCAGAAAAAACAGACCAGTTAATAAAATTAGAATTGATCAACTTTCTTGTACAATAGGCATGGGAAATAAGACACTGTACGCTAGTATTAATTGCTTCAACTTGTATTACTACTTAACAAAAGAATACATATTATGTTTGGATTGGAATGAATCATTTGCACAACCCAAATGAATCAAGAATGACATGTACATTGAAATAAAGTTAAGACCATGCATGGAATAGGACTTGTAGAGAAAATACCATTATTTTCCCTCAAAAAGCTGTGAATATCATGTGGCTTTAGCTTCAAGAATGAAAAACAAACAATTCCAAGTAACATGAAGCAACAAAATAGCTTTTTTAAAACATCAAAAGATAAAATTTCATTATCATCTATGATCATCAAATTTGAATAGAATTAAAATGGACCAGGCTAAATATATAACAGGACTAGGACCAAACAAACATGGGAGAAAGGATATAGAAAACTCAAAAAAGAAGCAAGTATTTATTGACTAATATGCAAGTCATGTCAATATCACCTTATTTAATACAAAATGTTAGACTACTTATATGAGAACAATAACATAGTCAAGGAAAATTTTCAATAAATCATTCAGTATCAAAGACAAAATACAAAAAAGTGTAGCCATTCTTCAATCCATGAAACATCCTTAGAAAACAAAAAAGGATGGTAGCAGAGTGTCATGAGTTGTTGGTAGGTAGGTCAATGAATGAAATGCTTGATGCTAGTGGTATATTAACCTCACTGCCCTATTTTCATATAAGAAAAGCAGTTAATTGGAGAAGATATATACACACATAAGAAGATGAAAGACTAACACAAAATTCAAACTTGCGTTTCTTTCCCATTTGAATATACTTGGGATTGTGGCAGTGAATGAATGGAATGCATTAAATTTAATGGCTGTATATGGATGTTACTGGTTTCAAATATCATATTTGGAGGAGCTGAATCATTCGATGACCTTTTCACCTTACTTGCCTTTTTTTATTATTCTATCCATATAAAATTTCCTGCAAAGTAAGAAGAAAAAAAAAAGTATGTTTATGCATACACAAATAACCAATTAAAACCATGTTCCAATATAAAATTCTTCTATACCTTCACCATGTCTTCGAACCCTTTTTCGTTGTTTTTCCCAATGACTTTGAACCCTTGTATTAGAGATGCCCATGGGTTTCACAAAAAGAGGATCTAAGACAATTTCTCGAGTACAGCCTTCGACTTTGTCGCTGGATACAATGACATGACTCTCATCCCCCATTAAGATTCTCAAAATACTCATTCAACTTGGAAGTTGCATCCTCTATTGCATGTTCAACAATTAATCTTGCTTGTACATGTGTTTTACTTTGCATTACAAGATCATACGAAAGTCTAATTACTCTATTGGAGTATACCATCACCAACTCACTTTGGCATGAAGTCTTTGACTTATCACAGAGTGCAGCATTCACTCTCTATCTTGCATCTTTACACCACCTCTTTAACAAATATTTTTCAAGAATAATACTAGTCAATGTCCATTTTTTCAAACTCAAAACTTTCAAGGCATCTGAGCAAAGTATACTAGCTATTTCAAATAGACAACAACTACATTTTATCTCCAATGAATGAACATCAAACATAACCAAGCCTCTTTTCTTTTTTCCATGCAACTCAATTTCATATCTATACAAAGAATCACCACATTTAAGTTCATTGTGCAAATCAACTGCTCCTACACCTTGTGTGAACTCTTCCTCAACTAATTTATACATCTTATATGTGTAATGACTTGCTGCGTGCTTGAGGATATCGCTGGTTTGAATTACAGGAGTGGGAATTATTCCTTCACTACAACGAAAGTCCTCATCTCCTTCACTAATCTGCCACCTATTAACAAGTGTTTCAAAAGTAATGATAAATTGATACATGGAAGTTGTTCTGTCAGCAATTCCATTGAGTGCATCATTTGTGCTTTTGGAATGACATTAACAAATGGTGCACATATCAATCTATATTTCTTGGTTTGATAAGTTGATATATCAAATGTCACAACATCTCCAAAAAATTCATAGTCAATTCTTGCTTTACTATCCCTCCAAAAATATTTTCTACTCTCCCATCACATCGAGTTGTACATCCCAATAAAACAACCCTTCTTCATTTGCCTTATTTTTGAAATAATTAACCGTACTTTGACAATCACCGGCTTCAATTTTGGTCATCTTCAATAGATTAACATAATTATAAATATCCTTTTTTTGTGAATCCAACATTCTGAACACCACCGCTATCCTCAATTACCATATTGAATGAGTCACTTGGTCAAACTTCAGCTTTCAAGTGTGATTCTATTAAATTCCCCTTGAATAGACCTAATTGATCAAAGCAAATGCCTATGTTCAGGTTGGGCCATTTCGTGATGTTATGTTCTTTTATCCATTTTGTCACCTTCCATTGTCTTTTATCATCACAAGTGAACCATATTAGAGCTTTACAACTAGTTCTTTTGTCCAATTGTTTCCATGTTGTCATATGCCGCTTATGACTAATTGTCCTTTGTCCTCTCTTTTGAACATGGAAATGATTTAGTCATTACTATATTTGTACCAACATAAAAGTTTGTTTTCCTTTTTCGAACACTAAATCCCTTAGCATGTACATATTGACAATATAATGTATAAACCTCATGTTCATCACAGACAGATTCTTTTATCTCAAGCTCATCAATCTTATCAATAGAACCATTAGTGTCATCAACAATTTCATCATTAACATAAGAGTGTTGATTCCCATCTTCATGATTTTTATGAAACAATGCATCCCCACAACTTTCACTTCCATAGCATAAGATTGACATATCTATAAATTTTTTAAAGAAAATATGAAATTGACCACTACCACATAACTGCAATAAAAACTGAACAAGTCTTAATTTTGACGATGATAATGTGATGAGAAAAAGAAATAATCTTTCAATTTGCATTTCAATGTATAATGCAAATACTACCAAAAGAGCACAAATAAAACGAACTAAACATATGTGTTTCTTGTGAGTCATTGAAAAATAACACCTTAAGAAATAAACAAGCATTTGTTATCTGGTGAGTTTAATAAAAAATAATAATAACTACCATTATTTTTTTCATTGTGGAATAAATATTATTATTGTCGTTATTTTCATTTGTGACCCACAGATCACAGATAATTACAAAATAATTTTTCCACATTTTCAAAAGGATATATATATATATATATATATATATAATGTAGTATGCCAGCTAAAAAATAAATATTACGTACCTTAAAGAAGTCAACTTTGCTATCAGAAAAAATAACTCCTCCACAAAATCCTGAGTCAGTAATGGCCTAATATTTCATTATTCTTCGTGTGTTAATTTGGTTCTTCAAGGCTGCTCCATTTGAGTGTTTGAGATTGCTTGATGCTTGTATTAGGTTTTCGTTTAATGAAATTGGCTGTCGTGTCATTTCCAAGACGATAATTTTTTAACCATACCTTATAACTCTAATTAAAGTATCACTAAAATGACTTTTTTAATAGTGGTATTTTAATATACCAATGTTGTCTCTTGTTGGCCCACTTTAAGTGGACACGTGGCTTTTGGCTGGCTCATTCCACAATATGCAGTGAGTAGCCTAGAATAACCTGGGGTGACAATTTATAGAGGTTACAAGAAAAGATATCCATTAACTTCATTAAATATTGTATTTGGTATATTAATGGGTGCATAATCAAATGATTTTTCTTGAATTAGATTGCTGGATTATTGGTATTGACCCAAAACTGTGAGGACCTACTAAGAATCTTTAATTTATTTTCCTGTGCAATTTTTATTTTTGTCAAAATTGAGACTTGAAACCCATCTTACAGTGTTACATTGTTGATATTTTTGGTTTTTTCTTACTTTAATCACATTATACTTTTGTTGTAAGATCAAAGAGTAGAGTAAATTTTGTGACTGCTATGCAAGTTCTTTATGACCATTTCTATCTATAATGGATGAGGAAGCATTTTTGCTTATCTATTGTTCTCACTTCACATTCTATTGTTTTGAATTTCTAGAATCAATAGCTATTTCAACAAGTATGGGGAATTAATTGATTCAGTAATAATGATGGACAAAATATCTGGAAAGCCACAAGGTTTTGGATTTGTAACATTTGTTGATTCTGAAGTTGCTAATAAGGTTCTACAGGAAGATGTGTTATATATGGTAGAACGATACATCTCACTTAATGAGTGGTTGATGGCAATGAGATCTTTCTATTTACTAGTCTTTTCTTTTACCATTAATGATCAACTATCATTATTTATCTTACGTCAGGTGGAAGTTAATCGGACAATCTAAGAGAGGACATGCAGGGTAGAGAAGGAGTGTCGAGAACAAAGAAAATATTTGTTGGTGGTATTCCATTATCCTTGACTGAAGGTTCTTTAATAGATTGCTTTCTATCACAGTAGATGCAAGCCAATTGGGATATTTTCACTTAACATGTAGTTTCTTTCGTAGATGAGTTTTTTTTTTTTTTTTTTTTACCAAAAATCGATATTTGTATTGGTAAATGCGGATAATTACAAAAGATTACAATTATGAGTATAAACCCTCATATCTTGATATGCTTGATCAATCAACCACAGGGGAAAATCATATTCCCACTTTACATCATGAATAAGAGTCTTGGCAAAATTTGCCAATTTATGACTAGTTTCATTTCCATTCCTTTTAACAAAAGAAAATGAACACTAGTCAAAGCACAAACTAAGTTCTAAAATATCTACCAAAATCATACCTAAGCTACCATTGGAATGGGATCTATTATTAATACTATCAATAAGCGCCTTGGAATCAGATTGGAACTCCATATGTTTCCATACTTGCTGATAAATACAAATAACAGCTTGTTTCAGAGCCAAGCATTCCTCAAAATCAGGCTCACTGCTTTTAGAATTAGAAAAATCCCAAGCAATTTGGATTTCCCCCTTTCAATTAGGGGTGTTCATAGTTTGGTTTAACCAAACAAACCGGATGAACCAAATTAGTTTGGTTTTCGGATAATCGGTTTTCGGATTCCAAACCGAATAAAAAAGATTGGTTATATGATTCGGATTTGGTTATTAAAATAAAATACCGGATTACCGAATTACCAAACTTTTAGTTTTATTAGTTTTAATTTTTATTTTTTTAGTAACCCAATTTCATGTTCCATTCATTCAACACTTTGATATTGTTTTTCTTTGTTATTTTTAGTTTCTAGTGTTAGTTTTAGTAGTTTTAAATTTTTGTTTATTAATTTGATTAGTTTAATATTTAATTTTATACTTGAATTAACTAGTAAACTTTGGTTAATCGGATAAACCGAAAAAAAAGTTTGGTTAACCAATCAACCTCAAAAAAGTTTGGTTCGGATTTGGTTTTGATTTTCTTGCACTGAAATACCAAAAAAATTTTACCAAATTACCGAAATACCTACCGATGAACACCCCCACTTCCAATTCATTGATACTCTTCCCCAACCCATTCTAATGTTTTTGTCGTCCAAAGTTGCATCACAATCGATTTTGAAGATACCTTTAGTTGAAACAAGGTTCTCAATTAGTATGCATAATCTGCTTTTGCATGGAGCTTAACATGTCAACCTTGATTCTACTACTAGCCTCTTCATATTCCATCCACTCTCGAAGAGCTTTGTCTAGGAATCTTTTAACATCAACTTAGGCACCTTCAAAACATGTTTTGTTCCTTACTTTCCAAATTTGCCAGATTATGTTTGTTGTGAAGTGAATGTGATCATTGCCATTATCTCTAGTCATAGCTTCAGTCATGGCTTCCCACCAACTCCAAAAATTGTGTCATTTTTCTTCAATGCCTTCCTATTGAATTGGTGTATTTTTCTATATCCTTTGAGCATTTCTACCCAAAAAAAAAATATATTTCAATTATTTCCACAGCACCTACGTACCATATCCCCCCTTCCTAATTCTTTTATTAATCCTTTCATTCACTGGTGTTATTTGATTCAAACACTTCCAGAAAAAGTGTTTGATTTTATGATCCCCAGCTTTCCCAAATTAAGCCAAACCAAACTTCTAACTTCCTGATTCACAAGTAGATTTTGCTTCAGCAAGTTTCCCTCTACTAGTTGTGTTCCTTTGCCGTAGCCATTTTATAACCTAACTTTTCTTCGTAATCACCAAACCTTGAATACATCCACATCACCTTCTCCTTTATGTCAAAACAGCTTAGAGGTATTCCCATGATCTTGTCACCAGCATCTTTATTAAAAGGTTGTAGACCAGCTCTTTGTTCCATTTTCCATCCACAGTCAATTCAAAAACCCTCTCTAGTTCACAACCCTTTGGTTGTATCACAGTTAAATAGCCAATATTCCTATTGCTAATCCATGTATCCTTCCATATGTGTATGTCCTTCCCATTCCCTACTCTCCACATTACTGTCTTCCAATAATCTCTCTTGCAGACATTAAACTTTTCCAAACCCACGAGGCAGAATTTAGGACTTTACATTGAAGGATGTTTGAGTTTTTATAGTACTTATCCTTCAATACCCTACTAACCAACAAGTTAGGGTGTGACATGTATATTCTGTACCTATACATTTGTTTTTCTAGTAGAGCTGCACTGAAATTTTCCAAATCTTTGAAACCCAAACCTCCACTTCCCTTACCCTCAGTGATTTTTCCTCAATTTAACCAGTGTAAAGAAATAAAGAAATAAAGAAAAAAATGGCCTTCCTCAATTATATACTATGTCTTTGACAATTTAAAACAAGACATAGTATATGAAGGCATTTCCATAACCACACCGTTCAAAAGTACTTCCTTCCCAGCTGGACTCAAAAGTTTTCTTTTTCATCTCTTAAGTTTCTGATCAATCCCATCTCTAATATAGCTGAACACTTGGCTTTTGGATCTGCCAATCACCATAGGAAGTCTGAAGTACTTTCTACTTGTTGGCTCCTTCATGTTACCTAGCTCTTGACATATTTATTCATTCATCTGCCTTCTGTAGTTTTTACGAAAGAACACTAAGGATTTGGAATAATTGACCATTTGTCCTGAAGCCATTTGGTACTTCATTAGAATTGCTAACTTCACTGTTTTTGCTTCTTTACTATCAGTTTTGCAGAAGACTAAAGAGTTATCTAAAAAAAAAGGTGTGAAACACTAGGCCTCCTCTACTGATTTGTATACTTGTCAAGTTCTTCCAAATTAGCTCCATGTTAATCAGATTAGTAAATCCCTCAACACAAAACAGAAATAGGTATGGGGATAGTGGATCTCTCTGCTTGATACATCTACTAGGATTAGCCAAACCCACTCTTTCCCCATTGAGATTAAAACTAGAAATGACAGAAGAAATACAAGCCATAATCCATTTAACCAAAATAGGACAGAAACCTATCTTCATCACCATTCTACCTAAAAATTTCCATTCTACCCTATCATATTCTTTGGCCATATCCAATTTTAATGCCATAAAATCGGAGTCCCTTTCCTTTTATTCTTAAGAAAATGAATACATTCACGTGCAATCACTACGTTATCCAATATCTATCTATTAGGCATATAAGTAGATTGAGAGGGACTAATGTAATAGAGTTCAAGATTTTCTTAAGTTTATTAGCCATGATTTTAGAGATAATCTTATAAAGGACATTGCAAAAACTAATAGGTCTAAAATGGGTTAAGTTGGTAAGATTATCTATCTTGGGGATCAGAATAATCTAAGTATAATTTATAGATTTTAGCATGTTACTAGAATGAAAAAACTCTTGGTGGCTAAAATTACATCATTCTTGATAATGTATCAAAATTTTTTAAAGAAATAAGGGGTCATTCTATCAAGTCCAGGGGCCTTATTTGGATTCATAGAGAAAAAAACAATTCTATTTTCCTTTTCTTCAATTGTTTTGATGAAATTTTCATTCATAGAACTAGTAATGGTACTAGGGATCCCCCCTAGAACATACTGAGTCCCCTTAGGATTATAAGACAAAAAAAGATCCCTATAGTACTCATAGATCTTCTCAATGATCTCACTCTCATCCTCACACCAATCCCCATCCCTTTTTTGTAAAGATAGGATTTCATTCCTTCCTTATTTAAGTTATAAATAATGCATGAAAAAAGCTAGTATTTTGGTCCCCCTCCTATACCCATTTGATTCTAGACTTCTAGCACCAGTAAATTTCCTCTTCATTATAAGCCTAACTCAATTATTTCTTAATGCTCCTGCTCAAACTTTTCTTGTCCAAGTGATCTGATTGTCTCATATCTCTGAGTTAGTCTTTCAACCCTTTTATCTTTTTGCCTGAGTTGTTTCATGTTTTAATTCCATTTTAGGAGCTATATTATGTACAGTCTAATCTTTCTTGTCACTATAAACATTTTGGAACCGTGTTGGTTAATTCCCCAAGCATTACATATAACCTTGTAAGCCTCCTCTTGATTGGACCATCTCTTGTCACAGTAAAATCTAGACTTTCTTCTCTTTTGGGCAGGTCTAGTATCTATGAGCAGCATATTGTGATCAAAAGCATCTTGTTCAATGTGTTTGCAAATAGTTTTTCCATGCACCTATTCCCAATCATAAGTCCCAAAAGCCTTATCTGGAATCTTTGCTTAATTAACCCTTCATTCTCCCAATAATTGCACCAGGTTCATGGAATTCCCATAAAACCAATGTCCATCAAATTATTCCACTGGATAACACCTTTGAAGTCCGAAAAACTATATTTTGGCCTAACCATTCCTCCCCACTTCTCATTGTTCGAAACTATATCATTGAAATCACCTATGATCATCCAATTTGAACCCCAAATTCTGCTTCTTATACTCTATTTCTTCCATTATTCTCTCGTCACACTATCCTTAGTGCTGACATAGATACTTATGAACCACCACAGTGAACCATCATTCTCATTTTCAATTTGGACTTCAATAGTAAAATGATTGGACAAAACTTTTTTCACCTTCAAATCAGATTACAAGAAAAGAGCCATTCCTCCTACCTTGCCAACAGCATCTATAATAACACCTTCCTCAAATTTTATCCTTTTTTGAAATGTTAACAAAAAAATTTTGGTTTTTTGTTTCACACATAAAAACTAAATTCGGAGTGTAGAGCCTCAAAGTCTCCTAGAGTTGGGAAATTGCCAAGAAGCTCTCCGCATCTCAACAATTCCACTCCAGTACTCTTATAAGAATAGTAAAGCCTTGAAGGGCTAACCTCACTCACCCCAGATAGGTTCAAATTTTCCTTATCATATTTTCAATATTTGTTCCAGTGTTCATCAGATAAAATCTCTTTGGTAGTACCCTAAAATTCATCACTTAGCTGGTGTTTCCTTTTCCTTAGGGACACTGGTTCTTCTTTATTCCTATCTATCACCTGTAAAGGATTTCTCTCGAATCTTAAGATGTTCCTATTCATTAATGGCATTTTCTTAGGTTGAGTTGATTTTCCTGTCTTCCTTACCTCGTTCTTCTCTTTAGGGGTATCAACAATTCCCTCTTCAGCGTTACCTCTCAAATTTTCTTGTATCCATTCTTACCTACTCTTCAAGATCTTTTGCTTTTCCTTTAGTTTTCTACTTCTTGTGATTCAAAATTATAGCATGCTGTCGCAGTCAAAATCCAGAGCTAGAGTACTGGTTTTTTGTTCATCAGCTACTACAATGACTCCTTCCTTCACATTTTGATCATTTCCTCTTTCATTTTTTCCATCAACAGTGTGTTGAGGAGAATTTATGTCATGAGGGATCATGTTTGCTTTTCTGCTTCCACTTTCAAAAGCATCCCTGTTTGAGACATCTTTTTCAAATTTGTTACTACTTTTTTTTGGTGAATTATTTCTAGCACTGCCTGGTCTTAACCATGCTCCAAACTACTTCTTTTTCATCTTACTTTATTCTTCTTCTACCCCCCAGGCACTATTTATCACTATGTCCTACAATTTTGCACAAGTACCAAAAATCAGGGTATCTTTCATATTTGAAATCTACCCAATTGATTACCCCATTCATCTTTACAGTGGTGCCCCTCAACAAAGGCTCAGAAATATCACACTCAACAAGAATCTTCAAGTGTTTGCTATCTTTGCTGCCAGTTTGTGATAATACCACATCCACATTCCTTGACTTTTTGAAGACCTCACAAATTTTGAAACCAGCTGCTATACTAATCTAGTGAATAAGAAGTCCCAAACCTACACCCACATAGGTATAGACAGGAAAGCTTTGGAGTCTCTTTCATTCCCTTCAACCCATTTTTGCACTGATAACACTTGGTTGTCAATGGCCCATAGTTCCCCTTCTAAAACCCTGTTAAGATCTCTTTCATTCTCAAAACCAAACTGGAATATGTTGACAACAATTTCAGTAACACTAAGATTTTTAGGGAAGTTCCAAGCCTGAGTCATGAAAATTTTCTCTGCCAAAAAAATTCATCATTTCTCCCTTATTACCTTTCCCACTAAACCGAGTTTGCACTCTTCCATAGTAACCCCTACCTCTTTCAAGCTCAGCTCCACTCCTTTTTTTTCTTTGTCACAAAGATCAAACTTTTTTAGGGCTCCTAATATTTCCTCCTCTATGGAAATAAAGGTTCAAAAAGGAATCCCTAACAATATTACTAGTGCTATGACCGATAAAATCAGTCGAAAACAAGGATTAAAAAAGCAATTTTATCTACAACCCCAATGAAAGAGAGGTAAGGATAAGAAAGAAAACTAGAAAAGAGTTGGAGAACAAGAAACCAAAAGAAGAGCAAAACAACAATGAAGCTACAAAGCTACCAGATCTTGGATAATGTAGTATTAAAATAACAGCACATTAAAATTAAAGAGAAGGAAACTCAAAATATTTAAAGCATTAAGATCAGATAAGCTTGTCTCTTACTTGATAAGTGCCTCCACCTATCATCATCTTATTTCTATACAAAGAGTAGGCCGTAATTTGGATCTATACTAACAAGGATCTAATACTCTATATTGAGTTGGCTAGCTTGAATTTAAGATGGTTATAAGTGCAATTAATTTGATGAAAGATATGAATCTAAAAACAAAAAGGGTTTGTGAAATATTGGGATATTTTAAAAACTTCCACAATAGGGAAAAGAGTTTCTAAGAAGCTAGAGAGAGAAACTCTCTCCTAGTTGAGAGAAAACTCTCTAAAAAGGATCTAATACTCTCTTTCGTAGATGAGTTGAGGGAATATTTTTTGACTTATGGTAAAGTTGTGGAGCATCAAATTATGCTAGACCATAAAACTGGTAGATCTCAAGGATTTGTATTCGTCACCTTTGAGACAGAGGATGCTGTTGAAAGGATATTTATTAATGGCCAAATGCATGAACTTGCAGGGAAACAATTGAGTAACGTTGGTCCCTAACAATGAAAAATCTCATCTTCTATTGTTATTCAAAGAAAGAGAGCTAAGAACACTTAAAAATATACTCCATCAATCCCACTGAAAGTGCCATATTTTCCTTTTTGGTCTGTCTCAAAATTTTTGTCACATACCAAAAGTAGCATATATATATATTTTTTCTGACTTTCTATGCTTACCCTTAATGTTATTAAAAGAATACATTCCCACTAAAGTTGTGGGCCCAATCATTGTTATACAAGTATAAGTCAAACTATCCTTTCCCTTCCATTCACTCACATGCTGACTTTGTGAAAAATGAAACATATAGTAGATTTGTTTAGCGTGTTTTACATGCCCACAGATTGCAATGCAGATTGTAAAGAGTAAAAATTGTTTGGCCCAACTACTGCCACTACAGCATACATGGAGTCTTGAATCAACCAATTACTCATAAAACTATGACAAGGATAGAAAAAACAACAAGTGAAAGCACTAGTACAAGTCCTGAAATGAGACAAATTTCTTTGGGACGAAGGGAGTGCTATATTTCAGGTTGAAATAAAGAAAGATGAGCCGAAAATATATGGGTTTGATCACTTGAGTGACACAGGATGGGCCGTGGTGGAAGTATATAATTCCAAGTCATATAGTGGTTATAGTGGTGGTGGTAATATGTTTAGTTGTAGATTTGGTGGAAAGATGGGTAGAGGATATGGTGGATATGGAGATTTTGGTGGCTGTGGCAGTTATGGCAACTATGGAGGAAACTACGGTGGAGATGCAGGGTTTTATATTGGTTATAATTTGGGTTTGGATTTGGTGGGCCCATGTATGGTGGTATTGGTTATGGAGCTAGCAGTTTCGGGACTCCTGGTGGCTATGGCAGTGGTAAAGGATATGGAGGTGGGTATAATTGGCAAAAGTTACTGTAGCAGTAGCAGTGGTAGTGGTAGTGCCGCAGGATATAGTAGCCCTAAAGATTATGATGGTGGTGGAGGTGCAGGCTGTAATGGGGGAGGCAACAATAAGGAATACAAGAATAGTGGTGCCGCAAGTGGAAGGTTCCATCCGTACCGAAAGTGAAACATTTACAAGACTTTAGCTGTCAGACATGATTTGACTATTAGCAAGATCCATGAAGGATTTATATATTAAAGCGTTGAAGATTTTAACTTTTTGTTTGTTTTCCCACTTTCTATGAACCTCTAGGGTTGATTTTGTTAGACATGATTATGAGTACTTTTCTGTAATGGAATTTGTATGTGCTCAGTGATAATGTATCTCTTTCTCTTGCAATATTTGTAACAGATATAAACTTGATCTGTTGATTACTTTTCTTTTGAGATAGCAAAAATAGATGAGGGGATTACAAGACTAGCTGTTTCAAGGTGGCATTGTTTATAGTTTAGACTGGCGCTTTGCTAAATGAAGTTCGAACTATAACCAGTCTTTAGCTTTTATTTTGTATAGTTTGACATGAATCTAATTTGTTTGTAGTGGCCTTGTTAATTTGACATGAAACCCATTAAAAGATGGTATTAAGTTCTTAACCCCTCTCTCTCTGCGAGTCCACTACGATAGCCTTCCCTGCTCAAGCATCTAATTTTGCCCAAGTTGGGAATGTGGCAGAAGAGCATACAACTCGCAATCTGGTAGAGTGTGTGTAAACTAAGAAAAGAAGACAAGTCAGAATGAATAGCCAAAGACTCTTGCTAAAGACCACTTTCAAGTTTCAAGTTTCAAGTTTCAAGTTTCAACCACCATCACCACCACCAACTATAGGCATATAGCTACTCTCATTCCCAATTCACCCCCAAACGTGAACACTAGTACAGCAGCCTTCAAAGGTCTTAGCTTTGAGTAATCTAGTACCATAAAACTAAATATCTGATTTAAGGTTTTCAAAAGTAGTGGTAAACATTGCATGAGAAGTTGGTTGGATGATTATTTGGGACAATTTCAGAAACCTCCCATCAAATTTATGTTAATATCACTTAGCATTATTAAACTTTCAAAAATCTAACAAACCACCCTTAACTTTATCTTGGTTGTAACATGTCAACCCAATTTTTAAAAAATAATATTAAACAATTCAATTTATGATGGAGAAGTTAAGTTAATTGTAATTTTACCCTTTTTGACTCACTAGTTAATTTAGTATCAAAATTTACTTAATTACATAGTTGGAAAAGGGGAATTTTATTCTAATTTATTAATAAATAGAAATTTTTAATATAGTATTAAACTTTAATTCTACATTTTTTTTTAATTTATAATACTTTGCTAATTAAAATTTTATTAAATTTTAATTTTGGAGGATCTGAAGACAAATTTTGCATTCCAAATTAATCTAATTTTGTAATGAATCTTTTTATTTACCAATTTTAGAGGATAATACTTTCGCACTACTACTATTTAATTAAGAAAAATAATTTATAGATTAACTTTAAATGGGAGCTAAATCTTTTTATACAATTAAGTAGTAATTCCTTTACTAAGTAAGTAAATGGACTAAATTCTCTTTAAGTTAATTTAAAATATAGCATTTAAAGCTTCACCATTTATTTTAGCCATACCAAACCCAAAATTCCAAAAAACAAAAATCAAACTTGAAAAGAAATAATAAATATAAATAGCATACACATGAAATAATACATTTGCATTAAGTAATAAAGGTAAAATTGTCAAAATGAATCGTTTAATAATTTATTTTTTAACTTGGATTGACATGTTATAAAAAATCAAAAATTAAAGGAGGTTTGTGAAATTTTTGAAAGTTTAAAGATACCAAGTGATATTAGTATAACTTAAGGAGAGGTTTTTAAAATTATCCCTTATTATTTTTTAAATTGGTTTTTGCCTGATCAAGGTTGTCGGTCGAAGTTAGAAATTAAAAGTTACTGAAACATTAGTCTGGTAGTTCTTGCTTTTATATCATATTGGAAACAAAAGGGAAAACAACCTTAATAGTCCCTCATATTTTATATTTATACTTTTTTAATCTCTCACATTTAAAATGATTCATTTTAGTCCCTTACAAATTCAAAACACACCATTTTAGTCTCTTGACATAATTATAGACATATTTTAACTTGAAATATTCACATGTGTATCAAATATTGTATTTTTTATAAGCAAAATTAGCAACACACAAATTTTAAATATTAAACAACACTACTTAAAACCTCCACTATCACTACCCCAAAATTATTAGCTACCATCACCATCTTTATTCCCTTCCCTAGCTGATTTTCCTCCACCACTCCAACTCCAATACCCCCAATCCTCTTCTTTTTTAGGATAATTTAGCATTCAAAATTATGCATTGTCAATTTTGCACTTAAATATGGTACACATTTAATACGCATGTGAGTATTTCAGGCCAAAATATGCCCATATTTGTATCGAGGGACCAAAATTGTGAGTTTTGAATTTGTGAGGGATTAAAATGCATAATTTTAAATATGAATAACTAAAAAAGTATAAATGTAAAATATGAGCAACTATTATGGTGATTTTCCCGAAACAAAAAGGAGTAAAAGAGGGCAGGAAAATTGTGGAAGTTCAAGTAAACAATTTATAGTCTAAAATTTCATTGGTTGATCAATAGAGGTAAACATAATGCTAGTCATAAAACCGGCAGGAAAATTTGATCTCTCGATGATTGGGATGTACAATAAATAAATTACAACTTGCTTAGTTGGAGTCGGCTAAGATTTCGATTATCAGTTCACTAAATTATTTTAATTAGGTTAGGATTCAATGGAAAAACAGCCCATTTGTCATTCTATTCTATGATCAATTCTGGTTAGAAATGATTAATCATTAATTAATGTAGTTTGTTAAACCATGTCTTGCATTATGTATGTTAAGTTTGCTACTAAAAATTTTCCATGCCAAATGATGATCCAGACGTGTTCAAGTACCTCTGCCTCTTCTAAATAAAAAAGAAAAACATTCATGCCACGCACAACTCGTAGATACTCATGTCAATTATCCAAAAAATGAGGCACTTAATAATGTCAATAATTTTCGTCCCAAAAAAAAATGTTAGGTCCCTAAAAACCTCAACATGTTAATATATCATTATTTCTTATCTAACTATATATAAAGTATAAAATAAAGCTTTTTGATATAATTTTTAAAATTAAAAGATTTTTAAAATTACTCTCATATCTATAATAATTTGTTTATTTCTTTTGGGACAAAAATGTAACATTTATGGATTTTTTTCAGCAATGATGGTTTAATAACTACCTGCTATTACTACCTACTACTGATAACTTCCTATTTTATTTTATTTTTTATATTTCAATTTTCCTAAATTTTTTCACACATTTTGTGTGCCATTTGTGCTAGTAATCATAAATCAACTAGGAGATTAAACAAATTACTCAATCAAACCTGGGCATGTGTGTAAGTGCTTGCATCGTCTATATTATATATAAAATAAGAGACTTTTTTTCGTGTGATGTCATTATTTGAACTTTTAAATTTATTCTCATGTAACAAATAAAATTATCACATTAACCTACTAATAAACAATAACTATCACATTTACTTCCAAGTATATTTTTCTTATTAATTTTTTTTTAATCACACATTTAATGTGTGCCTTTCCCACTAATCTGATAATTAAACTTGAATGTAATACTCCTCAGAGCAACGTAGTTCAAACCACGTCTGGTCCATATTTTGAGTCATCATTATGCCGGGTCAAACTACTAATTACTAATCATAAACCAAAATTCTTGGCCCACAACTTTTTTATACTAATAATTATTGTGGTAGTGAAATGTACAAGGTGGAAATGTCAGACTCTTTTCTTACTTAAATCACTGCAGTTGGTATTAACATAATTAAAATTTAAACGTAAAGATATTTTAATAGTATTATGTTGTAGTATACAAATTACTTTTTTGAAAATGTTACAGCCGATGGCCAATTCAATTGACATTTGTTTTTTTGACAGAATATTTTACTGAATAACTTCAATGTTTTACATAGAAACATGTTGGAAAATATTTACATAGATCCGATTTTTAGTTTCACCTGTAAATTTTAAGGTCAAAATTAAATTTTATAAAATCTTTCTACATCAGCTGATGTCATAAATTTCATAACATTTAATTTACACCACAGAATTTACAAGTGGAGTAAAAAATCAAGTCTATCTAAATATTTCCCAAACATGTTAAATAAGTATTCGCAAGAGGTGTACCCTTTTCGGCATTCAATTCCAAAAACGAAAGGGAAAATGAAAGAGAGAAAATTTAATCAAATCCTTTTTGCAAAAAATTCAAAAGAACAGGCGGAGTTCCATTCTCTTTGAATAGATGGATTTAAAAAATGATTTGAAATTTATTTATTTTTTGAATGAATTTGAATTAAGACTGAAATTGATAGATTTTAAATCTCATTAAATTGAAAAGTATGAAATAAATAATTTTTTATTTTGAATAAATTTAAAATTTATTCATTTTAGACTTACAAATTCCTCTAATAAATAAATAATTTCAAATATTTTATTAAATCTATTTATTCAAACATAATATTTTTTTTTTGGGATACTTGGCCAAGCCTGACCTACAAGTCTAGAATTGGTACAATCCATTTGAGGGGAATTTGAGGTAATTTCAAATTTTTATTTGATTTTTCTATTAATATGAAAATTTTCGTTTGAATCTGTTTGAACAGATATTCCAATCAAACATTGGCGAATTTGATCTTAGACAAACTTTGAAATCAAATTCAAAATATGAAGGCTAAACCAATTAACTTGAAAATAAATTCTTTTTCTATTTATATTTTTCTGACTAGTAACATCTTTATTAATTTAAAAGGCAGCTAATTTCTCGTTCTAAAATTTGTGCATATAACAACTTAATTTCAAGTGTAGGTAATTCATCGTCCTAGAATTTGTCCTATACGCTAATTACATAAAATTTCAGCTTATTATAGATGAACTTGACTAACAACTAACCTAACTTAAGTTTTACTGAGTGAGTTAGTTCAAGTCAAGTAAATAAATTTAAATTAAATTTAAATTAAATTCGATTTGATAAGAAATCGTTAATTTAGTTTATTATAATAAAGTCAAATTTAAATAAAATTTAATATTCGTTAATTTTTTATATTCAACTGAAACTCAGTTTAATAAATTAAAATTTTTAATTTTACATATAAAAATTTTTAGTTACTTAATTTCGACTCATTGAAGTTTAATTCGAATAATAATCAAATCAAACTTTAACAGTATAATATCCTGCCAGTTTATGTTCATTTACATTCTTAAATCCAAGACATGTGCTTTACATTTATTATTCATTAAAGTTGATCAAACTAAACTTAAACACTAGTTTATGTTCATTTATACTCTAAGTTCAAAGCGAATTAGAGTTACTTCAAGTTCTACTTCTTTTTCAATTCGAAGAATACATTATATTATTTTTGTCAAACTATTTAATAAATTATTATTCATTAAAGTTGATCAAACTAAACTTAAACACTAGTTTATGTTCATTTATACTCTAAGTTCAAGAATTAGAGTTACTTCAAGTTCTACTTCTTTTTCAATTTAAGAATACATTAACATTATTCTGTGTCTTATTTAATAAATTATTAAAATTATGCTAATTTTCTGTCACACTATTTAATAAATTATTAAAATTATACTATTAAAATCATATTATTTAATAAATTATTTAATATTAATAGTTTATTAAATAATATAATAGAAATTAAATAAAAGATGCTTTGCCCTTTTTAAATCCCCTAGTAACGGTACCCCAGCCGCAAACAACCAAATTTGATGACTTTATCTCACATCCTATACGTACACTTTCCATATTCTATATAACGCCGTTGGAATCGAGACATCCATTCCATTCTAGCACCCCAACCCCATAAGGTCAATATAGTTAAGCTTTCTGATTTCTCACACACGCTCTTTATTTGTAACTTTTCCCCCTTTTTCTCTCTCTAGGGTATTGAATCTTCCTTTTTCGTCATCATCATCATCACAGAGCTAGCCTTTTGTTTGGAAAAAAAAAAAAAGATGACGACGACGTCGTCGGCAGTGAAGAACAACCTTTTACCACCTGGGTTGGTGTCAAATTTGCAGGAGGTGCTTCGTAGAAGAAAGGGTTCCGATGAAAATCCGGACCCACAATCCGAATCTTCTTCGGGTAAACCCAATGGCAATGATGAAACCCCCGAGCCCTCTTCTTCTTCTACGAATTCGGTTCCGGTTCCGGTTCAAGAATCCGATTGCCCGAAACCGGTTGTTTTGGTGACTAACGGTGATGGGATTGACTCCCCTGGCCTTACTAATTTGGTTCAAGCTCTTGTTCGTCTAGGCCGTTATAACGTTCATGTTTGCGCCCCTCAATCGTTAGTATACTTTTCCTTTGATTTCTAAAGCTTACGGCATAATGTTGTTCAAGTTTGTAGTTTTATGCTTATATATTGATGTCAAAGTTTGATTATTTATTATTTATTTATTTTTGCTTGTTCTTATGAATCTATGATATTGGAGCGTGCGTATGTTCTTTGTTTGTGGTAAATGAGATTTGGATATGTGAATGCCTAATTTTTATTTTATTTTTTATTTTTTTATTTTCACTCCGTAACTCCCCCAACCAAAAAAAGGGGAGTTATGTCTTGAAGATTTCTGGAGAAAATTATGTTTTGATTAGGTGATTTATTGGTGCTTTTGATAGGGATAAATCCGTCTCAGGTCATTCATTGACTCTAAGGGAGACTGTTTCTGTTAGTTCGGCTGAAATTGATGGTGTCACTGCATATGAAGTTTCTGGTATGGTAATTTATTGCTAATTTTATATGGTTAGTTCATTAATCTGTTGTGCAAATTGTGATTTACAAGTCATATAGTCAGTGATGTACATTCTCTACTGCGTTGTTTACAGGACCTGATACAGAAATTTGTTGGATTGTGCAAACTTTATAGAGCTTATAAATTTCTGTGGTGGTAAATAGAATGCTTCAGCACTGACTATATTTTCTGCTTGTAGGCACTCCTGTGGATTGTGTTTCTTTGGCTTTATCTGGGGTCCTTTTTTCTTGGACAAAGCCTTTGCTGGTATGCCCTTGTGTGCTTGTATTAATTTGATTTGATTTGATTGTACTTTTGCTGGGTAGTATACATCTTCTCATGGGTTTTGTGGTTCGATTTTTTTCGTATTCAGGTAATTAGTGGAATCAACAGGGGTTCAAGTTGTGGCCACCACATGTAAGTGTTTGTGTTAGTGTAATGTCGTTTAGTATAAATTTAACTTAACCTCATGAAGTTATCAACCTGTTTATTAGTGTTCAAATTTTGGATTTGCTCTTGAAAAATAATTTTCGTGATTTGTTCCACCTAATGATGTCCAGGCTTCACTCGGGTGTTGTAGCTGGAGCACGAGAGGCATTGATTAGTAGGTGTTCCATCTGTATCAATATCACTGAATTGGTGTGTTAACAGTTTCCTGAATTTACAGTTATAGTTTTATCTTTAGCCCTTTCTGAATGCCAACAATTTGAGCTATACACTTTAGGAAGAAGGATGAAAGTCAGGAAAATGATTTCAAGGATGCCGTGACCGTCTGTATGCCATTACTAGAAGCAGCTCTTGGAGACATGGAGAAGGGACTTTTCCCGAAGAATTGTTCTTTCCATATAGAAGTTCCAACATCTCCTTTGACGAACAAGGTTGGCTTCTACAGCTTATTTAGGGTCTGTCTATCTATAGATTGGCAAAATTGTTGGTAGCAATAGGAAACTGGAGAATGGCCGAACTTGTTACGCATACTTTGAACAAGTTCCTCAAGGCTATTATTAGTGTCATCAGGCATTTTTCCATGATTTTGCCAAAAATGTCATATTTTTGTATGGTGTAAGCAGACCATTGGTGTGCTTTCTCAAAAGTGGATCATACACATAAATTTCCCAATTATAATGAGATGTCAGGAACGATACTTGATGGAGCTTCATTTGAATTAGGAAGCCTTTTAGTGCATGTAGTGCATGCTGAAAATGTTTCCAGATATTTAGTAAAAGCCTTATTTGTGTTTAAAAAATCTTTATTTGGACACATTTCTTGTTTGTATTCCTTGCTTCTCAGAATAACGGAGCTAGAGGCTGTTTTTGAATAGTCTTAAGTAAAATAAAATTGTTGATGGAGTTAAGTAATGTTTAAAGTCGAATAGTATGACATATGGAGACTCGCTACTCGCTCTTCAGATGAATCCAACCTCAAATCTTATGTTATGGTCTGAGATTTTTATTTAAAAAGTGAAAGGAGGAACACGCTGTAAAACAAACTCTGAAGTGGCGCCTAATAATTCTCAACAGTGTTACACAGTGTGACCAGTATTCCTATCCTGATTAGTTTTATTTTTTATTTTATTTTTTTCCGATGGGAACTTGATCTCTAATTTTTTACAATGAAGGCTTTCCATCTTGATTTGTATGTTGTCACTGTGGTTGTTTTTTAAAATAATTCTCTTCTCAAATATCATAAGCCACGAATATGATCACTTTATTTTGCCGTTTGAAATACTCAAAAAAATGAAGCTTGTGTATTGCTTTGTCGTTGGTTGAGAAGTTATCTTGGCATTGCCTTTGTGGGCTTGCTGTGTTTCTTCACTTGTAACATATTTACACAAACTGCATTATATGACATCAATTTATTACCCCTTCCCCTAAGCTTTTTTGGGGTGTAATAAACAAAGACCTACTTTTGCATCCCAATCTTATTGTGTTGTTGGCTCTTTCAATCTCTGAAGAGCAGTATTAACCTATGTATATCGTTATGCGCATGGATATTACTTACGAACTGCTTTACAGGGATTCAAATTGACAAAGCAAAGTCTCTGGAGGTCTACACATAATTGGCAAGCTGTTTCATCAAGTAGGCATCCATCTTCTGGACGTTTTATGTCCAATCAACAGAAAGATTTTGGGTATGCAGCTTGCACAGTTAAGTCGAGATGCTTCGGCTGCGGTGAGTATGTTTTCCAGTGTTTTTGTGTCTTTTTGTACCGAAATGCAGCGTCTGCTGGCCATTTACTCACTGATTTGCCTTCCCAACTTTATCAGGGTGCTGCTCGCCGGTTGGGCACACAGAAGAAGAATATTGAGGTGGTCGAATCTGTTGGTGCTGCAGGGAAATCTGATTCCAACAGGACAACGAGATATTTCAGGCTCGAGGTAATACTAGTTTTGTAGCATTTTAAGGCAATTTTTAGATTCTTATTATCCATCTGGTGTAGTTAAAATTATAAGTTTCGTGGGCTTGGAGGTTATAGTATGTTTTGCAATAATATATAAAATTGAGCTTGGAAAATTGGATTTCACGTAGAACCACGATAAAACCAGCATGGAACTGTCCAGAAAATCTCGCAACTACAGTTTTTGAAATTCATTTTCATTTAAATGGGGATTGATATAATTTTGTTCCCATAACTTTGAATGTTTTGGAATACTTTTGCAACTGGCATAATATGAATTTTGTTTATGACAAGTTGTCTTCATTAAGTTATGCTTACTACTAGTTGGGAACTTGTGATATAAGGGTCTTGGTGAAATAGTTTCATTTGCTTGTCCATGGTTAACTTGGTTTTGGTCATCTGTATTCAGTTGCTCAATAAAGATCTGGGAGAAGAAGAAGATGATCTAGACTATAGAGCACTTGAAAATGGCTTTGTAAGTATAACACTTCTCAGTGCTCTTTGCTATTGTCCATGTATTGATTAGTTGGTTAATTTGATCATGCATTCCTTCATATTTTCGAAAGGAAATATTCAGAATTCTGTGAATATCTGAAATTGCGTGCTTGGTTTGTCGTTTTATTCCATACTCTTGAACCCTTTTTGATGGAGGATGTGTGTTTATGTTGAGCAGGTAGCCGTCACTCCTTTATCTCTTTCGTTGCATGTAGAGTCAGAAACTCAAATTGCTGCTTCATTTTTTTATTGATTGGATTTCCACTGCATTGAAAGGGGAGCAATGAAGGTTACTAAGTCAACAGGATGAATGAGTTTTTGTATATTTGAAGGAAGTTGTCATTTTAGTTATCAGTGAAAAAGTGTTTGTGGTTTTGCTCAGTGATTTTTTTGATCAATTCCTTTGGAACTTCGTTCCTTGGTCTATTTATTTGTTATGTGGAGCAAATGGCTTCCTGTGTTAATTTATATAGTCTGGCACCTGTTGTTTCTTCGTTACTGTGGAAGTTGCATTTGTAGGCTTTTCTAATTTTATTTTATTTTTTGCTTCTTTTTTCCCCCTCAAAATTTTTAAGGTGAGGAAGAAGAGTTGTTTGTTGTAATTTAGAATGCAACTGGAAACAACCAGATCAGATTGATTGTATCCCTTATTTGATGGTATTATTTGTATTTGGTTATCTGCTATTGGTATTTAGCATTCTCTTCCATTTTTCCTGTCCAATTTCATGCAAACTGACTCGAGAATTTTTTTTTTTGCCTTTTTTTTTAAATTAATTCGATTAGATGAGTACCACTGCGCATGGCTTACAGTGAGTACTGTGTTTATTTAAGTTACAACTGATCAGGTGAAGGTTTTAAAATTGGAAAAATATTATCATAAATTCGATTTTTGACCTTATTTGTAAATTTTGCGGTCAAAATTAAATTTTATAGAATTTTATTTATATCAGTTTATGTCATAGATCTCATAATATTTAAATCTTATAGAATTTTGTTTATATCATAAATTTTATAACATTTAATCTGTACTACATAGTCTACAAGTGGGGTAAAAAATTAAGTTTACTCAAGTATTTTCCTTAAAATTGAGTCAGAATTTGGGCACAGCAAGAGAGTGCCTTGGTGCAAAATAAATAAATAAATAAATAACTAAAGTTAATTGAGGCATTAATGATTTTTTATCTCACTTTTAATTCATTTTTTATCTCACTACTTAATAAACTTTCTATCTCATTACTTAATAAACGATCAAGATTTTTTTTACATGATAAAATTCGTAATTATATATTTTTTTTAAATTAATATTTTAATAATTTAATGAGATAGAGGATCTGTTGTTAAGCGCATGTGGAGACTTCCTTCAGCATCTTAGAAAGCGAGCTTTTATCTTCCAAATATAGATCTGTCTGGTTATTGATGGTGTTCAATCATTATTTAGACAAAGGATTATGGAGTTGTTTGTATTATTTAGTGATAAAAGAGTTTTTCAGTTCGTCCTATATGTAATCAAGTGGTAAGAGAGGTGTACGTCCTTTTCAAGGGTGGGCGAGGGGCAAGATTTTGAATGTTGTAAATATAAAAGTACCAACTTTGCCATTTGCCATTCCTAAAATACATTTTGATTTAGTACTTCATTCATCACAAAATAAGGGATATTTAGGAAAATTAAAATAATAATAATAATTGAATAATTTCTAATTAATGAATACTAAGAAAATGGAACTATTTATTTTAAAGCAAAAATATCCGTGAATTCTTAAAATACCCATTAAGGTGTATAATATTCCAAGTATCACACAATTAGGGGTATTTAAGGAGTTTTGCCAAATTAACAATTGAGAGAAAAATGAATAGCTTATTAAATCATTGTCTAATTAATGAATACTAATTTCTTACTAAGGGAGTGTTTGATAACCCCATTAAGTGCTTAAATTTAATTCATTAAGTACTTTTGGGAAAATCACCAAAAGATCCCTCAACTTTTTTACTTTAGCCATAATAGTCCCTCAACCTTTTTTTTAGCCAGAATAGTCCTTCAACTTTTATTTTTTAGCTAAAAAAGTCCTTTTATGGTGGAGCCACCATAAAAACCTTTTTCTTTTTTTTTGATAAATTTCACATACACCCCCTAAAGTTTACTTATTTTTTACATAAACCCTATATAGTTTAAAATGGGAAAAATAAGAAAGAAATTAATTTGAAGGGATGAAAAAAAAAACTTCAAAACAATTTTTTAAAAAATGAAACTTTATTTTTTTACCAAAAAAATCTTAAAATCCTAATTCTTTCCGTTTGTTCTCTTCTCCTTCTTTTCCCAACCGAAACTATCACCCACCCAACTCTAAAACCACCCCTTCAGCCACCCAAGCGCCTCCCCCCACCCACGAGATACCAACTGCCACCCACTAACGCTACTAACAGATCCCCTTAGTCAACCACTAGGTTTTTTTTTTTTTTTTTTAAAAGTTGGCCATAAAATTTTGTAAAATTTTAAATTAGTCCAATGTGAAAAATAACTAAACCACAGGGGGTGTATCTAGAATTTATCAAAAAAGAAAGAGATTTTTGTGGTGACTGCACCACAAAAGGACTATCTTGGCTAAAAAATAAAAGTTGAAGGACCATTCTGGCTAGAAAAAAAGTTGAGGGACTATTTCGGCTAAAGTAAAAAGTTGAAGGACTATTTCGGCGATTTTCCCAGTACTTTTTGTATTAAGTGTGCTTGATAATGAAATTCTCCTACCTCTAAATGTATTAAATGCCACTTAATTTCTATACAAAATTTTAAGTGAAAAGTCTATAACTTAATTTGTTGTAAAGACTAATTCTTTACTAGTATAACAAAACTCACTCAATTTTTCTTTATTTCACATTCATATACTCTTTTACACACACTTGTACACACTATATATTCATTTTCTCTCACACATAAGCACACATTTGCACACTTTATATTCCTTCTCTATCATACATAAACACACAATTACACACACTATATTCCTTCTCTCTCATACATAAACACACAATTGAACACACGATATTCCTTCTCTCTCATACATAAATATATATTTGCACACACTATATTCCTTCTCTCTCACATATAAACACACAATTGCACACACTATATTCCTTCTCTCTCACACATAGAGGCACACTTGCATACAAAATATTCCTTCTCTCTCACACACAAACACGCCCTTAAACAAACTATATTCTTTCTCTCTCACATATAAACACACATATTATATTCATTATCTCTCACACATAAACACACACTTGCACACACCTTCTCTCTCACACATAACATATAGTTACACATAATCTCTCTTATACACTTACCCCTCACACAAAATCACACATTTGCACACATTATATATCCTTTTTTTCTAACACATAAATACACACTTGCACACAATATTCCTTTTCCTACACAAAAATACACACTTGCACACATTATAGTAATTTTCTCTCACATATAAACACAAACTTGTATATAATATCTCTCACACACACATATTCTATATTAATATATTATTTTATTTGTATTAAAAATATATTAATTAAAATAATATACTGTAAAAAATAAATATTATCGAACTATATAATATATATGGGGTAAAATATTTCAATTCAGTACTCAAATTCAACTGGTTATCAAACAGATACAGCTTTATAAATTCAATAAATTAAAATTGCATCAATTAATTTTCAGTATTTGGATTCTAGATTTCAGTTGTCAATTTTATCAAACGTATCCTAAGTCGAGAAAATAAACAGTCAAAGAACTATTTCTTGTCTTTTACATTTTTTTTATTCCTAAAACACCTTGAATATTCTAAGAAATGCATCACAAATTGAGAGTTATTTAGGAAACTTTCAAAAGCTAATTAAAAAATAAAAAATGAACTCTATTTAAATTATTCTCTATTTAATGA
Organism: Cinchona pubescens; assembly: GCA_025175665.1. Taxonomy (NCBI): domain Eukaryota; kingdom Viridiplantae; phylum Streptophyta; class Magnoliopsida; order Gentianales; family Rubiaceae; genus Cinchona; species Cinchona pubescens. The sequence goes on from JANKKI010000367.1 coordinate 1,422,841, forward strand.
ATACTAATTCCTGACTACATTTGCAAAATGAATAATCCAATAACTATTTCTTCTATATTTTTATATTTTTACTCAATGAACACTAAAAAAATAATTTTAAAAAATCACATTTAAGTCTTTTTTGATTAAAAGCTTAGCACGAAAAACAAGTTACTAGAACTTTCCATATAAACTAAATGGTTTGATATTTGGAAATTCATGAGCAATCTCAAGTTCTATTGATTCAAAAGAAATTACCATCCAGTTGAAACTAATGCACTATGTATTGTATTCTACATTTTACAATGTATTTCAAGTCTCAAATGGTCAAGGAGAGTGAGAAAACATGTATATAATGTTCCTTCTATTGCAATATTTCAATGATTTTGTTTTAATTTATAGATTCATTGTAAATTCTTAAACTCTTTATGACAAATTATGCTCGTTAATCTCATAATCAATATCAAGAGCCTCTTAGTTAGTATTTCAAGCATGAAAAGATAAGGGGTATTTAGGAAATTTTGAAAAGTTAACAACTAAGTGAAAAATAAACACTAATTAAATCGATTTCTAATTAATGAATACTAATTCCTTCCTTTCATTGTAATAGTAAAAATGAATACCAATAAAACCCTTCTATTGCAACATTTCAATGATTTTGTTTTTATTTATAGGGTCACTACAAATTTTTAAGGTCACATTTATCTTTCCTTATATTCTAAAGGGTTAGTAGCACTTTGCCCCCTAAACTAGGTGGGTAATTACACTTTGCTCTCCTAAACTATAAAAATATATACTTTGCCCCCATTGATACTATTCATCTATTATCAAAATAATTAATATAATCTAGTTAAATGGCTAAAATAACCTTGGTAATAAATTTTGATTTTTTATGTATTTAAATTTAGATAGTAATGCGATAATTAATTAAAAATAAGCATAAAATAAACTATATAATATTTCAATATAATCTATATCAATATATTTCTTGGTCAATTTTTTAGAATTTCTGGATTTCATTTTATATTATTTCGAATTTGAATGTTCAACTATAGTGGTTACAATTCCTAAATGGGTTTATTTTCTATTGAATTTTTTTTTAAAGGTATTGTATGAAAAAATATATTTTCTATAATTTTTTTTGATTTTTTGGATGTCTCTTAATATTTTATACTTTAAATATTTGTTTTAACTTGTACAAATTGCGATGTTATAATATAATTCAACAGTTTCTTATATTTTACTTCCTAAAGTCACAGATATAAATGTGTTATTATATTTTATTTTTCTAATTCTTTTGTAACTATCATAAATATATGAAAAATTAAAATATAATAATAAGGGTATTTAAGTCATTTAGTTAGATTTTCTTGATATTTTAAAATTTTTAAAGAATGAATAATGTGAATGAGGGGCAAAGTGTATATTTCTATAATTTAGAGCATAAACTGTAATTTCCTACATAGTTCAGGAGGCAAAGTGTTATTAATCCTATTCTAAATCAAGCTGGTTGGCTTCATTGTCATCATCAAGAGCCCCTTAGTTTGATATTTCAAGCATCACAAAATGAGGGGACACTTACAAAATTTTGAAAAGTCAATAATTAAGTTAAAAGTTAAAATTAATTACATAATTCCCTAATTAATGAAACCTAATTCTTTCCTTCTATTGCAATAGTGAAATTGAATATCGATAAATCCCCATATTATGTAATGACAATGAATGCTAATAAAAATCACCACTATACATCATAACAACCATAATACTTGAGAAGAAGGACAATATTCAACCATCACAGAACTATAGAGAACTCCTCATTGTCTTTTTCACTTATAAATTACTTCTATACTCACCATCAAGTTGAACTAATACAATGTTTATCTAATTCCATGATTTACAATATATCTGACAAGTCTCAGTGACCAAAAAGAAGGAGAAAACATGTGTTTGTATTGCAACATTTTAATGATTTGTTTTAATCTACACATTCACTACTAATTCTTAAAACCAAAATTTTTTTCCCCCTATATTTCAAATCAAGGTAGTTAACCCAATTATTAACACCAAGAAATTTTATTTTAGGAATCATTCTTTGATTTCTAATCTAACTCTATAAAATTTTCCCAACTTCTATAACTATTATGATTGTACGTATTTTTAGGGAAAGCCAATATGGAAGCAATAGATGAAAAAAAAAAAAAAAAACTATATGCACATTTAAATGTAAAGAAGAAACAACAATACATATTAAAGAAAAACAGTACTCAAATGCAATAATGATAAAATTGAAACTTATTACTACCTCCATTTCATTTATTTTATCGGAGTTTGATTTTTAAGGTCAACGCATCAAGTTTTCAAAGTTCAAGTTTGTATAGATTTTTATATGTTTATAATTTTTCATGACTATAAAGTTTGTTAAATGCCAAAAGAGAGAAATAAAAATATATGTAATGGTAAAATAGAAAATGAAATCAAAATAATTTTTTTTTGTGTTCTTACCAATCACATGCAGAGTACGTGTGCAATTCTTAATACTTAACTTTCATCTGTTATGTCAACTCAGCATTTTGACCATTCTATTTTTTTAGAAAAATATTAATTTGGTCCCTTATCTTGAGGTTATCGACCAATTTGGTCACTTATCCATCAAAAAGACTAATTTGGTCCCTTAACCTTAAAAAAATAACTAATTTACAGAAATTGTGGACAAACTAACGGTGTCGTTGATAATACATTTACTTCACATTCATGGCCACGTGATTATCACTTGACTTAGTCCATTAATTTGTCCATAATTTTTATCATATGTCTTAAATTGGTTAAGTTTTTTAAAGATAAGGGACTAAATTAGTTTGCTGTGATAGATAAGGGACCAAATAGGTTATATCCCAAAGATAAGGATTAAATTGGTCATTTTTTACTTTCATTTGCTCTTCATCTCTCCAATAACTTCTACTACCAATAACAACAACAAAAAATAATGAATTTTGTTTTTTTTTTCTTTTTTAAATAAAAATTTCCTTTTATTTTAATTGCCCTAATTAATGTTAAAACAAAAATTAATTCAAAATTTCTAAACTTATGAGTTTATCTTTCTATTTAGTTAAATTCCAAGTTGAAGAAGTAATTTTAATCAAGAGATATGAAACTGTTATAATTGATTGTTATTTATAAAGATATGTGCTTAAAAAAAATGTCAGTCAAATTTTGACATCTTCTTTAATTTCCCTTACTAAGTCAAAGGATGAACAATAGATCGCATTGACACTTCATGAAACAAAGACTGTATAATTTAACAATCTCTAATTATCTTGGCCAAAAAATCATAGAAATGTTGAATTATACAAGTATAACTATTTAAGTCATATCAATTTCTATATAAATTAAATATAATCCTTATAAAAATTTGATTCATTAAATAAAAAATGAACAAAAATAAAAATTATAATAGAATATAGATAAAATAATGGATAAAAAAATTAGTTGACATAACGAAAAGATAAAATACTTAAAAGATAATGTTATTAACTAAAATATTAGTCACGTTAAAGTTTACGAGAATAAAATATAATTAATACTTTCCTATATACACAACTAAAACTAACTTTAACAAGTAGAAGCTTTTCAAAATACATAGGTACAAACATTTATGTACAATGTGAACAGATAGATTAGTTTCTTGTTTACTCAGAAAATTTTTATATAGATTTGATTTATAGTATGTGGGATGATCTCTTGATTTATATTTATTTATATCACCTTAAATAAATTTATATTACAGTGATATGAATGAATATACACTAATAAATTTATTTTTAATGAATTAAAATAATATAAATAAATATACACTAATAAATCTATCTTATCTACGATAAATTAGGAGCATGTAAGAATTTTCCGTTTAGTTGCCCGGATAACGCAGCTTTGTACACGGGTATCAATGTGATAAGAAAGTGTGCACACGACAAATCTCCATTTTGGAGTCGGCGGAACTTTGTACTTGGCAGGGAAAAGGTGGGGCCTATGGATAGGTGGTTGAAATTTTTTTTACAGTAATTCAGTTTTGACCTAAGAAGTTTTTTCCTTTTATTTTGACCTCTCCAATTAATACTTTTGTTAAAAAAAAAATAATGACAATTTAATGCACTGAGACAATTTTAACCCTAAAAAAAAAAATCACTTCCCGTTAGTCTTGACAGCTCAAGTTAACAAATGATTCTAAATTTACGTTTTGAATTTTTGTGATAAAAATAATTGAGTAACCTCATTTTCTATAAATAAATATTTTGTGATTTTTTTTGCAGCTTACTTTTTAGTTAAAAGGAGCGATCATTTTTATAGTTGAAAACATCAAATTATAAGAGATAATTGCAATTTGTTAGCTGATTAGCTTAAATTCATGATGGTTTTTACAGTTAAAAAAATCAAATGAAAAGAGTGAATTATTATTTATTAGCCGATTAGCAAAATTAAATATTCATCTCTCTATCTATACTATATAATATATGCGAGTTGTTTCTTTTTTTTGATGATGCCTAATATGCCCCCACTTAAAATATTTAAAACATAGAACACAACCCCTAATAGGTAATTTTAACATTTTATTTGTCGAATTCCAATCGTAACCAATTTAAAATTGTCCAAAGAATTTACCTTGTAAATTCTAATCTTAATCAATATAAAATTTTAATGGTACAAAACACATAATTTATTCTAACTTGGTAAAGAATATATATATATATACCCCTTTTCCCTTTTCCATACTTTTAAAGCAAAAATTCAACGTCATTAAGACACCTAAAAAAGAGACGTATCTACATCTAAATTTAATTCTAATTTTTAACATCTAGTCATGCATATTACTATTTTTATATATTTTTTGGTTTCTTCCCCCCTCTCTCTCTTTTTTTTCCCCCCTCTTTTGTGATGGAACATATTTAATTAGAGATGATCTTTAATTTGACTTATAATGTGTGAATTAATCTTATGGTCCACAACTAACGGTTTCAACAGATATAATCAATATTTTATAAAATTTAATTTTAACCACAAGATTTACAAGTGAAATTTAAAATCGAATCTATTTAAATATTTTTCTTTTAGGATACTTAATATGGACCTATTTAAATAATTTTACACATTCAAATTATTTGTTAAGTTAAATTCTATAAACACTTTATTGCTCTCTTTATTCTTCCTGGAAATAACTATCTCTTTAACAAGCTATAACAAGAATTAATTACGTACCATGATGGCAAGACCTGACTTACAACCTACTGTATTACTTGACTAAAAATGTTAAAACAAAGAACAAACTACCTAAAAGGTCATCTATACGTTATATATAGTTGTCATTTAGTCATTAAATTATTCTTATAGTTTTAAATAATCACTTAATTTTTAAAAATACCTCAATGAATTCACTCCGTCTATTTTTGTATAAAAGACTCATTTTGGTCTAACCAATGTTTTGAAAACCGGACCGGTCATTGAACATTCGGTGGCCTATCCGGTTCACGGTTCAACCGGTCCGATCGGTTGAACCAGCCGGTTCACTAATTAAGGTTTTTTTTTTAATACCAAAGTGTGATATAATTTAAAATGACCTAAAATATATTTATTTAAAATCTAAAATATAAGTGAAACACTATTTTTGGATAATTATAGTTCTAATACCCAAAATTACTAATCAAATTTCTAATAAGAAAAGTGAAATTTATACAAAAATAAGTATAAAAAAGATGAAACTTTTAATAAATTAATAGTTTAGTCTTTGGTGTGTCCAATGTTTTGCTATTTTGGAGTTTATTTTCACAATTTTTTAATTTTTTTCTTTATTTAAATCATTTTTTATTTTGAAATTTAAAAAATTGGTTTTTTACCGGTTCTCGGTTTTTACCGGTTTTCGGTTTTTTACCGGTCTGTCTGGTTTTTTGGACAGACCGGATAGGTAGTTGGATCGGACCGGGGATTCTTCCGGTTCGCGGTCCGACCGGTCGAACCGGCCGGTTAGTACGGTCCGGCTTTCAAAATATTGGGTCTAACATGTGACTCTCACGTGACTTTTATAAAGAGTAAAAATATCAATTAATAAGAAAATATAAAAAACTTTCCCTTTGTTTCCCTTCTCATTCTCCTTTAGGCTATTAGCATGTAGAGGTGTTTTTGGACCAGATATCTGATCCATGAACCTATGGAGTGATCCGAACCGATCCTACCGGTTCGCCAAGTATCTGGTTTACAAAATTCGGATACTCGCTCATCCGGTTACCCAATTGAAATGGTTCGATACCCGTGGGTACTTGATCCTATGTGACAGAGAGAGGAAAAAAATTAGCAAACTGAAGATTTATAAAAAAAAATAGCAAATTGAAGATTTATAAACAAAATCTTGAAATTGGCCTTATTTTTCTTTCCAAGAACGGCTACAGATATATACCATATAGTCATTTAATATGAATCAACTTGTCAAGAATCGGTTCAACAACATCATAATCAAGAAACCTTAACAAGAGAATATCTTCTATTAAAATCTTCTCTTTTTTGTCCAAATTTAGCAGTTAAATTATTGTTTAGATTCATAAATCTCACCTTCTAACTCAACAGCTATCAAAAAAATTTTCAACCCACAAAATCCAAAAGTAAATAAAACATCACGTAAGGTAATACACAAAAGGTACCTAGAACATTGATCAAATGAACATAAAAAAAATTAATTTAAGCAAATTTATAGTACAAAATAAATCAATAATCAATGAATAGAAAATTTTAACCACAAATAGATACATACCAAATTTACAGTTAATCATGAATTTATTAAAAAAATAAAAATAAAAAAATAGAAAAAAATTACTCTGGGTTGTTTTCGACGGTGCCAGTGATGAAACTGATGTGAGAGATTTGAAGCACGAGTGACTGAGTATGAGATAGAATGAAAGTGATGCAAGACTTAAAGTATAGTATAGACCTTTAAAAATTGAGAAGAGAAAAAGATGAGTTAAGTCTGAAAGAATGAAAATGAGGCCGTGCTGATTTTCTATAGCATTAGTACCAATATTTTGTTTTAGGTTGATACCAATCTTTTTGTTTTAGATTGTAACCCTAGTAGGTGAAATTACGTAGTGTCCCTAATTATGGACCAATTTGCATAATTGGCGATTCATCAAAGTGTGAACTGTTACTCGAACCTATATGTTTATGAATTGGTTTACTATCCGAACCGATCACTTGACTCGGTTCGCATACTCTTCTTTTTCGCTTCGAAATAGACCAATTCCATCCATTTGTCACATCAACGAGTTATTTTGAACACCCCTATGAACAGTTCTAGCACCAACCCCTCTCCTTCCTGAGTCCTTTCATGTTAACTTCTCCTTCCCCCCTTCCAAACCTTATCTACCTAAACATCCCTTTGTCGTCGACCCTCGTTCCACCCCTTGCCCCATTGTAACCACCTTCAGCCTGAAACCCACCTCTCCCTCTCCCTATCTATCATCCCTGCGACCTACCTCTCCCTATGCCGTCAATTCCCGCCCCGACCACTCACTAGATAAGACCCTCACTAACGCCATCAACCAGCCCTCTCCCTATTATTCTCTGAAGAACTGTAATTTTTGCAGATCTCTTGACGCTAGTCATCATCACCGTTGAAGGCATTTGGGATGGGGAAGAAAAGAAATTGGTTCAATTTGCACAAACTTCGAAGGATAGACTGCAATTTTTGCAGATTATGATGATGTTCATCATCAGCTGCAAAAAGAAGAATTAAAAATGCACCAACATATGTTGAACAAGTAAATTAATGGGTTAAATGCAAAAGACCCCTTGAACTTACACCTCAATTATACTTTGCCCTTTTCAATTTATTTAATAAGCACTTTACCTCCTATCCCTTGCTTCTTTATGTTTTGAGACAAAATTGTCCTTACTATTTTAATAATTTTTCATTTTTTTCTCTTCTTACCAATTTATTTATTTTCTTTCTCATATTTTTCCTTTTATCTTTTTATTCATTCTTTCTTGCTACTGTTAAATTATTATATTAAAAGTAATTGGTTATGTTAAAAGTTCTCATTATTTTTTACATATTTATAAATAATTTATAGATTAAATAAGTTTTTTTAATACAAGCAACAAATATTAAATAGTATAATATAGATTTTATGAGTTTTACAAATACTATAATTAACAAATTAACAAGCTATAAAAAGATAAAATAAATTTTCAAAAAAAATTAAAATATATATTTTAAGTATGCAAACAAATTTTTTTTTGGTGTCATATCATTCACGGGTCATATTTTGGTTGAATTTACGGTAACTCCAAAATCTCTTATATTAGGAAGCCGTAATATTCTTACTATATTTTTTTTTATATTACACCGTAAATAAAATGTTGCACACATTTTTTCATTCTATAATTTTATTTGTATACTATAAATTTTTAATTTCCTCTAACTCAAAAATTTTATTTTTTATTTATTAATCTTACTATTAATAGTTAATCACAAACTTTATATTACAACAAGGTATATTTATTGTATTATATTTATTGCAGTGAAGGATGATGTGTAATCTATAAATTAAATTATTTAGACACATGTGAAAATTTAGAACTTTAATTAATTAATTATTAAAAGTAAATTAATTATTTAGTAGTAGCAAGAAAAAATAATGAAAAAAAGAAAAAAGAAAAAAAAATGAAAAACAATAATAATTAAAATAATAGGGGTAATTTTGTCTCAAAACATAAAAGAGGGTGTAAAGTGCTTATTAAATAAGTTGAGGGGGGCAAAGTGCAACTGGAGTGTAAGTTTAGGATTTTTTTTTGCATTTAACCCTAAATTAATTGATTATCTTTCTAAAAGTCAAATTTTTAATATAATTCTTTTATTAAGGGGGAAGCGTTTAAGAGATATGGTCAAGAATTACGGAACTAATTTATCACGGATTAGGCTCCTCTCTCAAGTATACTTCCTTCCAATTCCCTTCAATGATCTATTATATTTAAACAACTAAAATTCATAAAAATTATCATATTACATTAATAATTTTATTTGGATGAGTTGATCAACATATTTTAAAATACTAAATTTATTCCTAATTGTTTTATCATTCAATTTGTACGAATATTTAAACGGTGTAAAATAAATTAAAATCAAAATAAAAATTATAAAACTTAATCAATTTATTTTCAAATTGTATATATAACAAGTATATGTAATAAATTACATTATGAATGAATATAATTTTTAAAAAATATTTTTAAATTATATATTTATAAAGTATATTCGAGAGAAATTTTTTTCAATTATTTAAGAAGAGCCTAATCGAATCTATTAGTGGCACTACAATTGATTGCCATGGCTGCTGCTACTTTGCTACTTTTAGTCGAAAGAATAATTAATGGTTATTGTAATAGATCGTGGAAGTCGAAAGAAAAATAAAAATGAGATTTTTCACTTTTTGACCCAAGTTTTGTGTACAATTATAAATTTATCCTAAATAGTTGATTTCTTTGAAATTTCAATCCTTATTTACATTGAAGCTCATATTAGTTTTTTTTTGGGGCAATTTTGCCCCATAAAATGGCTTACGTGAAAGTCACGTGTTAGACCAAACAGAGCTTTTGACAGAGAAATTAGATGGAGTGACCTCATTTATACATTTTTAGAAGTTCAGTGACCATATAGGCCTTATGGTGTCCACGGTTCCGGTTCTGAAAAAAAGGTAGAACCGGAATCGGAACCGTGGGAGCCGGTTCTCCAGTTCCGTCCTGTTTCGATCACGGTTCTGGTCCCGATTCTGATTTCAAATTTTTAAAAATAAAAAATAAAATAAATTATAATACAAGTTAATATGAGAAACAAAAAATTATATTTTATTTATATGTCAATTGTAGATTTTGTTTTTACAAAAAAAAAGAAGTATACTATTGCATTATTTATTGAACCATTAAAGATTCAAGTAAAGATACATTTTGACTAATCTATAACTAAAAGATAATTTAAAGAAAAATTAAATCTATCAATTATATTGACATATAAGACTATAATAGGCTAGGGTCATTAAGAATTTCTTCAACGTCCGAGTTTGTTCCATCTATACAGCTTGAAAAAGTAACTATAGTACTCTTATTACTCTCGTTCATATCTGTTTCGGTCTCCTGATCTCCTGATCCCTTATACTCCCATTGTACCAATCTTCTAATAATGCTTGAATTTCCATATGGTCGGCTTAATTGAGACTGTCTCTCGTCCAAAATGCTCCCACCCGCATTGAAAGCTTGTTCGACCGCTACAGTTGATGCCGTTGTTGCTAAAATCTGCTTTGCAATAAGAGAAAGGATGGGGTAAACCTTTGACTTATTACCCTACCATTCTAGTACCGAGAATTCTTTACCTTCCACTAGCTCCTGGCTATCATCATCTTGGAATTCAAAAGAAATAGTTAGATAAATATCAAGTTCCGTACTACTAGCGCCGGATATTTATAGTACGAGAAGTACTAGTAGTATTCCGTGGATTACTACTAGCACTATTATCACTACTACCGGCACGAGTATAAGGAATTTGAGTTTGATAATCACTAGATAATGTACGAATATACTCTAGACTTAATCATTTCAACAAATTCAATTGAATCCACTACGTTGTCTTTAAGAACAACATATTTTGACATTTTATTTATTATAGTATAATATGCTTCCAAATATTGCATCAAACCATCAATTTTAACACGAGATTTAAAACAGAAGCAACTAAATAAATAGGAGAAATATGATAATAATAATTAAGTCATTTTTGTAACATATCAATAATAGCACTTTGCAAAATAATATCATTTACACTATTTTCTAAAATACTAACTATATCATATGCTTGGGGTATAAATAAATGAGATGTAGGAAAATAAACACCAGATAAAGTACAAGTAGCAGTTTTAAAAATATGTAAAACTGCTACCATTTTTCTACAAGTTTCCCATAGGTTAGGATGCAAGTCAAAATTACTAGGATATCTGTTTCTAAAAAATTCTCATAATAAATCATTATATTTTAAAGAATTATTAAGTAAATCATAAGTTGAGTTCCACCGATTGGGAACATCATGAACAAATTAATCTTTTTAGGTTTCCTTCAATTCTCAATACAAAATTTATCCCATTCTCTTATTATTTTTGGATGGCCAATTAGATAACTAATTGCATTCTTAATAGGCTCAACCAAAGCATTAAGTGTTCTCAAACCATCTTGAACACTTAAATTTAAAATGTGACACGCACACCTAATATGAAAAAATTTACCACCTACTTGTGGTTCACAATAATTTTTTAAATCTCTAATCGATGCAGTATTGTTAGTAGCATTATCAAAACCGATTGAAAAAATTTTATTTACCAAGCTATATTCGTTTAAAATCTCTTTAATCATATTACTTATATTTATGACTGTGTGACTTTCATTAAATATACGAAAAGCAATTATCATTTTTGCATAATCCAATTGTCATCAATCCAATGAGCAGTTACACCCATATAAGAATTTTTATTCCAATGATCACTCCAAATATCACTACAAACTGAAATACGACCTTCTAATTTTGAAAAAATATCTACCACGTGTAAGCATAAAGTTGTTCTAGGCATACGTTTAACTTGTGGATTCACATACGTTTGTTGAAAATGTACATATTTCTTTTTTCACCAAAACTAAATGGTAAATGTTCTCCACAAACAAAATTAATTAATCCAATTTTATATTGTTGATCAGAAAATTTAAATATAGGATTAAGGATGAAGATGCGTACCCGGGTATTTGAGATTGCATCTTGTCAAAGCCGAATTCCGTCGGATCTTCCTTTGTCAAGTGTTTCGCTAGTGTACTGTATCCGCTTCCTATTTTCCAACTGTAGCTAGCCTTGCAATAATTACACACTGCATTATTAGGATTATCTTCGTTATCTAATTTTTTTGTAAAATGTTTCGTAAACATTTCGGCCTTTGGAGCCTTAGAAATAGGAGGTTTTGTTGATTTACTTGCGGAATCGGGAGTTATTTCAACATCATCTTCAAGATTAATAAAAATTTCATTGAAATTTTTACTATCCATTAGAAATAGTAATTTGAAATTTTGTTGGAAAAAAAAATCATTATAAAAAATAACTAATAGAATTTATGAAAATTAAAGAAAATAAATGATACTTGAAAATAGTATAATAAGAAATATATTGAAATTATAAATATAAAGACAATAAATAGAAATTGATAAATAATATTAGAGATTATGAAAGAATTGAGAGTATTTGAGAGAATGAGAGAGGGATTGAGTTGAGAGAATTGTGTGTTGAAAATGGTAAGAAGAAGGGGTATTTATAAATAAATTTTGGATATTTATAAATAAATTTTGAAAATTAAAAAAAAGAAGAAAAAAAAGAAGAGGGAAACAGGCTGCTAAAGAAGTCCTCCAACGGTCATGTGACAGTTGGTGTTGGTGTGCTGCTATGGCATGGTAGCTACACCAAGACCAACGGTCATTGTTTTGAATCTTTAGTTTTTTTTTTTTTTTTTTTAAATTTATCCGGTTCCGGTTCCAAAAAATAGTGAACCAGAATCGAAACCTTGTATGCAGTTCTGGTTTCGGTTCTAGGAACTGGATGCACCTGGATGGTTTCGTTTCCAGAACCGGAACTGTGGTCACCTTTATATAGTCCACAAGAATAATTTAGTGACTGAAATAACAACCGTCGTATAGTTAGCTGACCTTTTAAGTCATTTGCCCTAAAACAAATCTTGCATATTGTTTAAGCCAATGATTTTGGCACTCCAATAAAGTTTTAAACATTCCACATTTAGTATTTTTAACTAACTTGACAAAAATACCCATGTTAGAACATATTATGTGATGCCCTTTAACCTTTTGTTGGTAGATTTAATATTATAAAAAAATATTTTCCCTTAAATTGTGTCTTTTCTTTTTGTTTTCTTCTAATTTCTTAATTACAAATACTTACATATTTTATTAAAAAATCTGTGAACTGAAACTTCTTCATTTAATGTCTACAAATTGATTTTTTAATATTAAATTAATATAAAGCCCTTCACTTTTTCTCGAATTAAATAGCATCCTAATAATAAAATTTTTTATACCAAAAATCTCCTGTATGTCATGGAATGAAAAGAACACAAAATCTATTTATTTAAAATAAAAATTTTTAACATTATAAAATGGAGTTTTATCCTTTTATCACTTTCAGTAATTTATCACTATTAATTTTTTTACAAATTTTTAATAATATGAACCCAATTGTGCCTTGTACTCTTTTGTTCGTAATTTTTTTTCTCTAATGAGACAATATGGAAAACATTATTTGTTTAATTATGTGTAGAATTGAGTTTATGTCAAGTTGATGTGAATATCTAACTTGTTGCATAATCTAGTTCAAGTTTTCATTGTAGAAAAGTAATTAGTTGCTTAATTGTTATATAATATATATTTAGGGTGAATATGATATTCAAATTATTAAATAGTCTATCTCAAAGATGTTTTTGTCAAATTGATTAAGATGTTTTTGTCAAATTGATTAAGTGTTGTTGTGGAGTGTTTACAGTTTTTGTTGCACTGCCAAAATCATTGGCCATTGTTTATTGTTGGGAAAATTAAACTTCAGAATTTCATCCAAATTAGCAGCAGTTTCCCTCTAAAGATTTTAAATTTACTTAAAATATTTAATAAAAGAACAACCATGGACCTTTTTTTGACAAAATTCAAACTATGGAATAGGAAATTGTTGACGATTGCATTAAGTTATCAAACAACTATTAGGGGATCAATATCATTAGATTAGATGTTGACAAACCTTGGTAAGTTCCATTGATAATATTTTATGGACAGAAATTTGTCAAACAAACACATCACACAAATTCATGATATCTAAATAAACACAAGAGGTAGTAGCCTTCAAATTGTTTGAGATTCAGAAAAGTAATAGCCCCACGCTACTAATTAATCTGAATGCCGATGAAGGGAGGAATATTTTATTTTAGTTAAAATGATAAGCTCGTTTTTTATCTCACTTATAAATTAATAATGTAGATAAATCACATAAAATAAATGATATCAAGTAATGAGAATAAGATTTAATAAAATTTAATATTAACGACAAGATTTACAAATAACAAATTTAAAATTAAATCTAAATAAGTATTTTCCAAAACTATAATGGATAATGCCTAACTTTTAATGTAGGATGTGCTTTCCATAGATGTAGCTAGAGTTTCCTAAGTTATTTCAAACATTAATAGTGAGAGTTTCTCAAAATATGATTAAGACTTGATTGAATGAAAAAATATACCCACCAATAGGCTACTAATATACATACCTAATGTATAATATTTGATAAAAAATGTCAAAAAACAATATAGAAGGAACAAATGGACACTTTGAAAATCCATTCAAATTAGCAGTTGGAGTGCTGTTAATTTGTTTGATCATCAGATATTCTTAATTTAGTGCAAAAAACAACCTGATTATTATTCGAAGACTTGCAATATGTGTTTTGAACAAAAATTTACATATTTATCCTTTCCCTGACACATTTTTTTTTTTTGTCGCAAAACTTTGTTCTTGGTAATAAAATTTTTGTTTCTATTGATATTTGTTTGTTCTTAGTATTTACGAAGCCATTATACAAATATTCTTATGATAATTGCTCAAAGTTATGCATACAAACCATAGTTATTGAACTCGGCCCGACCCGACGGTTCAACCGGTGAGCCTGATGAACCGGCCATGAGATCGGAGTGGGTTCCTCTGGTGACCGCATGAGGAAGGAACCCACTGGGTTTCGTGGAACCCGGCGATTCAACCAGTAAACCCGGGAATCCGGCCGAATTTGGAGAAACCCGGCCGGTTTATTTATTGAGAAAAAATCAAATTATAATTGTCAAATTTTGAACCAAACACCTCTTAAATAGTAATAAAAGGCCTTATCACCTAACCATGTAGCTTTTGGTTATTATATTCTCTTTTTTATTTATATACTCTCCAAACTCCACTCTATACGTTAATTCTTCACGTGAAAAGACTATGTAAATATTGAAAAGTTACATTTATATTTAATTTTTTTAATAAAATATGTTTTTATCAATATCTTCACTATATATCTTGTATTTAATAATTTGCAGATATTATATATCTATAATAAAAAAAATATTTAAGTAATCCACCGGTTGAACCAGTAATCCACCGGTTAAACCAATAATTCATTGATCCACCTCCCTCACCGAATTCCTTCCTGGACCGAATATAATAACTATGATGCAAACTATTAGCAAATTGATGGGGCATGAAGTAATGTAGTACATAAATTAAAATAGCAGCTTTTGGCTATAAGATTTATTTTATCATATTGGTATTAATAATATTAATCGTCAATCGTCATAAGAAAATAATATTAATCATTATTATAACTTGTAAATCTTTTAATTAATTTTTGTTTTATTTATTTATTTATGTTATTTAGACATGTGGTATGTTTACATAGTAAACTCCACCCAAATTGTTTCTAAATGCCAATAGGACTTGTACTTCATATAATGCAAGAGATTTGGTGTAAATTTTCTCTTTTTTGTTTTTTGTTTTTTTTAAAAAAACTTCCTTCTACCTGCATGTTTTTCTCTTTATAAATCATAAATACATTGGGGTAATTTTTCTTTTTCCCTAAAAAAACTAAATAATTACCTTTTATTATTTTCTTTTCTTTTAAATTATTACTTATGGTTTAAATAAAAATAATTTCTAGAACTTTTATTTTTTTGTTCAATTTAATTTTGTATAAGAGTGTGCATGCTTAGAATGTGCCTATAGTGCTAGTATAAATTCTTATCTTACTATATATAAAAGGAGAGTTCTATTTGGTAATGGTCTCTTCTTTTATAAAATTAATTATTAATTTTAAATTTTAAAAAATATACCACCATCAAGTATCTATATGTGTATAATTACTATCAAGTAATTAAAAGAAAAAAAGTTTAAAACTACCAAATTCTTTAATTACTTACAAAAAATTATCTCTTAAATTTATTTTAAAAATCTTTCTAATTTAAAAATGCTGAATTATTTAATTAATGTTATATTTATAATTTTAATATAGCAAACTCTTTTTTTAAATTTATTTTAAAAATCTTTCTAATTTAAAAATGCTGAATTATTTAATTAAAAATGTTATATTTATAATTTTAATATAGCAAACTCTTTTTTTAACTATTTTCAACGTCACTAATTCCTGGTAGTGGTTGATTCACTACCGCTTTGCCGACTGACCGAATAGAATGAAGGGCACAATTGGAAAAATATGAAAAAACAATTTCAAAATTGAAACTATCCAACGTTCAAATCCCTTTCTTACCAAAAAAGAAAAAGAAAAAAAAAACGGTAAAATCCCTCGAGTGCTTGTACTTGGGCATTCTATATATAGATGTCTGTTCATAGTGTGATTTGTTAATTTATTTTCTCCCTCTTTTTTTCCTTTTAATTTTCAAGAAAGACAAATCCAAGAAACCTTCCAAAACCTAGATACTGTATAAAAATTACCGCTAAAAGACAAGGAAATTCGAGTAAATGGCCTTTGGAAATCTTGAAAGAAAATGGAAGAAAAATAGCCAGATTGAAGAGGGAAGAGAAATCCAAATGGGGTTCAAGAAAATAGTAATCTGGTAATTTTTCTCCCTAACTATCTCTAATTTTTTTTTCAATTTTATATTTTCCTACAATATTCAAGAAACACAATACCCTTTTGATTTTTTGAGATTTTTTTTATGGGTTAATTTGCGGTAGAGCAAGCGAATGCCATGGAATTTCCGCGGGATTTTTTGGGGATTATCGGGAAAAGAGAAGGAAGTTCGAGTAAAATAGTTAGATTGAAGAGGAAAGAGAAACCAGTTGGGGTTCAAGAAAATAGTAATCTGGTAATTCTCCTTTTTTTTGTTTTTTCCTCAATATTCAAGAAACACAAAACCCTGTTGATTGGTTTGAGATGTTTTATTTATTTATTTATTTATTTAGGGTTAATTTGCGATAGAGGAAGTAGTTGGATTGAAGAGGAAAGAGAAATCCAATTGGAGTTCAAGAAAATAGTAATCTGGTAATTTCTAAACTTTTGTTTTTGTTTTTTCCTCAAATATTTAAGAAACACAAAACCCTGTTGATTGATTTGAAATTTTGTTTTTCAAGGGTTAATTGATCCATTGCGGTAGAGCAAGCGAATGCGATGGAATTTCTCGGGATTTTTTGGGGATTTCGCTCCAAGAGCAGAACAATAAGTATTACTTTGTGATAAGAAGGCAGCGGTTAACTGTTGAGGCAGCAGAATCAACAATTCAGACCATTATGGAAAAATTGCAGTCTTACAAAACAAGGGTCGCCCTTAATTTTGAGGTATGTTAACTCTAAGATATGCATTTCTGCCTCTTTTTTGCTGTTAAAAGTTCTGTCTTATTTGTTTTGATACACCAAGAAATCCTGTGCAATTGTGTATACTCAATAAGGGAGGGTGTTTTGAATAATTAACCGGTTAGATCGAACCATTGACAGTTCAGGGGGTTGAGATTACAAATAACGATGCCGCTAATTCTGTAGAATACATTGTGTAGATATTTTGCTTGAATAGTTACTACCTACTAGGCTACTTCTAAAATTGATTAAAATAGATGCAGGGCTTTTAGTACCAGTTTACCAGTTTATTGCAAAACGGCACAATGTTAAGGTTGTTTTGTCTTTTATTGTTTATGTGTTCTACCTTAGCTATGGAATTCTGTTTTCTGCATTGATATTCTTTTTGGTTTCAGAAAGTTCCTTGTTTCCAGCTTCACCTTGATATGTTCTGATGACTCTATCCTTTTTAGATTAATCCCATATGAATTCTCAAGTTGTATATTGTATGTTTTTCTTCTTGGTTGATTGGCCTTGTATACATTCTCAAATTACTGCAAAAAATTGGTACCTTAATTTACACCACTGTAAAACATTCACTGCTTTTCTGTCTTCAATATTTACTTACATGAGCCTGAGAATTACAGAACTTCTATTGAAGATCCAATTTCATAAAACTGTAGTTTTTAATCACAAAATTATTCTTTTGGACCCTCTGATCTACCTAAAGCGCTCATGATCAAACCTTTTTCCGTACTTTGTCTACATTTTTTTGACTCATCTTCCAGACATTACAAAATTTTTGTTTCTCGCAAACTTGGTGCCAATGTTAAATGTGACAATCAATTTGACATGGAGGAAGTATGGTTTGCACTTATTCTAAGAAATTAATTACTCGGTTACTAGTCTCTATCATATGGTCTTTGATTTATTTTGAGGCTTTACCTAGCCTTATATTATATGTGGTGTAAATTTGTTACTTTAATCAACATTATTCCCCCTAATCATTATGACATATATTGCTTGTTGTCATACATTCTCTGTGGAGATGTATTATTGTTGGGAAAACCCTTTTTTTATTCAAAAAAATGTATAGTATAATACCAATAATTGACTAATGAATTTCAGTTAAGATTACTATGTTTTGGTTGGACAATAATTGATTTGTACTGTGTTTACATCACAAGTCTAAGTCCTATTCTACCTAATCTAGACCTATATTATCTAAAAACAATTTCCACTTTGTATACAACTCTTTTGCTAATTAGTTTGTATTTTTGTAACTAATTATTGGGTGAATTCTTCAGCCAACTAAGTGTTACAATTCATGAAGGAAAAATTTCTATCTTATAGGAATAGGAGTTGGGAACCTTAGAACTATGTTTGTATAAATAGGAGACATACCAATGCTTAAAATCATTGTTTCTTTTGCTGAAAATTTCTAGAGGATTCTAGAGGAGAGAGATCATTCGGTAGAGAGTTAGACAATTTATTCAGTTTGGGTATAATTTCTTAAGTTCTAATCTATTTTGATTATTCCATTTATTTAGTTTTAATAACCTCGTATGCTAGATTATCATGCCTAGAATATTTATTTTTATTAAAATTATTATATATTATAGTTCGTGGGTTTTGATACTTAGAATTTGATACAAAATAAAGTTGAAATTAATTCTTAATTAAGAAGAATAGTTTTCTAAAAAATAAATTTTTATATAAGGATTTTTGGAAGTGTATGAAATGTAATTATTTAAGAGTATATTTTTAAAAAAGGGGTTTTCGAAAAAAAAAAGAAAAACGATTTCGAGAAAAAGAAAAAAGGATTTCCGAAAATGTAAAATGAAGATCAGACAATTTTCTTTTATTTTTGGTTAGAATTAATTTGAAGGTTTATTTTATGTGTTAGTAATGTTATATTATCTATAGTATTATTTAGTACTTTTTGCATAATTAATTGTTATCTTAAATACTCTAGTTTAAATTTAAAAGATTATCTAAATTCTTTTTAAGAATAATCTTAATAAATATTTTGTGCAATTTTTTGAAAAGACAACCTTTAGAAATACTTTCGAATAATTATTTTAGATAGGAAATTTTTTTGTCGAATAATCTAAGTTTGGAATATGTAATTAGTTTCTTTATTTTTTTATATAAGCTAAAATGAATGTTTTTAAGAGTTTATTTTTTGAAACTTTTGAAAAGAATTTTGTTTAATATTTTCTAAACATAATAGTTTTGGAAAAAGCAAGAGGAATATTTTTTGTAAAATAAGTTATGTAAGTTTTGTATAAGTGTTTAGTTGGCATGATTCTGTATATGTACAGAATGGTAGAATTTTTGAATAAGTTAAGTAATGTGTAGGATTTGCTTATAGAGTTGGTGAATCTGACGAACTATCCAAACATTAGAAATATGTTACAAGCTTGCATATTGGATTTCGGAGAAAAAGTTGGACCAACTATTAAAACTAATGGAGTTCTCATAATGATATTGGAATGGCTACGTTTTCAGCGTTATATGGACGTAAGAATACATCTACATTATATTGGAATGAGGTTGGTGAGATATGGATTTTTGAACCTGGTTTGGTAGGAAGGACTTAGGAAGAAATTAAGGTTTTATCAGAAAAGTTCAAAGCCGCACAAATTGGAATAAGGATTGCGTTGGTTTGAAACGTGGACCAATGGAATTAAAGTGGAAGGAAAGTCTATAACTAACAAAGGGAATGTGCAAATTAGTAAACATGGAAGGATAGGCTCTCGATCCATAGGATCATTGAGGATTTGGAATGAGTTGGAAAACTAGCATATTGGCTAGCTTTGGCACCTAAATTATCAAGAGTGCATGATATATTTCATGTAGTTGTAACTGCGAAGTATATATCCGACCCGAGTAGTGTGATTAAGTATTACTATTGGACGTTAGAGGAAGTTTAACTTATTGAAACAATTACCACCAAGAATAATGAACCGGAAGGATGAAGAGTTTCAAAGATGATACATTCAGTATGTAGAGGCGCAATGGACTAACCAAGATATAGAAGAGGACATGAGAGTGGAGTACCCCTTTCTCTTTGACCAATTTACGCAAGTTTCTATGACGAAACCTTTTGCAAGGATGGTAGAATGTGAAAACCCAGATTGGGTTAAGATTACTATGTTTTGGTTGAACAATAATTGCTTGTTGGTAGTGTATTTACATAAGAAGTCTATGTCCTCGTTGGTTTTTTGTTTTCCTATTGGTGCTATATTACATAATCTAGACCTGTATCGTATGTGAAAACGATTTCCACTTCATGTACAACTCTTTTATTAATTCATTTGTAAATTTCGTAACTAATTATTGGGTGAATTTTTGAGCAAAGATATTAAATTAACGACATTGTAGTACAATTAATATGAAATATTGTTGTGTTATAGGAATCGGAGTTGGGAACCCTTAGGACAATGTTTGTATAAATTGGAGCCCATAGCAAGACTTAAAATCATAGTTTTTTTTGCTGAAAATTTATGGAGCATCTTAGAGGGCAGAGATCATTCGGTAGAGAGGACAATTCTTGGATATAATTTCTTAAGCTCCGATCTATTTTGATTATTCCGTTTATTTTTTTTAATAACCTCGTATGTTAGATTATCATGCTTAGAATATTTATTGTTAGAATTATTGTGATTGTTGTTCGTTGGTTTTGATGGTTAGTATTTGTTTAGAAAATTGAAATTTATTTTCGAATAATAATAGTTTTCAAAAAATAAATTTTTAAATAAGGATTTTCGAAAGTGGATTAAATGTAATTATTTTCTGGTATATTTTTATACAAGAGGTTTTTGGAAACAAATGATTTTCCACAAATGATTTCCAAAAATGTAACATGTTTGGAAAAGATATATTCTTTTATTTTCTGTGAAAATTATTTCGATGGTTTATTTTATGCGTTAGTAGTGTTATAAATCTGTAGTAATATTTAGAACTTTTTGCACAAATAATTATTATCTTGAATACTCTAGTTTTTGTAAACAGTAAAAAGATTACTCTTGAGAACTTTTGAAGCAAATAAGAATGGGTTTTCGGAAACTTAATTTTTTTTTTTGGAATTTTCGGAAATAACTTCAAAAAGGTATATTATTTGAAAAACAATTTAGGAAATGTTTTGATTTGATAATTGTTTCGAATAACTAGTTTTCTCTAAGCGGAAAATTTACTATTTGGAATTTTGGAAATAACGGACAATTGAGTTTTGTAAATATTGTTTTCTGAATTCTTTTTAAAATTAATCTTAGTGAATATTTAATGGAATTTTTGAAAAGACAACCTTTGTAAATATTTTTCTAATAATTATTTCAAACATGAAATACTTTTGTCAAGTAGACTAAGTTAGTTTAGTAGTGTATGTTTACAAAAGAAATTTAAGTCCTTGTTGGTTTTAGTTTTCCTATTGGTGTTATATGCTACCTAATCTAAACCTATATTGTATTTGAAAACGTTTTCTGCTTTGTATACAAATCTTTTGCTAATTCATTTGTAAATTTTATTAAAGTACAATTAATGGGAAAAATTGTTGTCCTATAGGAATAGGAGTAGGGAACTTTAGGACTATGATTGTATAAATAGGAGCACATAGCAAGGTTTAAAACCATTGTTTCTTTTGCTACAAAATTTCTAGAGCATCATAGAGGAGGGAGATCATTCGATGGAGAAGGCAATTTCTTGAGTTTGGATATAATTTCTTAAGCTCCGATGTATTTCGATTATTCTGCTTGTTTTGTTTTAATACCCTCGTATTTCAAATTATCATGCCTAGTATATTTATTTTTATTAAAATAATTATGATTGTAGTTCGTGGGATTTGATAGTTAGAATTTGTTTAGAAAGTTAAAATTTATTTTTGACTGCCTCAAGAAGAATAGTTTTTGAAAAAAATATATTTTTATATAAGGATTTTCAAAAGTGGGTTAAATTTAATTATTTTTGGGTATATTTTTATATAAGAGGTTTAAAAAAAGAACAGGATTTTCTAAAAATGTAACGTGATGATATTTTCTTTTATTTTCCGTGACAATTATTTCGAACGTTTATTTTATGTGTTGGTAGTGTTATATGACCTATAATATTATCTAGAGCTTTTTGCTCAAATAATTATTATCTTGTTTTTGTAAATAGCAAAAGGATTACTCTTAAGGAATTTTGAAGAAAATAAGAAGGTGTTTTTCGAAACTTATTTTTCTGGAATTTTCGGAAATAACTCCAAAAAAATATTATTTGAAAAACAACTTAGGAAATATTTTGGTTTGATAATTGTTTTAAAAAACTTTAGTTTTGTATAAGCAGAAAATTTACTTTTTGGACTTTTGCAAATAATGAAAAATTGAGTTTTGTAAATATTGTTTTTCACATTATTTTTAAAATTGGCCAATAATCTTAGTGAATATTTTATGGAATTTTTGAAAATACAATCTTTATACATATTTTTCTAATAATTATTATAGACATGAAATACTTTTCTCAAATCTCTTATAAGTTTTGAGTAAGTAATTAGTTTCTTTCTTCTTTTATGTACGTTAAAAGGAATGTTTTTACTAGTTAATTTTCAGAAACTTTTGAAAAGAATTTTGTTTACTATTTTCCGAACAACAAGTTAAAAAGGTAAGAAAATACTTTTTTTTTTTGGTAAGAAAAATTAATTACGAATGTTTTATTTGAATTATTGTGATTTTAGTTTTCAAAACCAGATAGTTTTCATGGTTAGTATTGAATAAATAGTTTTCAAAACCTAATAGTCCCTTACATTTGTATTTGTATTGAAGAATAGTTTTCAAATCCTAATAGTCCCTTACATTTATATTTGTTCTTTATAGTATCTAACATTCAAAATGATGCATTCTCGTCTCATGCAAATTCTAAACGAACCATTTTGGTCTGTTCCTTGGTGGAATTACTTGCATATTTTGGCCTTAGATACTTACATGCATATCACATATTATATTTTTCTGAGGCAAAATTAGCAATACAAATTCTAAAGACTAAATGACACTACGTAAAACATCTACCAATCACCATCCCAAAATTCTCGCCAACCATCACTACCCTTTCGTTTTTAAATTTCATTGTAGTACAATTAATGGAAAAAATTGTTGGCTTATAGGAATAGGAGTTGATGAGAACCCTTTTTAAATTTCATTGTAGTACAATTAATGGAAAAAATTGTTGGCTTATAGGAATAGGAGTTGATGAGAACCCTTAGGATTATATTTGTATAAATAGGAGCACATAGCTAGGCTTAAAATCATTGTTTCATTTAATGGAAATTTTGGGGCATCAAAGAAGGGGGAGATCATTTGGTAAATATGGCAAATTCTTGATTGGATATAATTTCTTAAGCTCTGATCTATTTCGTTTATTTGTTTAAATACCTTTGCTTGTTAGATTATCATAGCCTAATATATTTATTTTTATTAAAATAATTATGATTGTAGTTCATGGGTTTTGATGGATTGAAATTGTTTAGAAAGTTGAAATTTATTTTAAACTAAGAAGAATAATTTTTGAAAAAAATATGTTTTTATATAAAGATTTTCAAAGGTGGATTAAATTTAATTATTTTCTAGTATATTTTCATATAAGAGGTTTAAAAAAAGAAAATGATTTTCTAAAAATGTAAAATGATGATTTTTTCTTTTATTTTTCGTGACAATTATTTTGAAGGTTTATTTTATGGGTTAGTAGTGTTGTATGATCTAGAGCTTTTTGCTCTGATAAATATTATCTTTAGCTTTTTGCTCAAATAAATATTATCTTGACTACTCTAGTTTTTGTAAACAGCTAATGGATTACTCTTAATGAATTTTGAAAAAGATAAGAAGGTGTTTTTGGAAACTTCTTTTTTTGGAATTTTTGGAAATAACTTCAAAAAAAAAAAAATTATTTGAAAAACAATTTTGGAACTATTTAGGTTTGATTAATGCTTTGAAAAACTCTTGTTTTTTGTAAGCTGGAACTTTACTTTTTGGACTTTTGGAAATAATGAAAAATTGAATTTTGTAAATATATTTTTTTTGTTATCTTTTAAATTTATTTTAGTGAATATTTTATGGATTTTTTGAAAAGACAACCATTATAATTATTTTTCTTATAATTATTTCGACGTGAAATACTTTTGTCTTGTAAACTAAGTTTGTTTTGACGAGTAGTTAGTTTCTTTCTTCTTACATGTACCATTAAAAGGAATGTTTTTAGAGTTAATTTTCAGAAACTTTTGAAATGAATATTTTTTTACTATTATCCGAGCAGGAAGTTAAAAAGGTTAGAAAATACTTTTTTTTAATAAAAAAATTAGTTACCAAAGTTTTAATTGAATTACAGAAAATTATAGTTTATGGGTTTTCATGGTTAGTATTGAAGAATAGTTTTCGAAACCTAATAGTCCCTTACATTTATATTTGTTCTTTTTTACTCCATGATCACGTTCAAAATGATGCATCCTCATCCCATGCAAATTCTAAAACCATTTTGGTCTCTTAGTAGAATTACTTGCATATTTTGGCCTTAAATACTCACATGGATATCGCATATTACATTTTTCCAAGGCAAAATTAGCAACACAAATTCGAAAAACTAAATGACGCTACCTAAAACCTCCTCCAATCACCACATAAAAATTCTCACCAACCATCCCTATGGTGTTCGCCTTGTTTGTCGTCTTTCCTCTAGAACACCTTACTCCAGGAGCTCCAAGTCTCTTTCTTTTTGGGTAATTTAGTGTTTAGAGTTATGTCTTGCCAATTTTGCCCCTTTAAAATGTGACAGGTGATACAAATGTGACAATTTCAAGCCAAAATATGCTTGTAATCGTGTCAAGGGACGAAAATGGTACATTTGAAATTTGTGAGGGACGAAAATGCATCATTTTGAATGTAAGGGACTAAATATGTGCAAAAAAGAAATATCATGGACTATTAGGGTCATTTTTTGCATACA
The DNA here is from genome assembly GCA_025175665.1 of Cinchona pubescens. Lineage (NCBI taxonomy): Eukaryota > Viridiplantae > Streptophyta > Magnoliopsida > Gentianales > Rubiaceae > Cinchona > Cinchona pubescens. Next base: position 1,448,221 of record JANKKI010000367.1, read on the forward strand.
TTTTGATATAAGGAATTTTGAAAGTGGACCAAGTATAGTTATTTTCGGCTATATTTTTATAATATGATTTTTTCATCGTGTAAATTGTCACATAAACTATGTTGCAAAAACAAGTAAAATCAAAATTCATTAGAAAATAAAGTGATATTTGCAAAGTGTAAAAGGAAGATATTTTCTTCATTTTCAGTGAGAATCATTTCGAAGGTTTATTTTATGGGTTAGTAATTTTTTATGATCTAATAGTATTATTTAGAACTTTTTTGCGTAAATAAATCTTGAATACGATTGTATTTGTAAACAGTAAAAAGATCACTTTTAAGAAATTTTGAAGAAAATAAGAAAATATATTTTGAAACTTATTTTTTTAGGAAGATCTGGAAATAACTTTACTAAATGTTTTCATAAAAACGATTTAGGAAAATTTTGGTTTGATAATTATTTTGAAAAACTCTTGTTTTGTCTAAGCAGAAAAATTACTTTTTTGTGTTTATGAAACATAATAAAAAGTTGATTTTTGTACGCATTATTTTCTGAATTCTTTTTATAAATAATCTTGGAGAATATTTCATGGAATTCGACTTTTGTCAAGTACATTAAGTAAGTTTTGAATATGTAATTCGTTTCTTTATTTTTGATATAAGTTAGTTAAAAGGAATGTTTTTAAGAGTTTTTTCCTGAAATTTTGAAAAGAGTTTTATTCAATATTTTGCCGAACGACTAAAAAAAGTTAGATGAATACTTTTTGTAAAATAAATTAAGGAAGTTTTGTGTAAGTGTTTAGTTGGCATGATTCTATATTTGTACGAGAGGTAGAATTTTTCAATAAGTTAATTAATATACGGATTTTTCCTAAACGGTTGGTAGGAACTATCCAACCACCGGAGGATATGTTCCAAACTTGTGTATTAGATTTCGAAGAAAGAGTAGGATCAAGCATTGACACTTATGGAGTTCTCGTAGTGGTATTGGAAAGTCTCTATTTGTAGCGTTATATGGACATGACCTTCAGAGTGTATCTACACTATATTGGAACGAGGTTGGTGAGAATTGGAATTTCAAACCCACTATTTGTAGCGTTATATGGACATGAGAGTGTATCTACACTATATTGGAACGAGGTTGGTGAGAATTGGAATTTCAAACCCAGTTTGGTAGAAAAGACTTGGGAAGAAATTAAGGTTTTATTCAAAAAGTTCAAAGCTGCACAAATAGGAATAAGTATTGCGCTGGTTTGATAGGTGAGCCCATGGAATTCAAGTGCAAGGAGAGTGTACAAGTGACAAAGGGAGAGTTGCAATTTTGTAAACATGGAAGGATAAGCTATTATTTGATAGGATAGTTGAGGATTTGTAATTAGTTGGAAACCAAGCATATTGGCTAGCTTTGGCACTTAAATTATCAAGAGAGCATAATATGTTTCGTGTATTATAACTGCAAAGTTTATATATCCAGTGTGATTAAGTATTACCAATGGATGTTAGAGGGAATTCAACTTATTGGAGCAGTCATGTCAGAGCAAAATCCAGTAGCTAAATCCTAATAACCAAGATACGGAAGAGCACATGAGAGTGACGTACCCATTTGCCCTATGACCAATATACGCAAGTTTAGGGCTAAACTTTTTCCAAGGAGGGTAGAATGTGGAAATTCGGATTTTCGGTTATAAAAAAAAAAACATATATATTTGTTACTCGGATAATTGACTAGCGAATTTCATTTGGGTCAAGATTACTATGTTTGGACAATAATTGCTTGTTACGTGTTTACATAAAAAGTTTAAGTCCTTCTTGGTTTTAGTTTTCCTATTGGTGTTGTACTACTTAGACAGATATAGTGTAGATACACTCTCATGTCCTCATGTCGATTTGTATAACATATTAATTAGATTTATTTTTAAATTTCAATGCTAGTTCAATTAATGGGAAAAATCGTTGGCGTATGGGAATAGGAGTTGACGAGAACCCTTAGGATTATATTTGTATAAATAGGACTTGCACATAGCAAGGTTTAAAATCATTGTTTCTTTTGCTGAAAATTTTTGGGGCATCCTTGAAGAAGGATATCATTTGGTATAGATGGCAATTTCTTGATTGGATATAATTTCTTAAACTCTGATCTATTTCGTTTATTTGTTTAAATACTTTCGTTTGTTAGAATATCCTGCCTAATATATTTATTTTTATTAAAATAATTATGATTGTAGTTCTTGCGTTTTGATGGTTTGAATTTGTTTAGAAAGTTGAAATTTATTTTCAACTAAGAAGAATAGTTTTTGAAAAAATTTGTTTTTATATAAAGATTTTCAAAGGTGGATTAAATTTAATTACTTTCTACTTCATTTAAGAGGTTTAAAAAAAGAAAATGATTTTCTAAAAATGTAACATGGTGATTTTTTCAAATAAAGCTTTGCTCAAATAAATATTATCTTGACTACTCTAGTTTTTGTAAACAGCTAATGGATTACCCTTAATGAATTTTGAAAAAGATAAGAAGGTGTTTTTGGAAACTTATTTTTCTGGAATTTTTGGAAATAACTTCAAAAAAAAAAAAATTTATTTGAAAAACAATTTTGGAACTATTTAGGTTTGATTAATGCTTTGAAAAACTCTTGTTTTGTATAAGCTGGAACTTTACTTTTTGGACTTTTGGAAATAATGAAAAATTGAATTTTGTTTATTTTTTTGAATTCCAGAAAAATAAGTTTCCAAAAACACCTCTTCCTGTTTGAAAAGACAACCATTATAATTATTTTTCTTATAATTATTTCAGACGTGAAATACTTTTGTCTTGTAAACTAAGTTTGTTTTGACGAGTAGTTAGTTTCTTTCTTCTTACATGTACCATTAAAAGGAATGTTTTTAGAGTTAATTTTCAGAAACTTTTGAAATGAATATTTTTTTACTATTACACTTCCGAGCAGGAAGTTAAAAAGGTTAGAAAATACTTTTTTTTAATAAAAAAATTAGTTACCAAAGTTTTAATTGAATTATTGTGATTATAGTTTATGGGTTTTCATGGTTAGTATTGAAGAATAGTTTTCCAACCTAATAGTCCCTTACATTTATATTTGTTCTTTTTTACTCCATCACGTTCAAAATGATGCATCCTCATCCCATGCAAATTCTAAAACCATTTTGGTCTCTTAGTAGAATTACTTGCATATTTTGGCCTTAAATACTCACATGGATATCGCATATTACATTTTTCCAAGGCAAAATTAGCAACACAAATTCGAAAAACTAAATGACGCTACCTAAAACCTCCTCCAATCACCACATAAAAATTCTCACCAACCATCCCTATGGTGTTCGCCTTGTTTGTCGTCTTTCCTCTACAACACCTTACTCCAGGAGCAGAAAATTCTTTCTTTTTGGGTAATTTAGTGTTTAGATTTATGTCTTGCCAATTTTGCCCCTGAATTTCTCTTGTGACAGGTGATACAAATGTGACAATTTCAAGCCAAAATATGCTTGTAATCGTGTCAAGGGACGAAAATGGTACATTTGAAATTTGTGAGGGACGAAAATGCATCATTTTGAATGTAAGGGACTAAATATGTGCAAAAAAGAAATATCATGGACTATTAGGGTCATTTTTTGCATACATTTTGATATAAGGAATTTTGAAAGTGGACCAAGTATAGTTATTTTCGGCTATATTTTTATATATGAGGTTTTGAAAAAAAAAAAAAGGAAAACTATGTTGCAAAAACAAGTAAAATGATTTTGGACGAAAACACTTACACAAAACTTCCTTAATTTCTGTCTCTTATACACATCTAGATGTGTATAAGATCATTTCACGAGGTTTATTTTATGGGTTAGTAATTTTTTATGATCTAATAGTATTATTTAGAACTTTTTTGCGTAAATAAATCTTGAATACGATTGTATTTGTAAACAGTAAAAAGATCACTTTTAAGAAATTTTGAAGAAAATAAGAAAATATATTTTGAAACTTATTTTTTTAGGAAGATCTGGAAATAACTTTACTAAATGTTTTCATAAAAACGATTTAGGAAAATTTTGGTTTGATAATTATTTTGAAAAACTCTTGTTTTGTCTAAGCAGAAAAATTACTTTTTTGTGTTTATGAAACAATAAAAAGTTGATTTTTGTACGCATTATTTTCTGAATTCTTTTTATAAATAATCTTGGAGAATATTTCATGGAATTCGACTTTTGTCAAGTACATTAAGTAAGTTTTGAATATGTAATTCGTTTCTTTATTTTTGATATAAGTTAGTTAAAAGGAATGTTTTTAAGAGTTTTTTCCTGAAATTTTGAAAAGAGTTTTATTCAATATTTTGCCGAACGACTAAAAAAAGTTAGATGAATACTTTTTGTAAAATAAATTAAGGAAGTTTTGTGTAAGTGTTTAGTTGGCATGATTCTATATTTGTACGAGAGGTAGAATTTTTCAATAAGTTAATTAATAATACGGATTTTTCCTAAACGGTTGGTAGGAACTATCCAACCACTGGAGGATATGTTCCAAACTTGTGTATTAGATTTCGAAGAAAGAGTAGGATCAAGCATTGACACTTATGGAGTTCTCGTAGTGGTATTGGAAAGTCTCTATTTGTAGCGTTATATGGACATGAGAGTGTATCTACACTATATTGGAACGAGGTTGGTGAGAATTGGAATTTCAAACCCACTATTTGTAGCGTTATATGGACATGAGAGTGTATCTACACTATATTGGAACGAGGTTGGTGAGAATTGGAATTTCAAACCCAGTTTGGTAGAAAAGACTTGGGAAGAAATTAAGGTTTTATTCAAAAAGTTCAAAGCTGCACAAATAGGAATAAGTATTGCGCTGGTTTGATAGGTGAGCCCATGGAATTCAAGTGCAAGGAGAGTGTACAAGTGACAAAGGGAGAGTTGCAATTTTGTAAACATGGAAGGATAAGCTATTATTTGATAGGATAGTCCCTTGAGGATTTGTAATTAGTTGGAAACCAAGCATATTGGCTAGCTTTGGCACTTAAATTATCAAGAGAGCATAATATGTTTCGTGTATTATAACTGCAAAGTTTATATATCCAGTGTGATTAAGTATTACCAATGGATGTTAGAGGGAATTCAACATATTGGAGCAGTCATCACTATGAATCATCAACCGCAAGTATGAAGAGTTTCGAAGAGGATTGATTTTGTTTGTAACTAACCAAGATACGGAAGAGCACATGAGAGTGACGTACCCATTTGCCCTATGACCAATATACGCAAGTTTCGAGGGCTAAACTTTTTCCAAGGAGGGTAGAATGTGGAAATTCGGATTTTCGGTTATAAAAAAAAAAACATATATATTTGTTACTCGGATAATTGACTAGGGAATTTCATTTGGGTCAAGATTACTATGTTTGGACAATAATTGCTTGTTACGTGTTTACATAAAAAGTTTAAGTCCTTCTTGGTTTTAGTTTTCCTATTGGTGTTGATCCAATATACTACTTAACCTAAATTTATATTGTATCTGATAACGATTTTCGATTTGTATAACACTCTTAATTAATTTGTTTTTAAATTTCATGGTAGTTCAATTAATGGGAAAAATCGTTGGCGTATGGGAATAGGAGTTGACGAGAACCCTTAGGATTATATTTGTATAAATAGGAGCACATAGCAAGGTTTAAAATCATTGTTTCTTTTGCTGAAAATTTTTGGGGCATCCTTGAAGAAGGATATCATTTGGTATAGATGGCAATATCTTGATTGGATATAATTTCTTAAGCTCTGATCTATTTCGTTTATTTGTTTAAATACTTTCGTTTGTTAGAATATCCTGCCTAATATATTTATTTTTATTAAAATAATTATGATTGTAGTTCTTGCGTTTTGATGGTTTGAATTTGTTTAGAAAGTTGAAATTTATTTTCAACTAAGAAGAATAGTTTTTGAAAAAATTTGTTTTTATATAAAGATTTTCAAAGGTGGATTAAATTTAATAATTACTTTCTACTTCATTTAAGAGGTTTAAAAAAAGAAAATGATTTTCTAAAAATGTAACATGGTGATTTTTTCTTTTATTTTTCGTGACAATTGTTTCGAAGGTTTATTTTTATGGGTTAGTAGTGTTGTATGATCTAGAGCTTTTTGCTCTGATAAATATTATCTTTATACTTTTTGCTCAAATAAATATTATCTTGACTACTCTAGTTTTTGTAAACAGCTACTGGATTACCCTTAATGAATTTTGAAAAAGATAAGAAGGTGTTTTTGGAAACTTATTTTTCTGGAATTTTTGGAAATAACTTCAAAAAAAAAAAAATTTATTTGAAAAACAATTTTGGAACTATTTAGGTTTGATTAATGCTTTGAAAAACTCTTGTTTTGTATAAGCTGGAACTTTACTTTTTGGACTTTTGGAAATAATGAAAAATTGAATTTTGTAAATATATATTTTTTGAATTCTTTTAAATTTATTTTAGTGAATATTTTATGGATTTTTTGAAAAGACTAAAACCATTATAATTATTTTTCTTATAATTATTTCAGACGTGAAATACTTTTGTCTTGTAAACTAAGTTTGTTTTGACGAGTAGTTAGTTTCTTTCTTCTTACATGTACCATTAAAAGGAATGTTTTTAGAGTTAATTTTCAGAAACTTTTGAAATGAATATTTTTTTACTATTATCCGATCAGGAAGTTAAAAAGGTTAGAAAATACTTTTTTTTAATAAAAAAATTAGTTACCAAAGTTTTAATTGAATTATTGTGATTATAGTTTATGGGTTTTCATGGTTAGTATTGAAGAATAGTTTTCGAAACCTAATAGTCCCTTACATTTATATTTGTTCTTTTTTACTCCATCACGTTCAAAATGATGCATCCTCATCCCATGCAAATTCTAAAACCATTTTGGTCTCTTAGTAGAATTACTTGCATATTTTGGCCTTAAATACTCACATGGATATCGCATATTACATTTTTCCAAGGCAAAATTAGCAACACAAATTCGAAAAACTAGTATAATGACGCTACCTAAAACCTCCTCCAATCACCACATAAAAATTCTCACCAACCATCCCTATGGTGTTCGCCTTGTTTGTCGTCTTTCCTCTACAACACCTTACTCCAGGAGCTCCAAGTCTCTTTCTTTTTGGGTAATTTAGTGTTTAGAGTTATGTCTTGCCAATTTTGCCCCTTTAAAATGTGACAGGTGATACAAATGTGACAATTTCAAGCCAAAATATGCTTGTAATCGTGTCAATATATTTTGTCTCTGTCTCTTGGTACATTTGAAATTTGTGAGGGACGAAAATGCATCATTTTGAATGTAAGGGACTAAATATGTGCAAAAAAGAAATATCATGGACTATTAGGGTCATTTTTTGCATACATTTTGATATAAGGAATTTTGAAAGTGGACCAAGTATAGTTATTTTCGGCTATATTTTTATATATGAGGTTTTCGAAAAAAAAAAAAAAAGGAAAACTATGTTGCAAAAACAAGTAAAATGATTTTTGGACGAAAAAAAATAAAGTGATATTTTGCAAAGTGTAAAAGGAAGATATTTTCTTCATTTTCAGTGAGAATCATTTCGAAGGTTTATTTTATGGGTTAGTAATTTTTTATGATCTAATAGTATTATTTAGAACTTTTTTGCGTAAATAAATCTTGAATACGATTGTATTTGTAAACAGTAAAAAGATCACTTTTAAGAAATTTTGAAGAAAATAAGAAAATATATTTTGAAACTTATTTTTTTAGGAAGATCTGGAAATAACTTTACTAAATGTTTTCATAAAAACGATTTAGGAAAATTTTGGTTTGATAATTATTTTGAAAAACTCTTGTTTTGTCTAAGCAGAAAAATTATAAATGAAACAATAAAAAGTTGATTTTTGTACTCATTATTTTCTGAATTCTTTTTATAAATAATCTTGGAGAATATTTCATGAAATTCGACTTTTGTCAAGTACATTAAGTAAGTTTTGAATATGTAATTCATTTCTTTATTTTTGATATAAGTTAGTTAAAAGGAACGTACTCTCTTATACACATCTAGATGATGTATAAGAGACAGCCATATAACGCTACAAATAGTGGGTTAGGATCAAGCATTGACACTTATGGAGTTCTCGTAGTGGTATTGGAAAGTCTCTATTTGTAGCGTTATATGGACATGAGAGTGTATCTACACTATATTGGAACGAGGTTGGTGAGAATTGGAATTTCAAACCCACTATTTGTAGCGTTATATGGACATGAGAGTGTATCTACACTATATTGGAACGAGGTTGGTGAGAATTGGAATTTCAAACCCAGTTTGGTAGAAAAGACTTGGGAAGAAATTAAGGTTTTATTCAAAAAGTTCAAAGCTGCACAAATAGGAATAAGTATTGCGCTGGTTTGATAGGTGAGCCCATGGAATTCAAGTGCAAGGAGAGTGTACAAGTGACAAAGGGAGAGTTGCAATTTTGTAAACATGGAAGGATAAGCTATTATTTGATAGGATAGTTGAGGATTTGTAATTAGTTGGAAACCAAGCATATTGGCTAGCTTTGGCACTTAAATTATCAAGAGAGCATAATATGTTTCGTGTATTATAACTGCAAAGTTTATATATCCAGTGTGATTAAGTATTACCAATGGATGTTAGAGGGAATTCAACATATTGGAGCAGTCATCACTATGAATCATCAACCGCAAGTATGAAGAGTTTCGAAGAGGATTGATTTTGTTTGTAACTAACCAAGATACGGAAGAGCACATGAGAGTGACGTACCCATTTGCCCTATGACCAATATACGCAAGTTTCGAGGGCTAAACTTTTTCCAAGGAGGGTCATAGAATGTGGAAATTCGGATTTTCGGTTATAAAAAAAAAACATATATATTTGTTACTCGGATAATTGACTAGGGAATTTCATTTGGGTCAAGATTACTATGTTTGGACAATAATTGCTTGTTACGTGTTTACATAAAAAGTTTAAGTCCTTCTTGGTTTTAGTTTTCCTATTGGTGTTATACTACTTAACCTAAATTTATATTGTATCTGATAACGATTTTCGATTTGTATAACACTCTTAATTAATTTATTTTTAAATTTCATGGTAGTACAATTAATGGGAAAAATCGTTGGCGTATGGGAATAGGAGTTGACGAGAACCCTTAGGATTATATTTGTATAAATAGGAGCACATAGCAAGGTTTAAAATCATTGTTTCTTTTGCTGAAAATTTTTGGGGCATCCTTGAAGAAGGATATCATTTGGTATAGATGGCAATTTCTTGATTGGATATAATTTCTTAAGCTCTGATCTATTTCGTTTATTTGTTTAAATACTTTCGTTTAGTTAGAATATCCTGCCTAATATATTTATTTTTATTAAAATAATTATGATTGTAGTTCTTGCGTTTTGATGGTTTGAATTTGTTTAGAAAGTTGAAATTTATTTTCAACTAAGAAGAATAGTTTTTGAAAAAATTTGTTTTTATATAAAGATTTTCAAAGGTGGATTAAATTTAATTACTTTCTACTTCATTTAAGAGGTTTAAAAAAAGAAAATGATTTTCTAAAAATGTAACATGGTGATTTTTTCTTTTATTTTTCGTGACAATTGTTTCGAAGGTTTATTTTTATGGGTTAGTAGTGTTGTATGATCTAGAGCTTTTTGCTCTGATAAATATTATCTTTAGCTTTTTGCTCAAATAAATATTATCTTGACTATTCTAGTTTTTGTAAACAGCTACTGGATTACTCTTAATGAATTTTGAAAAAGATAAGAAGGTATTTTTGGAAACTTATTTTTCTGGAATTTTTGGAAATAACTTCAAAAAAAAAAATTTATTTGAAAAACAGAATATTTTGGAACTATTTAGGTTTGATTAATGCTTTGAAAAACTCTTGTTTTGTATAAGCTGGAACTTTACTTTTTGGACTTTTGGAAATAATGAAAAATTGAATTTTGTAAATATATATTTTTTGAATTCTTTTAAATTTATTTTAGTGAATATTTTATGGATTTTTTGAAAAGACTACCATTATAATTATATTTCTAATAATTATTTCAGACGTGAAATACTTTTGTCTTGTAAACTAAGTTTGTTTTGACGAGTAGTTAGTTTCTTTCTTCTTATATGTACCATTAAAAGGAATGTTTTTAGAGTTAATTTTCAGAAACTTTTGAAATGAATATTTTTTTACTATTATTCGAGCAGGAAGTTAAAAAGGTTAGAAAATACTTTTTTTTAATAAAAAAATTAGTTACCAAAGTTTTAATTGAATTATTGTGATTATAGTTTATGGGTTTTCATGGTTAGTATTGAAGAATAGTTTTCGAAACCTGATAGTCCCTTACATTTATATTTGTTCTTTTTTACTCCATCACGTTCAAAATGATGCATCCTCATCCCATGCAAATTCTAAAACCATTTTGGTCTCTTAGTAGAATTACTTGCATATTTTGGCCTTAAATACTCACATGGATATCGCATATTACATTTCTCCAAGGCAAAATTAGCAACACAAATTCGAAAAACTAAATGACGCTACCTAAAACCTCCTCCAATCACCACATAAAAATTCTCACCAACCATCCCTATGGTGTTCGCCTTGTTTGTCGTCTTTCCTCTACAACACCTTACTCCAGGAGCTCCAAGTCTCTTTCTTTTTGGGTAATTTAGTGTTTAGAGTTATGTCTTGCCAATTTTGCCCCTTTAAAATGTGACAGGTGATACAAATGTGACAATTTCAAGCCAAAATATGCTTGTAATCGTGTCAAGGGACGAAATGGTACATTTGAAATTTGTGAGGGACGAAAATGCATCATTTTGAATGTAAGGGACTAAATATGTGCAAAAAAGAAATATCATGGACTATTAGGGTCATTTTTTGCATACATTTTGATATAAGGAATTTTGAAAGTGGACCAAGTATAGTTATTTTCGGCTATATTTTTATATATGAGGTTTTTGAAAAAAAAAAAAAGGAAAACTATGTTGCAAAAACAAGTAAAATGATTTTTGGACGAAAAAAAATAAAGTGATATTTGCAAAGTGTAAAAGGAAGATATTTTCTTCATTTTCAGTGAGATTCATTTCGAAGGTTTATTTTATGGGTTAGTAATTTTTTATGATCTTATAGTATTATTTAGCTTTTTGCGTAAATAAATCTTGAATACGATTGTATTTGTAAAAAGTAAAAAGATCACTTTTAAGAAGTTTCGAAGAAAATAAGAAAATATCTTTTGAAAGTAATTTTTTTAGGAAGATCTGGAAATAACTTTACTAAATGTTTTCTTAAAAACGATTTAGGAAAATTTTGGTTTGATAATTATTTTGAAAAACTCTTGTTTTGTCTAAGCAGAAAAATTACTTTTTTGTGTTTATGAAACAATAAAAAGTTGATTTTTGTACGCATTATTTTCTGAATTCTTTTTATGAATAATCTTGGAGAATATTTCATGGAATTCGACTTTTGTCAAGTACATTAAGTAAGTTTTGAATATGTAATTCGTTTCTTTATTTTTGATATAAGTCCAAAGGAATGTTTTTAAGAGTTTTTTCCTGAAATTTTGAAAAGAGTTTTGTTCAATATTTTCCGAACGACTAAAAAAAGTTGGATGAATACTTTTTGTAAAATAAATTGAGGAAGTTTTGTGTGAATGTTTACTTGGCATGATTCTATATTTGTACGAGAGGTAGAATTTTTCAATAAGTTAATTAATATACGGATTTTTCCTATACGGTTCGTAGGAACTATCCAACCACTGGAGGATATGTTCCAAACTTGTGTATTAGATTTCGAAGAAAAAGTAGGATCAAGCATTGACACTAATGGAGTTCTCGTAGTGGTATTGGAATGTTTCTATTTGTAGCGTTGTATGGACATGAGAGTGTATCTACACTATATTGGAACGAGGTTGGTGAGAATTGGAATTTCAAACCAGTTTGGTAGAAAAGACTTGGGAAGAAATTGAGGTTTTATTCAAAAAGTTCAAAGCTGCACAAATAGGAATAAGTATGGCGCTGGTTTGATAGGTGAGCCCATGGAATTCAAGTGCAAGGAGAGTGTACAAGTGACAAAGGGAGAGTTGCAATTTAGTAAACATGGAAGGATAAGCTATTATTTGATTGGATAGTTGTGGATTTGTAATTATTTGGAAACCAAGCATATTGGCTAGCTTTGGCACTTAAATTATCAAGAGAGCATAATATGTTTCGTGTATTATAACTGCAAAGTTTATGTATCTAGTGTGATTAAGTATTACCAATGGATGTTAGAGGGAATTCAACATATTGGAACCGTCATCGCTATGAATCATCAACCGCCAGTATTAAGAGTTTCGAAGAGGATAGATTTTGTTTGTAGAGGCGTAGTGAACTAACCAACAAGATATGGAAGAGGACATGAGAGTGACGTACCCATTTGCCCTGTGACCAATATACGCAAGTTTCGAGGGCTAAACTTTTTCCAAGGAGGGTAGAATGTGGAAATTTGGATTTTCGGTTAAAAAAAAAAAAACATATACATTTGTTACCCGGATAATTGACTAGGGAATTTCATTTGGGTCAAGATTTTACTATGTTTGGACAATAATTGCTTGTTGTAGCGTGTTTACATAAAAAGTTTAAGTCCTTCTTGGTTTTAGTTTTCCTATTGGTGTTATACTACTTAACCTAAACTTATATTGTATCTGATAACGATTTTCGATTTGTATAACACTCTTAATTAATTTGTTTTTAAATTTCATTGTAGTACAATTAATGGGAAAAATCGTTGGCGTATGGAAATAGGAGTTGACGAGAACCCTTAGGATTATATTTGTATAAATAGGAGCACATAGCAAGGTTTAAAATCATTGTTTCTTTTGCTGAAAATTTTTGGGGCATCCTTGCTTAGAACAAGAAGGATATCATTTGGTATTGATGGCAATTTCTTGATTGGATATAATTTCTTAAGCTCTGATCTATTTCGTTTGTTTGTTTAAATACTTTCGTTTGTTAGAATATCCTGCCTAATGTATTTATTTTTATTAAAATAATTATGATTGTAGTTCTTGCGTTTTGATGGTTTGAATTTGTTTAGAAAGTTGAAATTTATTTTCAACTAAGAAGAATTGTTTTTGAAAAAATTATGTTTTTATATAAAGATTTTCAAAGGTGGATTAAATTTAATAACTTTCTAGTTCATTTAAGAGGCTTAAGAAAAGAAAATGATTTTCTATAAATGTAACATGATGATATTTTCTTTTATTTTCCGTGACAATTGTTTCGAAGGTTTATTTTATGGGTTAGTAGTATTGTATGATCTATAGTATTATCTAGAGCTTTTGGCTCTGATGAATATTATCTTTAGCTTTTTGCTCAAATAAATATTATCTCGACTACTCTAGTTTTTGTCAACAGTTAGCTAATGGATTACTCTTAAGGAATTTTGAAGAAATTAAGAATGTGTTTTTGGAAACTTATTTTTCTGGAATTTTCGGAAATCACTTCAAAAAAGTATTATTTGAAAACAATTTTGGAATTATTTAGGTTTGATTATTGTTTTGTAAAACTCTTGTTTTGTATAAGCTGGAACTTTACATTTTGGACTTTTGGAAATAATGAAAAATTGAGTTTTGTAAATACTTTTTTTCTGAATTCTTTTGAATTTATTTTAGTGAATATTTTATGTATTTTTTGAAAAGACAACCTTTATAATTATTTTTCTAATAATTATTTCAGACGTGAAATACCTTTGTCTAGTAAAATAAGTTTGTTTTGACGAGTAATTAGTTTCTTTCTTCTTATATGTAACATTGAAAGGAATGTTTTTAGAGTTTATTTTCAGAAACTTTTGAAATGAATATCTTTTTACTATTATCCGAGCAGGAAGTTAAAAAGGTTAGAAAATACTTTTTTTGAATAAAAAAATTAGAGTTACCAAAGTTTTATTTGAATTATTGTGATTTTAGTTTATGGGATTTCATGGTTTGTATTAAAGAATAGTTTTCGAAACCTAATAGTCCCTTACATTTATATTTGTTCTTTTTTAGCCCATCACGTTAAAAGTGATGCATCCTCATCCCATGCAAATTCTAAACGTACTATTTTGGTCTTTTAGTAGAATTACTTGCATATTTTGGCCTTAAATACTCACATGCATATATCATGTTGCATTTTTCCAATGCAAAATTAGCATCACAAATTCGAAAAACTAAATGACGCTACTTAAAACCTCTTCCAATCTCCACATCAAAATTCTCACCAACCATGCCTACGCTGTTCGTCTTGTTTGTCGTCTTTCCTCTACAACACCTTACTCCAGGAGCTCCAACTCTCTTTCTTTTTGGGTAATTTAGTGTTTAGAGTTATGTATTGCCAATTTTGCCCCTTTAAAATGTGACATGTTATACAAATGTGACAATTTCAAGCCAAAATAGTCTGCTTGTAATCGTGTCAAGGGACGAAAATGCATCATTTTGAATGTAAGGGACTAAATATGTTCATAAAAGAAATATCATGGACTATTAGGGGTCAATTTTTGCATACATTTTGATATAAGGATTTTTGAAAGTGGACTACGTATAGTTATTTTCGGATATATTTTATATATGAGGTTTTTGAAAAAAAAAAGGAAAACTATGTTCCAAAAACAAGTAAAATGATATTTGGACGAAAAAAAAATAAAATGATTTTTGCAAAGTGTAAAAGGAAGATATTTTCTTCATTTTCTGTGAGAATCATTTCGAAGGTTTATTTTATGGGTTAGTAATTTTTTATGATCTTATTGTATTATTTAGAACTATTTGCGTAAATAAATCTTGAATACGAATGTATTTGTTAACAATAAAAAGATTACTTTCAAGAAATTTTGAAGAAAATGAGAAAATACCTTTTGAAACTTATTGTTTTAGGAAGATCTGGAAATAACTTTACTAAATGTTTTCATAATAACTCTAAAACGATTTAGGAATATTTTGGTTTGATAATTGTTTTGAAAAACTCTTGTTTTGTCTAAGCAGGAAAATTACTTTTTGGTGTTTATGAAACAATAAAAAGTTGATTTTTGTACGCTTTATTTTCTGAATTCATTTTATGAATAATCTTGGAGAATATTTCATGGAATTCGACTTTTGTCAAGTACATTAAGTAAGTTTTGAATATGAAATTTGTTTCTTTATTTTGATATAAGTTAAAAGGAATGTTTTTAAGAGTTTTTTCCTGAAATTTTGAAAAGAGTTTTGTTCAATATTTTCCGAACGACTAAAAAAAGTTAGATGAATACTTTTTGTAAAATAAATTAAGGATGTTTTGTGTAAGTGTTTAGTTGGCATGATTCTATATTTGTACGAGAGGTAGAATTTTTCAATAAGTTAATTAATATACGGATTTTCCTAAACGGTTGGTCAATCTGAGGAACTATCCAACCACTGGAGGATATGTTCCAAACTTGTGTATTATTGATTTCGAAGAAAAAGTCGGATCAAGCATTGACACTAATGGAGTTCTCGTAGTGATGTTGGAATGTCTCTATTTGTAGCGTTATATGGACATGAGAGTGTATCTACACTATATTGGAACGAGGTTGGTGAGAATTGGAATTTCAAACCCAGTTTGGTAGAAAAGACTTGGGAAGAAATTAAGGTTTTATTCAAAAAGTTCAAAGCTGCACAAATAGGAATAAGTATTGCGCTGGTTTGATAGGTGAGCCCATGGAATTCAAGTGGAAGGAGAGTGTACAAGTGACAAAGGGAGAGTTGCAATTTAGTAAACATGGAAGGATAAGCTATTGATTCATAGGATAGTTGAGGATTTGTAATCAGTTGGAAACCAAGCATATTGGCTAGCTTTGGCACTTAAATTATCAAGAAAGCATAATATGTTTCGTGTATTATAACTGCAAAGTTTATATATCTAGTGTGATCAAGTATTACCAATGGATGTTGGAGGGAATTCAACATATTGAAGAAGTGAACAATCATCGGTATGAATCATCAACCGCAAGTATGAAGAGTTTCGAAGAGGATAGATTTTGTTTGTAGAGGCGTAGTGAACTAACCAAGATATGGAAGAGGACATGAGAGTGACGTACCCGTTTGCTCTGTAACCAAAATACGCAAGTTTCAAGGGCGAAACTTTTTCCAAGGAGGGTAGAATGTGGCAATCCGGATTTTTGGTTAAAAAAAAAAAAAACATATATATTTGTTACCTGGATAATTAACTTGGGAATTTCATTTGGTTCAAGATTACTATGTTTGGACAATAATTGCTTGTTGTAGCGTGTTTATATAAAAAGTTTGTCTTTCTTGGTTTTAGTTTTCCTATTGGTGTTATACTACTTAACCTAAATTATATTGTATCTGATAACGATTTTTGATTTGTATAATACTATTAATTAATTCATTTTTAAATTTCATTGTTGTACAATTAATGGGAAAAATTGTTGGCTTATAGGAATAGGAGTTGACGAGAACCCTTGCGATGAGGATTATATTTGTATAAATAGGAGCACATAGCAAGGTTTAAAATCCTTGTTTCTTTTGCCGAAATTTTTTTGGGCATCATAGGGTAAGTAGATATTTGGTAAAGATGGCAATTTCTTGATTGGATATAATTTCCTAAGCTCTGATATTTTTCGCATGTTGCAGGTTGAAGACAAAATCAAATTAATAGAGGACCAAAGTTCAAGACAAAATCAAAATATTGATATTAATGTTGATATTGTTAACAAAATCGAAGTCAATTTAGATATTGTTAACAAAATATCAACAATCCAACTTCAAGACAAAACTAAATTTTCATGTGTAATATCAACAAAAAAAATTCAAGAAATCCAGGTGAATCAAATTTTATATACTGCAGATGAAATCATGGGAATAAGTTTTTCATGTGTAATATCAAAGTCCATCTTGATTAACTTGTATCCTCAATTCAATATAGATAGAATTATATCCTAGATATATATATCCCTGTCACTTTTCCAATGCACCAGTTTGAATATTTGAACGGTCGATTCTTTTTTTGTCGTCTTAATTTCTGCCTTTCCTATTTACATCTTTATAAATGAAAGTAGAGAGTGTCTCATTAGTTAGAACCAATTATTCCTGATAGTATTCCTGGCAAATATGTATTAAACTTTCAATTTAGTTCCTTATTATTATTTTTTACAAATTGTTTAAAATTTTTTATTAATGAGGTAATTTCAAACTTTCATTGACACATAAAACACAAACCCTGAACTCTAAATCCTAATTCCTAAAACCATAAAATATAGTTAAGCAAATATCTTTATTACTTACAAAAAATTTATTAAGCTTATTCTGTGTTTACAATTGATGACTTTAGGTTTTAGGGTTTACGGTCTTAGGGTTTAGCCTTTAAGGTTTAGGGTTTAGCTTTTAGGTTTTAGGGTTTACACTACAGTCTTATTTAGGGTTTAGGGTTTACACTGCAGTCTTATTTAATCCATATTTCAAAAGTAAAAAACAAACTTATGGAAATTTTAATCATCCTCCAAATGTAAACAGTGCAAGACTTCCTCAAGAATGGTAGCCCCTTATTCTCAAAATCCTTCATTTGTCGACTAAGTTTTTCTATATCTTCTTCGAGAGCTTGGCATCTTGATGCTAAAGCTGTACCACAGTCTTAATAATTATCAAGGCATTCAATTCTAATAATAATAATAATAACAAAAGAAGAAGAAGAAGAAGAAAAAATGGGAACATAATAGAGGACACAAGCATTTAAAAAAGAAATATTATGTTAATATACAAGCATTTTGTCTTGAATTTGAATCTGTCATACACTATAGTCGCATGCTGCAGGTTGAAGACAAAATCAAAATAATAAAGGACCAAAGTTCAAGACAAAATAAAAATATTGATATTGTTAACAAAATCAAAATCCATCTTGATATTGTTAACAAATATCAACAATCCAAATTCAAGACAAAACCAAATTCATACGTGTAATATCAACAAAAAAAAAAAATCAACAAATCCAGGAATGAATCAAACTTTATATACTGCGGGTGAAATCATGGGAATAAGTTTTTCACTTGTAATATCAAAGTCCATCTTGATTAACCTTGTATATATCAAGGGCTTGGGAGGTAACGGGGATGGAGACAGCTCTATATCGGAGTACTCAGTGCATAGGCTAGTAGTGGAGCTTCCAGCGATGGTGGTGGTGGTGGAGCATCCAGCTACTACTGGGGAAGATAGATGAGGCATCTCTATATCCGAGGTAGAGCTGCTGGTGGTGGAGTTTTCAGCGGTGGAGAAGTAAAATCATAGGCAGATCAGTAGGATTGCTCCTACAATGAATCCCAAATAAAATGTCACCACTTGAATGATCTTTAGTTAAAATATAGGTTGAAACGCTTAGTATGGAATTCCAATTTAAAAGAAAAGGGGTGTAACCTAAGATAAAAGAAGAGGGGTGTAAGTTAAACTAAAAGAATAGGGGTGTAAACTAAGTTAAAAGAAGATGGTTGTGATTTGATGGGGAAAGATTTCTGATTTGATTTGGTGCAATTCTACAAGTCAAACTTATAGTTTCAAGAAAAAAATTATAAGAAGCTCTTACTATGACTATTCATCACTTCAAATCAAATTTAATTTTGTTTGTTCTTACGGAAGATGTCTCAGTGGTGTGTGGAGTCTTTTGGGTTTTTTTATGCTAAGAGCCGTCTAATACATTAAACCGCTTGCGGGTTAATGTGCAAAGATATGAAAATAAGTTTACTTAATTTAACCTAGAAATATGGAAGTATTGCTGGGTTGATTTTTTCTCGCAAGTTTGACAAATGTAAGACTTCCACTGTCCTAATAATTATCAAGACATTCAATTCTAATAATAATTTGTTAGGATCAGAACTTCGGGCATTTGCGAAAATTTCTTAATAAGTCCTTGAACATAATGACGAATATAAATAAAGAGAAATATAACAATAAAAGGGACACAAAGATTTACGTGGTTCGGTCAAATCGACCTACGTCCACGGGCGAAGGGGAAAACATCCACAATAATTTAAGAGGATTACAAATTTGGATAGACATCCACAAAATGGGCTATAGGCACCATTATAATAAAAGTACAAGAGAACCCAAATAAGATAAAAGGTTGGATGGCATAAAGGTTCTGAAAACCCACTAAAGCTCTCTTGTCTTGGTGCACTTAAAAGCTTAACCAAGGCCCTTAATTTATAAAATTAAGTGGGCGAGAAAAACTCATCCCAAACCAATGTGGGACAAAACAAAAGATACAAGGCATACTCAACAAATATCCACTTTGACTTGTCTTGATAATTTTTAGAACTGTGGTGGTTTTATTTTGTCAAGCTTGCGGGAAAAATCAACCCAGCAATACTTTCATATTTCTGGGTTAAATTAAGTAAACTTATTTTCATATGTTTGCACATTAACCAAGCAATTTAATGTATTGGATGGCTTTTAGCACAAAAAAATCCAAAGGACTCCACACACCACTGTGACATCTTTCGTAAGAAACAAAAAAAATTAAATTTGATTTGAGTAATAGTGATGAATAGTCATAATAAGAACCTACTTATAATTTTTTTTTCTTGAAACTACAAGTTTGACTTGCAGAATTGCATCAAAACAAATCAGATATCTTCCTTTATCAAATCACAACCCTCTTCTCATAGTTTAGTTTACACCTCTTCTCTTCTTTTAAATTGGAATTCCATACTAAGCGTTTCAACCTATATTTTAACTAAAGATGATTTAAGTGGTGATATTTTGTTTGAGATTCATTGTAGGAGCAATCTTACTGATCTGCCTATGGTTTTACTTCTCCACCGCTGAAAGCTCCACCACCAGCAGCTCTACCTCGGATATAGAGGCGCCTCCTCTGTCTTCCCCTGTAGCAGTTGGATGCTCCACCACCACCACCGCTGGAAGCTCCACTACTAGCCTATGCACTGAGTACTCCGATATAGAGCTGTCTCCATCCCCGTTACATCCCAAGCCCTTGATATATCCAAGATTAATCAAGATGGACTTTAATATTACACGTACAATAAAAATTTATTCCCGTGATTTCACCCGCAGTATATAAAGTTTGATTCACCTGAATTTGTTAATATTTTTTTTGTTGATATTACACGTGGGAATTTGGTTTGTCTTGAATTTGGATTGTTGATATTTTGTTAACAATATCAATATGGACTTTGATTTTGTTAACAATATCAACATTATTATTAATATTTTTATTTTGTCTTGAACTTGGATCCTTTATTATTTTGATTTTGTTTTCAACCTGCAGCATGCGACTATGGTGTATGACATATTCAAATTCGAGGCAAAATGCTTGTATATTAACATAATATTTCTTTTTTAAATGCTTGTGTCCTCTATTATGTTCCCATTTTTTTCTTCTTCTTCTTCTTTTGTTATTATTATTATTATTATTATTATTATTAGAATTAGAATTGAATATCTTGATATTTATTAGGACTGTAGTGGTCTTACATTTGTCAAGTTTGGAATGAAAAAGTTTAGTGGCGGAGCCAGTGGTTCAGTTTTAGACTGGACCGTTAAGATGCCAAGCTCTCGAAGAAGAGTTAGAAAATGTTAGTCGACAAAGGGATGCTTTTTAGAATAGGGCAGCCATTCTTGTGGAAGCCTTGCATTGTTTATATTTGGAGGATGATTAAAGTTTCATAAGTTTGTTTTTACTTTTGAAGTATGTATTAATTAGGCTAGCATCATACAACCCAATTGAGACATTGTGGAATAGGCTAAACCTCAGAAAAAGTAGGATCGAGCATTGACACTAATGGCGTTCTTGTTGTAGTATTGGAATGTCTCTATGTGTACCGTTATATGGACGTGAGAGTATATCTAAACTATATTGGAATGAGGTTGTTGAGAATTGGAATTTCAAACTCAGTTTGGTGGAAAATATTTTGGAAGAAATTGAGGTTTTATCTACAAAGTTCAAAGCTGCACAAATAGGAACAAGTACTGCGCTGGTTTGATAGGTGAACCCATGAAATTCAAGGGGAAGGATAGTGTGTAAGTAACAAAGGGGGAGTTGTAGTCAGTTTAGTAAACGTGGAAGGATAAGCTATTGATTCATAGGATAGTTGGGGATTTGTTATTAGTTGGAAACCAAGCATGTTGGCTAGCTTTGGCACTTAAATTATGAAGAGAGCATAATATGTTTCATGTATTATAACTGCAAAGTTTATATATCCTGTGTGATTAAGTATTACCAATGGTTGTTAGAGGGATTCAACATATTGGAACAATCACCACTATGAATCTTCAACCACAAGTATGATGAATTTCGAAGAGGATAGATTTTGTATGTAGAGGCGTAGTGGACTAACCAAGATATGGAATAGGACATGAGAGTGACGTACCCTTTGCTCTATGACCAAAATACGGAAGTTTCAAGGGCTAAACTTTTTCCAAGGAGGGTTGAATGTGAAAATCCAGATTTTCAACTCGAAAAAAAAAAAACATATATATTTGTAACACGGATAATTGACTAGGAAATTTCATTTGGGTCAAGATTACTGTGTTTTGGTTGGACAATAATTGCTGAAACTCCTGTCTAGTTGTTGTAGCATGTTTTCATAAAAAGTTTAAGTCCTTCTTGGTTTATGTTTCCTATTGGTGTTACACTACTTAACCTAAACTTATATTGTAACCAATAACAATTTTTGATTTGTATACAACTCTTAATTAATTCATTTTTAAATTTTATTGTAGTACAATTAATGGGAAAAATTGTTGGCTTATAAGAATAGGAGTTGATGAGATGCCTTAGGATTATATTTGTATAAATAGGAGCACTTAGCAAGGCTTAAAATCCTTGTTTCTTTTGTTGAAAATTTTTGGGGCATCATACGAAGAGGAGATTTTGTTAAAGATGGCAATTTCTTGATTGGATATAATTTCTTAAACTCTGATTTATTTCGTTTATTTGTTTAAATACCTTCGTTTGTTAGATTATCATGCCAAATATATTTATTTTTATTAAAATAATTATGGTTGTAGTTCGTTGGTTTTGATGGTTTGAATTTGTTTAGAAAGTTGAAATTAATTTTCGACAATGAAAGTATAGTTTTTGAAAATAATATTTTTTTCTATAAAGATTTTCAAAGGTGGATTAAATTTAATTATTTTCTAGTATATTTTCATATAAGTGGTTTAAAAAAAGAAAATGATTTTCTAAAAATGTAACATGATGATATTTTCTTGTTTTTTCTATGACAATTGTTTTGAAGGTTTATTTTATGGGTTCGTAGTGTTATATGATCTATAGTATTATGTACATCTTTTTGCTCAAATAATATTATCTTGAATATTCTAGCTTTTGTAAATAATAAAAGGATTACTCTTAATGAATTTTGAAGAAGATAAGGGGGTGTTTTTGGAAATTTATTTTTCTAGAATTTTCGAAAATAACTTCAAAAAAATTATTATTTGAAAAACAATTTTGGAATTTTTAGGTTTGATTATTGTTTTGAAAAACTCTTGTTTTATATTCGGGAACTTTACTTTTTGAACTTTTGGAAATAATGAAAAATTTAATTTTGTAATTATTTTTTCCGAATTATTTTTCAAAATTAATTTTAGTGAATATTTTATGGATTTTTTGAAAAGACAACCTTTATAATTATTTTTCTAATAATTATTTCAGACGTAAAAGACTTTTGTCTAGTAAACTAAGTAAGTTTTGACGAGTTAATAGTTTCTTTCTTCATATAAAAGGAATGTTTTTGGAGTTAATTTTCAGAAACTTGTGAAAAGAATTTTTTTACTATTATCCGAACAATAAGTTAAAAAGGTAAGAAAATACTTTTTTTTAATAAAAAAAATTAGTTGCGAAAGTTTTATTTGAATTATTGCGATTATAGTTTATGGGTTTTCATGTTTAGTATTGAAGAATAGTTTTCGAAACCTAATAGTCCCTATTATTTATATTTGTTCTTTTTTAGTCCGTTACGTTCAAATTGATGCATTCTCATCCCATGCAAATTCTAAATGTACCATTTTGGTTTCTCGGTCGAAGTACTTGCATATTTTGGCTTTAAATACTCACATGCATATCACATATTACGTTTTTCCAAGGAGTGACAAAATTAGCAGCACAAATTCGAAAAACTAAATGACATTACCTAAAACCTCATCCAATCACCACATCAAAATTCTCACCAACCATCCCTACCCTGTTCGCCTTGCTTGTCGTCTTTCCTCTACAACACCTTACTCTAGGAGCTCCAACTCTCTTTCTTTTTGGGTAATTTAGTATTTAGAGTTATGCATTGCTAATTTTGCCACTTTAAAATGTGACATGTGATATAAATGTGACCATTTCAAGCCAAAATAAGCTTGTAATCGTGTCAAGGGACGAAAATGGTACATTTGAAATTTGTGAGGGACGAAAATGCATCATTTTGAATGTAAGGGACTAAATATGTGTAAAAAAGAAATATCATGGACTATTAACATTCAATTTTTGCATTATTTTGATATAAGGATTTTTGAAAGTGGACTATGTATAGTTATTTTCGGATATATTTTTATATATGAGGTTTTCGAAAAAAAAAAAAAGGAAAACTATGTTCCAAAAACAAGTAAACCTACATGATTTTTGCAAAGTGTAAAAGGAAGGTATTTTCTTCATTTTCAGTGAGAATCATTTCGAAAGTTTATTTTATGGTCTTATAGTATTTTGTAGATCTTTTTGCGTAAATAAATTTTGAATACGATTGTATTTCTAAACAATAAAAAGATTACTTTTAAGAAATTTTGAAGAAAATAAGAAAATACCTTTTGAAACTTATTGTTTTAGGAAGATCTGGAAACAACTTTACTAAATATTTTCATAAAAACGAATTAGGAATATTTTGGTTTGATAATTGTTTTGAAAAACTCTTGTTTTGTCTAAGCAGAAAAATTACTTTTTGGTGTTTATGAAACAATAAAAAGTTGATTTTTGTAGGCATTATTTTCTGAATTCATTTTATAAATAATCTTGGAGAATATTTCATGGAATTTGACTTTTGTCTAGTACATTAAGTAAGTTTTGAATATGTAATTCGTTTCTTTATTTTTGATATAAGTTAAAAGGAATGTTTTTAAGAGTTGTCTTTTTCCTGAAATTTTGAAAAGTGTTTTGTTCAATATTTTCCGAACGACTAAAAAAAGTAAGATGAATACTTTTTGTAAAATAAATTATGGAAGTTTTGTGCAAGTGTTTAGTTGGCATGATTCTATATTTGTACGAGAGGTAGAATTTTTCAATAAGTTAATTAATATACGAATTTCCCTAAACGGTTGGTTAATCTGAGGAACTATCCATCCACTGGGGGATATGTTTCAAACTTGTGTTTTAGATTTCGAAGAAAAAGTAGGATCGAGCATTGACACTAATGGTGTTCTCATAGTGGTATTGGAATGTCTCTATTTGTAGCGTTATATGGACGTGAGAGTATATCTACACTATATTGGAATGAGGTTGGTGAGAAATGGAATTTCTAACCCAGTTTGGTGCAAAAGATTTAGGAAGAAATTATGGTTTTTTCCTAAAAGTTCAAAACTGCACAAATAGGAATAAGTATTGCGCTGGTTTGATAGGTGAACCCCTGGAATTCACGGTTCTGGAGGGAGAGTGTGTAAGTGACAAAGGGAGAGTTGCAATTTTGTAAGCATTGAAGGATAAGCTATTGATTCATAGGATAGTTGAGGATTTGTAATCGGTTGGAAACCAAGCATGTTGGCTAGCTTTGGCACTTAAATTATCAAGAGAGCATAATATGTTTCTTGTCTTATAAGTGCAAAGTTTATATATCTAGTGTGATTAAGTATTACTAGTGGATTTTAGGGGGAATTCAACATATTGGAACAATCACGACTATGAATCATCAACCGCAAGTATGAATAGTTTCGAAAAGGATAGATTTTGTATGTAGAGGCGTAGTGGACTAACCAAGGTATGGAAGAAGACGTGAGAGTGACGTACCCTTTTGCCCTGTGACCAAAATACGCAAGTTTCAAGGGCAAAACGTTTTCCAAGGAGGGTAGAATGTGAAAATCTGGATTTTCATTTCAAAAAAAAAAAAAAAAAAACGTATATATTTGTAACTCGGATAATTGACTATGAAATTCTGTGTCATTTGGGTCAAGATTACTATGTTTTGGTTGGACAATAATTGCTTCTTGTTGCGTGTTTACATAAAAAGTTTAAGTCCTTCTTGGTTTTAGTTTTCCTATTGGTATTATACTAATTAACCTAAACTTATATTGCATCTGATAACGATTTTCGATTTGTGTTCAACTCTTAATTAATTCATTTTTAAATTTCATTGAAGTACAATTATTGGGAAAAATTGTTCACTTATAGGAATAGGAGTTGATGAGAACCCTTAGGATTATATTTGTATAAATAGGAGCACATAGCAAGGCTTAAAGTCATTGTTTCTTTTGTTGAAAATTCTAGGGGCATCCTAGTAGAAGGAGATCATTTGCTAAAGATGGCAATTTATTGATTGGATATAATTTCTTAAGCTCTGATCTATTTCGATTATTTGTTTAAATAACTTCGTTTGTTAGATTATCATGTCTAATATATTTCTTTTTATTAAAATAATTATGATTGTAGTTCGTGGGTTTTGCCGATGGTTTGAATTTGTTTAGAAAGTTGAAATTTAAATTCGACTAAGAAGAATAGTTTTTCAAACAAAATATGTTTTTGTATAAAGATTTTCAAATGTGGATTAAATTTAATTATTTTCTAGTATATTTTCACATAAGAGGTTTAAAAAAAGAAAATGATTTTCTAAAAATGTAACATGAAGTTATTTTCTTTTATTTTCCGTGACAATTGTTTTGAAGGTTTATTTTATGGGTTAGTAGTGTTATATGATCTATAGTATTATCTAGAGCTTTTTGCTCAAATAAATATTATCTTGAGCTTTTTGCCCAAATAAATATTATCTTGAATACTCTAGCTTTTGTAAACAGTAAAAGGATTACTCTTAGTGAATTTTGAAGAAGATATGAAGGTGTTTTTGGAAACTTATTTTTCTAGAATTTACAGAAATAACATAAAAAAATATTATTTGAAAAACAATTTTGGAATTATTTAGGTTTGATTGTTGTTTTGAAAAACTCTTGTTTTGTATAAGCGGGAACTTTACTTTTTGAACTTTTGGAAATAATGAAAAAATTAATTTTGTAAATATTTTTTTCGAATTATTTTGAAAATTAATTTTAGTGAATATTTTATAGATTTTTTGAAAAGACAACCTTTATAATTGTTTTTCTAATAATTATTTCAGACGTGATATACTTTTGTCTACTAAACTAAGTAAGTTTTGACGAGTTATTAGTTTCTTTCTCCTTATATATACCGTTTAAAGGATTGTTTTTAGAGTTACTTTTCAGAAACTTGTGAAAAGAATTTTTTTACTATTATCCGAACAATAAGTTAAAAAGGTAAGAAAATACTTTTTTTTAATAAAAAAAATTAGTTACAAAAGTTTTATTTGAATAATTGCGATTATAGTTTATGGGTTTTCATGTTTAGTATTGAAGAATAGTTTTCGTATAATAGTCCCTTACATTTATATTTGCTCTTTTTTAATTTACGTTCAAACTGATGCATTCTCATCGCATGCAAATCTTATCATCTAAATGTACCATTTTGGTTTCTCGGTCGAAGTACTTGCATATTTTGGCTTTAAATACTCACATGCATATCACATATTACGTTTTTCCAAGGCAAAATTAGCAACACAAATTCGAAAAACTAAATGACACTACGTAAAACCTCCTCTAATCACAACATCAAAATTCTCACCAACCATCCCTACCCTGTTCGCCTTGCTTGTCGTCTTTCCTCTACAACACCTTACTGTAGGAGCTCCAACTCTCTTTCTTTTTGGGAAATTTAGTGTTTAGAGTTGGCTATTGTCAATTTTGCCTCTTTAAAATGTGACATGTGATACAAATGCGACAATTTCAAGCCAAAATATGCTTGTAATTGTGTCAAGGGACGAAAATGGTACATTTGAAATTTGTGAGGGACAAAAATGTATCATTTTGAATGTAATGGACTAAATAAGTGCAAAAAAGAAATACCATGGACTATTAGGGTCATTTTTGGTGTACATTTTGATATTAGGATTTTTTAGAAAGTGGACTGAATATCGTTATTTTCGGATATATTATTATATGAGGTTTTTGAAAAAAAAAAAAAATGGAAAACCATGTTCCAAAAACAAGTAAAATGAATTTTGCATGAAAAAAGAAAAAAGATTTTTGCAAAGTGTAAAAGGAAGATATTTTCTTCATTTTCAGTGAGAATCATTTCGAAGGTTTACTTTATGGGTTAGTTATTTTTTATGATCTTATAGTATTATTTAGAACTTTTTTTGCGTAAATAAATCTTGAATACGATTGTATTTGTAAACTATAAAAAGATTACTTTTAAGAAATTTTGAAGAAAATTAGAAAATATCTTTTGAAACTAATTGTTTTAGGAAGATATGGAAATAACTTTGCTAAATGTTTTCATAAAAACGATTCGGATATATTTTTATATATGAGGTTTTCGAAAAAAAAGAAGAAGGAAAACTATGTTCGAAACACATGTAAAATGATTTTTGCACGAAAAAAATAAAATGATTTTTGCAAAGTGTAATAGGGAAGATTTTTTCTTCTTCTTCAGTGAGAATAATTTCGAAGGTTTATTTTAAGGGTTAGTAATTTTTTATGATTTTATAGTATTATTTAGAACTTTTAGCGTAAATAAATCTTGAATACAAGTGTATTTGTATACAATAAAGAGATTACTTTTAAGAAATTTTGAAGAAAATAAGAAAATATCTTTTGAAACTTGTTGTTTTAGGAAGATCTGGAAATAACTTTGCTAAATGTTTTCATAAAAATGATTTAGGAATATTTTGGTTGGATAATTATTTTGAAAACCTCTTGTTTTGTCTAAGCAGTAAAATTACTTTTTGGAGTTTATGAAACAATAAAACGTTGATTTTCGTATGCATTATTTCTTGAATTCTTTTTATAAATAATCTTGGAGAATATTTCATGGAATTCGACTTTTGTCAAGTACATTAAGTATGTTTTGAATATGTAATTCATTTCTTTATTTTTGATATAAGTTAAAAGGAATGTTTTTAAGAGTTTTTTCCTAAAACTTTTGAAAAGAGTTTTGTTCAATATTTTCGGAACAACTAAAAAAAGTTAGAGGAATACTTTTTGTAAAATAAATAAGGAAGTTTTGTGTAAGTGTTTAGTTGGCATGATTCTATATTTCTACAAGAGGTAGAATGTTTCAATAAGTTAATTAATATACGGATTTTCCTAAACGGTTGGTCAATCTGAGGAACTATCCAACCAGAGTAAGGATATGTTCCTAACTTGTGTGTTAGATTTCGAAGAAAAAGTAGGATCAAGCATTGACACTAATGGAGTTCTCGTAGTGGTATTGTAATGTCTCTCTTTGTAGCGTTATATGGACGTGAGAGTATATCTACACTATATTGGAATGAGGTTGGTGGGAAATCGAATTTCAAACCCAGTTTTGTAGAAAAGAATTGGAAAGAAATTAAGGTTTTATTCGAAAAGTTCAAAGCTGCACAAATAGGCATAAGTATTGCGCCGGTTTGATAGGTGAACCCGTTGAATTCAAGTGGATCAAGGAGAGTGTATAAGTGACAAAGGGAGAGTTGCAATTTAGTAAACATGGAAAGATAAGCTATTGATTCATAGGATAGTTGAAGATTTGTAATCAGTTGGAAACCAAACATGTAGGCTCGCTTTGGCACTTAAATTATCAAGAGAGCATAATATGTTTCATGTATTATAACTGCACAGTTTATATATCCTGTGTGATTAAGTATTACAAATGGATGTTAGAGGGAATTCAACATATTGGAACAATCACCACAATGAATCATCAATTGCAAGTACGAAGAGTTTCGAAGAGGATAGATTTTGTATGTAGAGGCATAGTGGACTAACCAGGATATGGAAGAGGACATGAGAGTGACGTACCCTTTTGCCCTATTACCAAAATATGCAACTTTCAAGGGCTAAACTTTTAACAAGGAGGGTAGAATGTGAAAATCTGAAATTTCAGTTCAAAAAAAAAAAAAATACATATATATTCGTAACCCAGATAATTGACTAGGGAAT
This sequence comes from Cinchona pubescens, assembly GCA_025175665.1. Taxonomy (NCBI): domain Eukaryota; kingdom Viridiplantae; phylum Streptophyta; class Magnoliopsida; order Gentianales; family Rubiaceae; genus Cinchona; species Cinchona pubescens. Next base: position 1,477,356 of record JANKKI010000367.1, read on the forward strand.
TTCATTATAGTTGGATCAAGATTACTATGTTTTGGTTGGACAATAATTGCTTGTTGTTGCGTGTTTACATAAAAAGTTTTAGTCCTTCTTGGTTTTAGTTTTGTTGTTGGTATTATACTTCTTAACCTAAACTTATATTGTATCTGATAACGGTTTTCAATTTGTGTACAACTCTTAATTAATTCGTTTTTAAATTTCATTGTAGTGCAACAATGGGAAAAATTATAAGCTTAAAGGAATAGGAGTTGATGAGAACTCTTAGGATTATATTTGTATAAATAGGAGCACATAGCAAGGCTTAAAATCATTGTTTATTTTGCTGAAAAGTTTTGGGGCATCCTAGAAGAAGGAGATCATTTGGTAAAGATGGCAATTTCTTGATTGGATATAATTTCTTAAGCTCTGATCTAGTTCGTTTGTTTGTTTAAATACCTTCGTTTGTTAGATTATCATGCGTAATATACTTATTTTTGTTAAAACAATTATGATAGTAGTTCGTGGGTTATGATGGTTCCTGAATTTGTTTAGAAAGTTGAAATTTATTTTCAACTAAGAAGAATAGTTTTTGTAAATAATATGTTTTTATATAAAGATTTTCAAAGGTGGATTAAATTTAATTATTTTCTAGTATATTTTCATATAAGAGGTTGAAAAAAAGAAAATGATTTTCTAAAAATGTAACATGATGATATTTCCTTTTTTTTTCCGTGACAATTGTTTTGAAGGTTTATTTTATGGGTTAGTAGTGTTATATGATCTATAGTATTATCTAGAGCTTTTTGCTCAAATAAATATTATCTTGAGCTTTTTGCCCAAATAAATATTATCTTGAATACTCTAGCTTTTGTAAACAGTAAAAGGATTACTCTTAGTGAATTTTGAAGAAGATATGAAGGTGTTTTTGGAAACTTATTTTTCTAGAATTTACAGAAATAACATAAAAAAATATTATTTGAAAAACAATTTTGGAATTATTTAGGTTTGATTATTGTTTTGTATGAGCGGGAACTTTACTTTTTGGAATTTTTGGAAATAATGAAAAATTTAATTTTGTAAATATGTTTTTCCGAATTCTTTTCAAAATTAATTTTAGTGAATATTTTATGGATTTTTTGAAAAGACAACCTTTATAATTATTTTTCTAATAATTATTTCAGACGTGAAATACTTTTGTCTAGTAAACTAAGTAAGTTTTGACGAGTTATTAGTTTCTTTCTTCATATATATACCATTAAAAGGATTATTTTTGGAGTTAATTTTCAAAAACTTGTGAAAATAATTTTTTTACTATTATCTGAACAATAAGTTAAAAAGGTAAGACAATATATATTATTTTTTTTAAACAATTAGTTACGAAAGTTTTATTTGAATTATTGTGATTATAGTTTATGGGTTTTCATGTTTAGTATTGAAGAATAGTTTTCGAAACCTAATTGTCCCTTACATTTATATTTGTTCTTTTTTAGTACGTTACATTCAAACTGATGCATTCTCATCCTATGCAAATTCTAAATGTACCATTTTGGTTTGACTCGGTCGAATCACTTGCATATTTTTGCCTTAAATACTCACATGCATATCACATATTACATTTTTCCAAGGCAAAATTAGCAGCACAAATTCGAAAAACTAAATGACGCTACCTAAAACCTCCTCCAATCACCACATCAAAATTCTCACCAGCCATCCCTACCCTGTTCGCCTTGCTTGTCGTCTTTCCTCTACAACACCTTACTCTAGGAGCTCCAACTCTATTTCTTTTTGGGTAATTTAGTATTTAGAGTTATGAATTGCTAATTTTGCCACTTTAAAATGTGACATGTGATACAAATGTGACCATTTCAAGCCAAAATATGCTTGTAATTGTGTCAAGGGACGAAAATGGTACATTTGAAATTTGTGAGGGACAAAAATGTATCATTTTGAATGTAAGGGACTAAATAAGTGCAAAAAAGAAATACCATGGACTATTAGGGTCATTTTTGGTGTACATTTTGATATTAGGATTTTTTGAAAGTGGACTGAATATCGTTATTTCAGTCGGATATATTATTATATGAACAACCAAAAAAAAAAAAAAAAAAGGAAAACCATGTTCCAAAAACAAGTAAAATGAATTTTGCACTAAAAAAAATAAAATGATTTTTGCAAAGTGTAAAAGAAAGATATTTTCTTCATTTTCAGTGAGAATCATTTTGAAGGTTTATTTTATGGGTTAGTAATTAAACAAATATGATCTTATAATATTATTTAGAACTTTTTGCGTAAATTAATCTTGAATACGATTGTATTTGTAAACAATAAAAATATTGCTTTTAAGAAATTTTGAAGAAAATTAGAAAATATCTTTTAAAACTTATTGTTTTAGGAAGATCTGGAAATAACTTTACTAAATGTTTTCATAAAAATGATTTAGGAATATTTTGGTTTGATAATTATTTTGAAAAACTCTTGTTTTGTCTATGGAGAAAAATTACTTTTTGGAGTTTTTGAAACAATTAAATGTTTAGTTTTGCACGCATTATTTTTTGAATTCTTTTTATAAATAATCTTGGAGAATATTTCATGGAATTCGACTTTTGTCAAGTACATTAAGTAAGTTTTGACTATGCAAATGGAAGTTGAAATTTATTTTCAACAAAGAAGAATTGTTTTTGAAAAAAATATGTTTTTATATCAAGATTTTCAAAGGTGGATTAAATTTTATTATTTTCTAGTATATTTTCATATAATAGGTTTTTAAAAAAATGATTTTCTAAAAATGTAACATGGTGATATTTTCTTTTATTTTCCATGACAATTGTTTTGAAGGTTTGTTTTATGGGTTAGTAGTGTTATATGATCTATAGTATTATCTTGAGCTTTTTGCTCAAATATATATTATCTTGAGCTTTTTGCTCAATTAAATATTATCTTGACTACCATAGTTTTTGTAAACAATTAATGGATTACTCTTAAGGAATTTTGAAGAAAATAAGAAGGTTTTTTGGAAACTTATTTTTCTAGAATTTTCGGAAATAACTTCAAAAAAAATATTATTTGAAAAACTATTTTGGAATTCAACTAATTAATTTTGGTTTGATTGTTGTTTTCAAAAACTCTAGTTTTGTATTAGCGGGAACTTTACTTTTTGGACTTTTGGAAATAATGAAAATTTGAGTTTTGCAAATAATTTTTCTGAATTCTTTTGAAAATTAATTTTAGTGAATATTTTGGATTTTTTGAAAGGACAACATTTATAATTATTTTTCTAACAATTATTTCAGATGTGAAATACTTTTGTCTAGTAAACTAAGTAAGTTTTGACGAGTTAATAGTTTCTTTCTTCTTATATATACCATTAAAATGAATGTTTTTAGAGTTAATTTTCATAAACTTGTGAAAAGAAATTTTTTTACTATTCTCCAAACAATAAGTTAAAAAGTTAAGATAGTACTTTTTTTTTTTTTTTTAATAAAAACAATTAGTTACGAAAGTTTTATTTGAATTATTGTGATTATAGTTTATGGGTTTTCATGTTTAGTATTGAAGAATAGTTTTCGAAACCTAATAGTCCCTTACATTTATATTTGTTCTTACTTTTAGTTCCTCACGTTCAAACTGATGCATTCTCATGCCATGCAAATTCTATACGTACCATTTTGGTCTATCGGTAGACTTGCATATTTTTGCCTTAAATACTCACATGCCTATCACATATTACATTTTTCCAATGCAAAATTAGCAGCACAAATTCAAAAAACTAAATGACACTACCTAAAACCTCCTCCAATCACCACATCAAAATTCTTAGGACTGTCTCTTAGTTCACATCTAGATGTGTATCCTCTACAACAACATCTACTCTAGGAGCTTCAACTCTCTTTCTTTTTGGGTAATTTAGTGTTTAGAGTTATGTATTGTCAATTTTGCCCCTTTAAAATGTGACATGTGATACGAATGTGACAATTTCAAGCCAAAATATGTTTGTAATTGTGTCAAGGGACGAAAATGGTACATTTGAAATTTGTGAGGGACGAAAATGCATAATTTTGAATGTAAGGGACTAAATAAGTGCAAAAAAGAAATACCATGCACTAATAAACTCAATTAGGGTCAGTTTTTGCATACATTTTGATATAAGGATTTTTGAAAGTGAACTAAGTATAGTATTTTTGGATAAATTTTCATATATGAGGTTTTCGAGAAAAAAAAAATGGAAAACTATGTTCCAAAAAAAAGTAAAATGATTTTTGCACGAAAAAAAAAAAAAAGATTTTTGCAAAGTGTAAAAGGAAGATATTTTCCTCATTTTCAATGAGAATCATTTTGAAGGTCTATTTTATGGGTTAGTAATTTTTTATGATCTTATAGTATTATTTATAACTTTTTGCATAAATAAATCTTGAATACGATTGTATTTGTAGACAATAGAAAGATTACTTTTAAGAAATTTTGAAGAAAATTAAAAAATATCTTTTGAAACTTATTGTTTTAGGAAGATCCAGAAAATAACTTTACTAAATGTTTTTAAAAAACGATTTAGGAATATTTTGGTCTGATAATTATTTTGAAAAACTCTTGCTTTGTCTAAGTAAAAAAAATTACTTTTCAGAGTTTATGACAACAATAAAAAGTTAATTTTTGTACGCATTATTTTCTGAATTCTTTTATAAATAATCTTGGAGAATATTTCATGGAATTCAACTTTTGTCAAGTACATACATTAAGTTTTGAATACGTAATTCATTTCTTTATTTTTGATATAAGTTAAATGGAACGTTTTTAAGAGTTTTTCCCTGAAACTTTTAAAAAGAGTTTTGTTCAATATTTTCCGAACAACTAAAAAAAGTGAGATGATTACTTTTTGTAAAATAAATTATGGAAGTTTTGTTTAAGTGTTAAAGTTGGCATGAATCTATATTTGTACGAGAGGTAGAATTTTTCAACAAGTTAATTAATATACAAATTTTTCTAAACGGTTGGTCAATCTGAGGAACTATCCAACCACTAGAGGATATGTTCCAAACTTGTGTATTAGATTTCGAAGAAAAAGTAGGATCGAGCATTGACACTAATGGAGTTCTCGTAGTGGTATTGGAATGTCTCTATTTGTAGCGTTATATGGAGACATGAGAGTGTATCTACACTATATTGGAATGAGGTTGGTGAGAAATGGAATTCCAAACCCAGTTTGGTGGAAAAGATTTAGGAAGAAATTAAGGTTTTATCCGAAAAGTTCAAAGCTGCACAAATAGGAATAAGTGTTGCGCTGGTTTAATAGGTGAACATATGGAATTCACGTGGAAGGAGAGTGTATAAGTGACAAAGGGAGAGTTTCAATTTAGTGAACGTGGAAGGATAAGCTATTGATTCATAGGATAGTTGAGGATTTGTAATCAGTTGGAAACCAGGCATGTTGGCTAGCTTTGGCACTTAAATTATCTAGAGAGCATAATATGTTTCATGTATGATAATTGCGAAGTTCTGTGTGATTAATTATTACCAATGGATGTTAGAGGGAATTCAACATATTGGAACAATCACCACTATGAATCATGAACCGGAAGTATGAAAAGTTTCAAAGTGGATAGATTTTGTATGTAGAGGCGTAGTGGACTAAGTATGAATCATGATACCGCAAGTATGAAGAGTGTCGAAGAGGATAGATTTTGTATGTAGAGGCGTAGTGGACTAACCAAGATATGGAAGAGGACTTGTGTGTGACGTACCCTTTGTTCTATGACCAAAATACGCATGTTTCAAGCTTTTTCTATGGAGGGTAGAATGTGAAATTCCGGATTTTCAGTTAAAAAAAAAAATACATATATGTTTGTAACACAAACAATTGACTAGGGAATTTCATTTGGGTGAAGATTACTATGTTTTTGTTGGACAATAATTGCTTGTTGTAGCATGTTTACATAAAAAGTTTAAGTCCTTCTTGGTTTTAGTTTTCCTGTTGGTGTTATACTACTTAACCTAAACTTATATTGTATCTGATAACGGTTTTCAATTTGTGTACAACTCTTAATTAATTCGTTTTTAAATTTCATTGTTGTATAATTAATGGGAAAAATTGTTCGCTTATGGGAATAGAAGTTGATGAGAACTCTTAGGATTATATTTGTATAAATAGGAGCACATAGCAAGGCTTAAAATAATTGTTTCTTTTGCTGAAAATTTTTGGGGCATCTGGTTGAAGGAGATCATTTGGTAGTTATGGCGATTTCTTGATTGGATATAGTTTCTTAAGCCCTGAACTATTTCATTTATTTGTTTAAATACCTTCGTTTGTTAGATTATCGTGCGTAATGTACTTATTTTTGTTAAAACAATTATGATAGTAGTTCGTGGGTTATGATGGTTTGAATTTGTTTAGAAAGTTGAAATTTATTTTCGACTAAGAAGAATATTTTTTGTAAATAATGGGTTAGTAGTGTTATATGATCTATAGTATTATCTCGAGCTTTTTGCTCAAATATATATTATCTTGAATACTCTAGTTTTTATAAACAGTAAAAGGATTACTCTTAAGGAATTTTAAATAAAATAAGAAGGTCTTTTTGGAAACTTATTTTTCTAGAATTTTCAGAAATAACTTCAAAAAAAGTATTATTTGAAAAACTATTTTGGAATTATTTTGAGTTTCATTGTTGTGTTAAAAAACTCTAGTTTTGTATAAGCGGGAACTTTACTTTTTGGACTTTTGGAAATAATGAAAATTGTGTTTTGCAAATATTTTTTCTGAATTCTTTTGAAAATTATTTTTAGTGAATGTTTATGGATTTTTTGAAAAGACAACCTTTATAATTTTTTTTTTCTAATAATTATTTCGGATGTGAAATACTTTTGTTTAGTAAACTAAGTAAGTTTTGACGAGTGATTACTTTCTTTCTTTTCAGAAACTTTTGAAAAGAATTTTTTTTACTATTATCCAAATAGGAGGTTAAAAAGGTAAGAAAATAATTTTTTTGGATTAAGAAATTAGTTACGGAAGTTTTATTTGAATTATTGTGATTATAGTTTATGGGTTTTCATGGTTAATATTGAAGAATAGTTTTCGAAACCTACTAGTCCCTTATATTTATATTTGTTCTTTTTTAGTCCCTCACGTTCAAAATGATGCTTTTTCATCCCATGCAAATTCTAAAGGTACCAATTTTCGGTCTCTCAGTCGAATTACTTGCATATTTTGGCTTTAAGTACTCACATGCATATCACATATTACATTTTTCCATGGCAAAATTAGTTACACAAATTCGAAAAACTAAATGACACTACCTAAAACCTCCTCCTTATACCACATCAAAATGTCTGATAAAGACATCTCTACCCTATTTGCCTTGCTTGTCGTCCTTTAGGAGCTCCAACTCTCTTTCTTTTTGGGTAATTTAGTTTCTAGAGTTATGTATTGCCAAAGTTGCCCCTTTAAAATGTGACATGTGATACAAATGTAACAATTTCAAGCCAAAATATGCTTGTCCTTGTGTCAGGGACGAAAACGGTACATTTGAAATTTGTGAGGGACGAAAATGCATCATTTTGAATGTAAGGGACTAAAAAAGTGCAAAAAAGAAATATCATGGGCTATTAGGTTCATTTTTTGCACACATTTTGATATAAAGATTTTTGAAAGTGGACTAAGTATAGTTATTTTTGGATATATTTTTGCATATATGAGGTTTTCGAAAAAAAAAAAACAAGGAAAACTATGTTCCAAAAAAAAGTAAAATGATTTTTGCATGAAAAAAAAAAGTAAATTGATTTTTGCAGAGTGTAAAAGGAAGATAATTTCTTCATTTTCGGTAAGAATCATTTCAAAGGTTTCTTTTATGGGTTAGTAATTTTTTATGATCTTATAGTATTATTTAGAACTTTTTGCATAAATAAATCTTGAATACGATTGTATTTGTAAATAATAAAACGATTACTTTTAAGAAATTTTGAAGAAAATAAGAAAATATCTTTTGAAACTTATTGTCTAAGGAAGATCTGGAAATAACTTTACTAAATGTTTTCACAAAAACGATTTAGGAATATTTTGGTTGGATAATTATTTTGAAAAACTCTTATTTTGTCTAAGCAAAAAAATTACTTTTTGGGGTTTATGGAACAATGAAAAGTTGATTTTTGTACGCTTTATTTTCTGAATTCTTTTTATAAATAAGCTTCGAGAATATTACTAGATTCATGGAATTTGACTTTTGTCTAGTACATTAAGTTAGTTTTGAATATGTAATTCGTTTCTTTATTTTTGATATAAGTTAAAAGGAATGTTTTTAAGAGTTTTTTCCTTAAACTTTTGAAAAGAATTTTGTTCAATATTTTCTGAACAACTAAAAAAAGTAAGATGGATACTTTTTGTAAAATAAATTTATGTAAGTTTTGTGTAAGTGTTTAGTTGGCCTGATTCTATATTTGTACGAGAGGTAGAATTTTTCAATAAGTTAATTAATATACGGATTTTCCTAAACAATTGGTCAATCTGAGAAACAAAGTTTTGTATTAGATTTCGAAGAAAAAGTAGGATCAAGCGTTGACACTAGTGGAGTTCTTGTAGTGGTATTGGAATGTCTCTATTTGTAGCGTTATATGGACGTGAGAGTATATCTACACTATATTGGAATGTGGTTGGTGAGAAATGGAATTCCAGACCGAGTTGTTAGAAAAGACTTAGGAAGAAATTAAGGTTTTATCCGAAAAGTTCAAACCTGCAGAAATAGGATTATGTATTGCCCTGGTTTGATAGGTGAACCATTGGAATTCAAGTGGAAGGAGAGTGTATTAGTGACAACGGCCGAGTTGCAATTTAGTAAATGTGGAAGGATAAGTTATTGATTCATAGGATAGTTGAGCATTTGTAATCTGTTGGAGACCAAGCATGTTGGCTAGCTTTGGCACTTAAATATCAAGAGAGCATAATATGTTTCATGTATTATAACTGCAAAGTTTATATATCCAGTGTGATTAAGTATTACCAATGGATGTTAGAGGGAATTCATCATATTGGAACAATCGCCACTATGAAGCATGAACCGCAAGGATGAAGAGTTTCGAAGAGGATAGATTTTTCATGTAGAGGCGTAGTGGACTAACCAAGATATGGAAGAGGACATGAGAGTGACGTACCCTTTGTTCTATGACAAAAATACACAAGTTTCAAGGGCTAAACTTTTTTCAAGGTGAGTAGAACGTGCACTAAAATCCAGATTTTCTATTCAAAAAAAAAACATATATATTTGTAATACGGAAAATTGACTAGGGAATTTCATTTGGGTCAAGATTACTATGTTTTGGTTGGACAATACTTGCTTGTTGTAGCGTGTTTGGTTCATACTTGTGTTTATGTATATGAGCTGGAGGAAAGTGTAAATCAAATGAATGAGAATAATTGCTTGTTGTAACGTGTTTACATAAAAAGTTTAAGTCCTTCTTGGTTTTGGTTTTTCTATTGGTATTATACTACTTAACCTAAACTTATATTATATCTGATAACGATTTTTGCTTTGTATACAACTCTTAATCAATTCATTTTTAAATTTCATTGTAGTATAATTAATGGGAAAATTGTTGGCTTATAGGAATAGGAGTTGATGAGAACTCTTAGGATTATATTTGTATAAATAGGAGCACATAGCAAGGCTTAAAATCATTGTTTTTTTTGCTGAAAATTTTTGGGGCAACATAGAAGAAGGAGATCATAATCTTGCTAAAGATGGCAATTTATTGATTGGATATAATTTCTTAAGCTCTGATATATTTCGTTTATTTCTTTAAATACCTTTGTTTGTTAGATTATCTTGTCTAATATATTTCTTTTTATTAAAATAATTATGATTGTAGTTCGTGGGTTTTGATGGTTTGAATTTGTTTAGAAAGTTGAAATTTAAATTCGACTAAGAAGAATAGTTTTTCAAACAAAATATGTTTTTGTATAAAGATTTTCAAAAGTGGATTAAATTTAGTTATTTTCTAGTATATTTTCATATAAGAGGTTTAAAAAAAGAAAATGATTTTCTAAAAACTAGTATGGGAGCACGTGCTTTGCACGTTTGGAAATACTAAGGAAGTGTTTGGTTTATGGGTATGAGAGGAAAGAATGGGAATCAAGGTTAATGATAGATGTTGTTTGGTTAATCACTATGAAAATCATTCTATGGGAATGAAAGTGTTAGAAAATGCTCACTTTCGTTCCTTACTTGTGATATGTAGGTTTCAAGTTTATTAACTTGTTAATATAACCATTCCTTATGCAAACCAAAGAAATAAAGGGGAATGACATAAATCCATATCGATAGTAGGGTTTATGATTCCCATTCCGATTCCAAGTCTCGAATGCAAACCAAACACCTCCTAATTATTTGATTTTTATTGTTATGAATTAAAAAATAAAGCATATTAGGAGATACCAGCTGTTTGATTTTTTTAATTCACTGGATTTTTTGCTTATATAATTTTTATTTTAATGTTTATCTACGACAAATAATTTTTTGTAATTCGTATGAGTTTAGAAAAAAAATTGCTAATAAGTAATTCTTACACATTTTTTTAGATATATTTTGTCAAAAATATAAGAGATTTGTTTAGTTTAGTAGTTCAAGAAATTTTATAAAAGCTAAATAACTGTATCTTGTAAATAACACATCTACCTTACAAATTTTAAAATAGAATTCTATTTTCTCGATTGAGAATTATTGATGCATTCTATAAGTGAGGTCATTAACATTTTATTTAACTTCAAAAATAGGAAAAGTTTAAAATATCATCAAATTGGTGCACAGTGTATGACAAGAAATATATTAAAGTTTGTTATTATATTCATTAACCTGTCTCTTAATCAAATCTAGTAGTGTAGTCTTGAAAAATATTGACAACTTATAGTGTTTATTGAAACTCTTTATTCTCTTCAATTATTCAACTTCTATCCTAACAACTTTGTATTTATTAAGCGCATTAAGATAATTGATTATTGTTGAATCCTTACACCTCTCTTGGAATCAACTTGATGAAGGAATTATTCGTGTGCAAGTACTAAATAGAAATTTCTAATTTAGGAAACAAAATCTCTCTTAAATATATGGTTTATATAACTATAGGAATTACATCATGAAAATAGGAAAAAAGTGAAAAATAGTCTACCACCATTTAGCAATTTACGGTGAAAAATTTAGTGATTAATTCCTTACGTTAAAATTATCAATCTATATAGTAGTACATATTAAAATATAGATATTCAATATTATAAATTTGATTTAATAAAATAAGATCAACAACATATAGCTTGCTACGGTGGCTTTCAACTTGTATAGTAATACTTTAAATGTAAAAATAAATATTTAGTATTTAGGTTTTATTAGACAAAATGAACTTTATTTAAAATCTAATTAGCAACTGATTTGATATCCCTATTTTTTATTATATAATTTATATGGTTACTAATATCAATATTAAATATTTACTGGTCCAAACGCAATAACAATAATTTTTTATAGAAAGATAATAATTATCTATTAAGAATTTTAGTTAATAGTCCCTCCATCTTATTTATATTATCACACTTCCTACATTGGGATGTCCTAATTAAAATATCACATTACTTAAAATGGATTATTTGCATTATTTAAATTTCAAATTTACCCTTCCCAAGTATCCAAAATATTTTCCGATCTTCGATAACCAATGGGCCCTATAATAAATTCATCATCTCACTCTCCTATCAGTTCTCTCTCCTTTCTCCTGCCAATAAAGACTCTCCCATTTCAAATATTTATCTTTTAGTGATATGAAGTCAATTAAAATTAATAAGCACATTTGTGGACATTTGATAGAAATCTATAATTAGCTAAATATTTGTGCAAATGTGTAAGGTAACAATTATATTGGGACCGAGAAAGTATAATTTAGGAACTAAATTTTGATTATAGGAAAAGCGTAACTTATATTAAATATGTATTAATTATTAAATGCATAAAAAGCTAACTAAAAGTAAGTAAGATTGCAAGATAAGGATTATGTTCTTTTAAAAAAAGTTAATAGGTGCGGATCACATTGTTCATCCCCTCTTACTTATCTAATCAGTTTAACTTCTACATTATATTTGTTTTTTGGTATACCACATAGAAGCCAAATTCTTTTTATATTCTGAAAAACTAATCTCTTTCATCATTGCAAACTCTATACAATAACATTACAGACAAAATAAATGGCATTGGCGGAAGGAATGTAGAAGATGTTAACAATATGTATGAAGAATAATATATTTGTTAATTCAAGTTTAGATGGCCTTGAGGCTTTTAAGCAATTTTATGTCTCCTTTGTTGTTTTTGTTTTTGGTCTTTTTTTTTTTTTTTCTTTTTTGTATCAAAAATAGAAAAGATTTCAGAATTATTCTCTCAAAAGAGTCCAAAAGTTTTATACATAATAACTCCTACTTTTTTGTTTAAAGATAATTCTTACTATTATTTAACTTAATTCCTAATCCTAAAATAAAAATTTATTTGCATACTTGTATAATTTTAATGATTTAAATCCACAAATTTTTACATTAACAGATAATCAACAATTTATTCTAGATTTAATAGACGAGATAAGAAATTTTGAACAAAAAAGATTACATATAGAAAGATATTTGGCATTATATAATGCTACTACTTCATCTCAAAATGAAGATAAAAATGAATATATTCCTCCTAAAATAAAAGAACATTTTGAAATAAAAAGTAGTTTTTCCATTGAAGAAAGATATATATAATCACATACAAAATACAACAGCCCATAAGCCAGTAACAATTCAAATGTTAAAACAAGAAATAAATGAATTAAAACAAGAAATTAAGAAAATAATACTATTAAATATAATACAAAAACTTTAAAAGAAAGAATAGATAATTTAGAAGAATTATCTTTAGTACAAGATTTACACAGAGAAAAACTTAAAATAGAAGAAAATGAATGAAAAATAGAAAATTCAACTAGCCAAAAAGAGTTTTTTGATTATTCTATAAATACCACGTATATTTCTCAGAAGTAGTATATTTATGTATCAACATTAACAAATGATACACATGCATTTAAATCTATTGTTATGGTTGATGGATGAGCATATTTAAATTGTATGGGGGAATGACACTTTCCATCCCAATATTTTGAAAAAGCTTCAACTTCTTTAACTGCTGCTAAAGGATCTAAAATACATATTGAACATAAACATCAAATGTTGTTGTATTATCCAAAGAAGGAAATTTTATAATAATGCCTTTCATATTAACAAAAAATGTAGGTTTTCATTTAATATTAGGCACTCTATTTTATGTCAAATGTATCCATATTATTGTGATGGTAAAATATTTTTTAATAAAGATAAAGAATTAACTTTTGAATTTGCTACAAACGAAAGAGGAGAAAAAAATGAAAAACTTCTAAATTTTCTACCAATGATCAGCAATACATTTGATGTTTTATTTATAAACCTTTTGGATTTGAAACATTTGTAAAGAATTCGGACTTGGAATTGATAATTTGGAATCCAGACGGACTTGAAATTGATATTTGGAATCCGAAGCTTCCATCATTGCTGAGGTCATCAATCAAATCATTTCTTCTTTTTCCCTTTCTTGGACTTTTGCGAATTTTGGGATTCCAATTGAAAACTTGTTTCTTCATCAAAAAACAATTTCTTGGCAACTTGAGCTTGGGTTTTTGCCTGAGAAATTAAATTTTCCAATTCATGTGTCTTTTGTTCAATCATTGGACTCATGATTCCCTAAATATTTGTCCATGTCCTCGTTCATATTTGAATCCTCTTCATCATCATCCAAATCCATTAATGAAAATGAGGGTTCATATGCATTGGTAGTCTGGATTGGGTCTGGCTCAGGCATTTTCTCTTTTCTTTTTGAAGAAGAGCCAAACACAGCTTCAATTTGCTTTGCAACTTCTGCCATAATTTGAGATTTGAAATTATCAGGATTGAATTCTAGTTTTGAGAGATCTTTATTTTCTTTTCTTTCTTTGCTTTTTTGGAAAATCAAAGATTCTCTTTCTCTTTCTTGTTGCTGATTCTTTAATTTTTCATATCTTTATTTCTTCCTGAGGAAATGATTGCTCAATCTGACAATAATTAATTTCACAATTTGGCTACCATTTATTTTCATGAATTCTTCGTAATTGAGGAAGAGAACCACCTGTGGCAATTCCAACTTTCAATTTCCATGCAAATAACCAAGGGATATTAAATTTGGCTAGGAAGTGTAATAAGGGTGTCTATTTGGAATATTAGGGTTAATGAAATAATCAGAGAAGATTTTCTTAAATTTTTTGAAAAGATATTGGAGTTCGATAGTAAGAAAATTTTCTGTGATTCCATAGCTTTGAAACCATCTATAGAACCGCATAGGAAGGAAAGTTTTATTTTCAAGAATTGAGGAATTCATCCTAACCCACCATGTATGTCTGTCATCAGGAGCTGAATTATAATATAAAACATTGCTAAAGGCAGAAATAAGATCCCAATAATTGAAGGAATAATTGGAGTTATTAAAGAATGATCTAAAATTAAGAACATCTGAAGGATGTACTCCATTCTTCCATACTGGGGACTTTTTTTATGAACATTTTAGACAAAATGAATTTGTGATCCTAGATTGTGGGTCTCCATCCAGTTTTACTGTCTAAACAATGTCAAAAATTTTGATATCATTAAGAAAATCAACATAGACATGCCGATATTTTGAAGGAACATTGCCTGGAATTGGAAAATAAGAACCAAAATTGAAATGTTGCAAAAAAATTTCTTTGCAATTTCATAAGGATTTTGATGAAATTCATCAATCTCAATATACATGATATGATATTTTGTGCCATTAAATTGACAATGTTATAATGATTTTGTTTCTAAACCAATTTGTGGTTCAATCTTTCCTTCATCAATTGCTAAACCAATTTGTAGTTTATAGGAGGAATTTGGAGAATTGGAGATAAAACAGAAAGCAGTAGGTGTTCTAGTCCTATTTGAGGAACTAGGTGAAGAACCCAAAATGGTCATCCTATTTAAGGATGATGGAGTATTTAGGCTTGGAGTTGTATTTTCAACTGCTTGAGAATGATTTAAAGTGGAATTTGAGGGAAGAGCTAGAAAATTCTGAATGGTCCTATTTAAGGAACCTCTTCCTAGATTTTGTAAATTTGAAGTTGAAGGAGAAATTTGTTCTCCTCTACCTCGTCTACCTAATCCTCTTCCGAGGATATTCTTATGCAATACTCAAAGTATTTTGTAAGAATTCTCATGAGTAAGAAAGTCAAGCAAAGAATTAAAATCTCCCTTGACATATTCTATGTCAAAATCAAAAATAGATAAAATTGACTGCCATCTAGCAAAAATTTGTTTAGAAGTAATATTTTTAATATCTTGCTGTAAAACATGTTTTGCAGCATTTTGATTTAATAAATCTTCTTGAAATTTTGCAATACATATTTCTTTTTTAATGGTTGAATAATTTATCTAAGCATTTTTCCATAGCCCAGGTTTAAATCTAACTAATTCTTCCTTTTTTGTTTGTGGATTTATTTGTTTCAATATGCCTCCATAACCAATATCAGAAGCAATTGTTTCTACAATTTTAAACCATTCTAGATTAGCTAATGATAAAGCAAGGAAGACGTTTAACTTTAGCTTTAATTTTTCTTACTACATTAGAATGTATTTCATATTTAGCTGGTGGATTCTTTTTTAATCTTTCATAAAGGGGTTTACTGTCTTGTGCTAATTTTTTATAATATTCTGCTATATATAAAGTGTATTTAAACTTCCTAAAAAAATTTATAATTGTTTTTAATCTTTTATTTCATCTGAAAATTTGTCTACAAATTCTATACTTCTATTCTAGGTGTTATTTGTCCTTTTTCAATTTCAAATCCCAAAAATCTAATTTTCGTTTGAAATAATTTAATTTTCTTTGTTGATATAAGAATGCCATTTTATTTAGCAATTTTTATGAAGATATTCAGATGCTTAAAATATTGGTCTATTGAATTTGAAAATATTAAAATATCATCAATATAAGTTATTATATAAGAATATGATGAAAATATTTCATTCATAATATTTTGAAATTCTGAAGGTGCATTTCTTATTCCAAATGGCATTACAATCCATACATAATGCCCAAATGGTACAGTGAAAGCCGTTTTATATCTATCTTCTTCAACTATTTGAATTTGTCAAAATTTAGAATTTAAATCAAATTTTGAATATATATTAAATCCAACTGTCCAGTTCAGAAGATCTTTTTTATTTGGTACAGGATATCTAATCCATTGTAACACCTTCTTTAAAGGCTTATAATTTATTACTAATCTAGGAACTCCTCTTTCTATTTCTGAATTTTTATTTACATAAAAGCAGTGTAACTACTATGGAGAATATGATTTTCTTATAATTTTCTTTTTAAATAAATCATCAATTTGTTTTTTGCAAAATGTTACCATTTATTTATTCATTTGATAAGGTCTAGCTTTTGTAGTATATTTTACTCATTAAAATCTTTTTCATATGGTAATTTTACTATGTGTTGTTTCTATTCCAAAAAGTAGTTGGAACTTCTTCACATAATTTCGTGACTATCTGTTGGTTAATTTGAGAAATCTTTTCTTTTAATTTTGGATGATTTAATTGTTCCTCTATTTTTAAATTGTATATTTCTTTTTGTAAAAAAATTATTTTGTTTTGTTTTAATCTAATATTATTATTGAAATGACTTTCACTCATGGAGTTAAGATCAGAAATTTTTTCGTTTGTTGCAAATTCAAAAGCTTTAATTATTTTTCTTTATTACAAAATATTTTACCATCACAATAATATGGATACATTTGATATAAAAATGGAGTACCTAATATTAAAAGAAATCCCACATTTTTTGTTAACATAAATGGCATTCTTATAAAATTTCCTTCTTTAGAAAATACACAAACATTTGATATTTTATGTTCAATATGTACTTTAGATCCTTTTGCAGCAGTTAAAGAAGCTGAGGTTTTTTCAAAATATTGGGATGGAACAAGTCCTTCCCTCATACAATTTAAATCTGCTCCACCATCAACCATGGCTATATATTTAAAGGCATGAGTTTCATTTATAATATAGAGACATAAATATACCATTTTTGAGAAATATACATAGTATTTATAGAATACTCTAAAAACTCTTGTAGAATACCTGAACTTTCTATTTTTGATTCATCTTCTTCTATTTTCAGTTTTTCTTTGTGTAAATCTTGTACTAGAGATAATTCTTTTTCAACAAGAAATAATTCTTCTAAATGAATATATGTCCTTTCTTTTATGGTTTTAATATTATATTTAATAGTATTAATTTCTTTAATTTCTTATTTTAATTCATTTATTTCTTGTTTTAACATTTGAATGGTTACTAGCTTGTAAGCTGTAGTATTTTGTATATGATTACGTATATCTTTCATAGAAAAACTATTTTTTATTTCTAAATGCTCTTTTATTTTAGGAGGAATGTACTCAATTGTATTTTGATTTTGAAAAAAAGAAGTAGCATTATATAATGCTGAATATCTTTCTATATATAATCTTATCTGTCAAAATTTGGTATTTCATCAATTAAATCTAGAATAAATTGTTGATTGTCTGTTAATGTAAAAATTTGTGGATTTAAATCATGAGAATCTAAAATGGCTTTATAATACATTATTTCAGGAGAACAATTTGAACATTCACCCTTATCTTCAGAGCTGGTATCAGAAATATCTTCTGAACCATAATTAGATTCACTTTCTTCAGAATAATTTAGATGATAAATTATTTCAATCTTTAATTTCATCATCTATTTCTAATTCTCCTATTTGTTGAATTGAATTTACTTTAGCCTTACATTTATTAGCATAATGGCCTTTTTTTTTACCACATTTTCTACAAGTTACATTAGCTTTAATTCATTCCTTTACTTCTTTATCAGTTTTTTGGAGTCTTTATTTTCTTGAATTTTCTTTTAAAGAAAATTTTCTTTTTGGAATATGATTTATTTTGCCACATTTTCTACAAGTTAGTTACATTAGCTTTTATTCATTCCTTTACTTCTTTATCAGTTTTGGAGTCTTTACTTTTCTTGAATTTTCTTTTAAAGAAATTTTTCTTTTTGGAATATGATTAATTTTTATTTTTATTTTTATGTACATTTGCTTAGCTTTTTGAAAAGGAATTTTTGGTGATAGGATTGCAAATTGATCACAAAAATCTCCTAATTTAGTTCTTTGTTTATATTTTTCTATTTGAGCTTTTAATTTTATATCATTACATAATTTTAATTCTTCAGTTCTGTACAAACAGATATTATATCACCATATGTAAGATTTTCATAAGGAATATTAAATCCATCATTCATATTTTTTAATACAGTAGTTATTCTTTCAACAAATAAAGTTGGTAAGCCATTAATAAATTTTTCTTTCCAAAAATTTGATGTACCATCTGCGCGATTTAATAGTCTTGCTAGAAAAACATCTTTATACCATATAAAATGAGATAATGTTGGACATTTTAAATTCATTAAAAGTTCTCTATGAGCATTATTACCACTAGCAGTATTACTAATGAATGTTTAACAATATTAACAATGAAAGTAAAAGCAGCATCAGATTCGGTAGTTTGAATTTGAGAAGATCCTGTTCCTTTTGTTTTAATTTTAGACATGCGTTAAAATTTATATTCTTTGAGCTTTTATGAGATAACTATCCTACCATCCTCATAAAATACCTGAAATTCCTTCAGCAACTATTTTAATAGCATTTGGCACCGTAGTTTAAAATTGTTTAAGAATTTGGGATATACATGAGCATATTATGTAAAGTTTTTTGAATGGCAATTGAACTTTGAGCATCTATATTTCATTCATAAATTGAACTTGAATGATAAAAATTTGGAATATATGATGGATCATCATAACTAATATCTAATGGTGCAGGTCTTTGATAATAATTAAAAGATTTATGATAGTGTGTCTTAAATGGAGCAGGATTTTCCATTTGCTTTCTTTTATTTCTATTTTTATTCCATAAATTTCTGGTTCTTGTATAAAATTAATATTATGAAACATTTGTGTCAAAGCCTGAAAATCTTCTTCAGAATTATCTATGTCATTATTTTCTTTTTCTAATTCAGTATTATTATCTTTTATAGATAAAACATTTAATATAAAAGAACCCTTTTTTGTTTCATTAGGTTCACCTATATGAAAGTTTTTTATTTTATCTCTTAATAGTTTTACGAACTCATCGTTTTGATCCGCAAAAACATCTGCATGTAAATTTTGTCTTGGTTTTATTGAAGAAAGATGACTGTCTCTTATGATCATTTGAAATAGGAATTAATTTTGAACCTGAAGTAGTTAAAACTAGGGATGAATAATAGATTAATTTGTCTTCAATTCTACAAAATTGTTTAGAAATTGTTCCCAAATTGAGATTTGTAAAAATATTTTGCTTTATTATTCTTGTCAAATCAGCTTTAGAACTATCAACAAAAGGGGAAGCTTCTGTTTGAGAGGATTCTGTACCAATTTTAATAGTTCGTGAACGAGGATGGATAGATTTAACAATTTTATCATCATTTAAACACCAAGTTTGATAAGTTTCTTCTAAAACAGTTATATCAGAATTATTATCAATTAAACTGGCATTATATTCAGTTCTGAACCATGCAATAAAATCAATATAAACCATTGAATTTTTTTATAAAATTATAATAATTTTTAATTATTTCTTTTAATTATTTATTATTATAAAAATCAAAAAACCATTTTCTAAAATCCTTATACTTATCTTGAAAAAATTCTTTTTTAGATTTTTCAAAATTTTTCTATCATCTCTTCATCTGTAAAACTATTTATGATAGCACATTTAATTGATAATCATATTGGTAATTAACTTTTTATCCCAAATTAACATCTTCAGTTTCATTTGAGGAATTACGAATACCATGTAAATTTTGATTATCAAATTCTTGAGTTCCCTCAAATTGAAGTTTACTGGATCTAGATCTACAAATTGGTTTAGGAATAATTTGAGAAGTAGATGGAAAGAAAGGAATAGAAGAAGCAGATCTACGTTTTCTGACAAAAGTGCTTTCAACATTTCCAGATGGTTCTTCATTCATAAAAGAAACATTTGTATTGATCTCAAGAGGTGTAGGATTTGAAAGATTTCAAAAGTCCATGTTTCTAGTATAGCAATATCATCCCAGCAAATTAGTTTGGGTAATTGTATCTAGTAAGATTTGTTTCAATTAAAGAAGTTTTACGATCATTAGTATTTATATGAATAGCACCAGGGCTTATTGTATTCATTATTTTATAACAAATTGTGACGATATGTCATATTTATACTTTCAAATCCAGGTTTCATATCATAACATTTAGTTTGAATACTTAAAGTTAAAACATCTAACAAATTTTTATCACTTAAAGAAATAGAAAATTTTGGATAACTACTAAAATATATTGGACCATTACATAAGCTATATTCAATTAATCCTATTAAAGAATCTGAAAATTTATTATGTCTTGCATCTCTTAGAGCAACACAAACAGTTGTGTCCAATCCTTGTCTGTTAAGAGGTTGAAGAGCAGTTTGTATTAAACCAAAATGAATATAATTATAATTTTGAATTTGTAAATCTTTTTTCTTTAATAATTTAATAACTTCATCTTTTCCTCTTATTGGAATAGTTTTTTCTATTGTTTTTATTAACATTTTAGATTTATAATCAAAAGTACCAATTTTTATACACAGTTTCTGGTTTTAATTTAGAAAACTGCCAATTTTGAATAGCTTGTTCTATATCAGTATATTGAATTAATTGAGAATTTTTTCATGTAGATTTTGAGGAAGAAGAGGATGCTAAAAATAATTCTAAAAACATAGTTTAAATGGGTAGAACCCAAAAGGAGTTTCTAATAATTAACTCTATTTAACTAATTTCATATCATGGATAAATCTATGTTATTTTTAATCAAGATCCTTTGACATATAGATCAATTAAACATAACAACTATAATTTATAATTATTTATGATTTATAATCAAGCTCGACTGTCAATGACTTTAATGGTTCTTAGACCTTGGAACTTACTCAACACTGCCCTGTCCATTAAACCAGTCACGACTTAGATGTCGATCCCCTAGATTATGAAACATAAATACCTATAGATTAACATTGTTTCATCTAATAGTCTTATTGTCTTAGGGTATAAATTAAAAAAATAAATATAAGTTGATAAAAGCCAAATAAAGTTAATCCTTAGAAAAATTATACATCCTCATGGCTCTGATACCAACAACAACCCAAGAATTACAAAGCATAATTAAATAAATAGAACAAGTGGAATTAAGAAGCTTACACTTTATTGCAAAACAGAACTAAATTATAACTCACTTAAAAGACACACTTACGCTCTTACAAAAGAGTAGCGAAAATGAAAAACTTATAATTTTTCTACCGATGATCAACAATACATTTGAGGTCTTATTTATAGACCTTTTGGATTAGAAATATTTGTATAGAATTCGGACATAAAATTGATAATTTGGAATCCGGACGGATTTGAAATTGATAATTAGGAATCCGAAGCTTACATCATTGCTGAGGTCATCAATCAAATCGCTTCTTCTTTTTCCCTTTCTTGGACTTTTGCGAATTTTGGGATTCTAATTGAGAACTTGTTTCTTCATCTAAAAACAATTTCTTGGCGACTTGAGCTTGGTTTTTTGCTTGAGAAATTAAATTTTCCAATTCATGTGTCTTTTGTTCAATCATCTCATGAATCCCTAAATATTTGTCCATGTCCTCATTCATATTTGGATCCTCTTCATCATCATCAAAATCCTATTAATGAAAGTGAGGGTTCATATGTATTGGTAGTCTTGATTGGATATGGCTCAGGCATTTTCTCTTTTCATTTTGAAAAGGAGCCATACACAACTTCAATTTGCTTTGCAAACTCTACCATAATTTGAGATTTGAAATTATCATGATTGAATTCTGGCTTTGAGAGATCTTTATTTTCCCTTCTTTTGCTGCTTTTTTGGAAATCGAAGATTCTCTTTCTCTTTCTTGCTGCTGATTCTTCAATTTCAACCATCTTTATTTCTTCCTGAAGAAGTGATTGCTCAATCTAAGAATAATTAATTTCACAATTTGGCCACCATTCATTTTCATGAATTCTTCGTAATTGAGGAAGAGAACAATCTGTGGCAATTCCAACTTCCAATTTCCATGCAAATAACCAAGGGATATTAAATTTGGCTAGGAAGTGTAATAAGGGTCTATTTGGAATACTAGGGTCAATGAAATCATCATAGAAGATTTTCTTAAATTGTTTGATAAGATTTTGGTCCTAGTTCGATAGGAAAAAATTTCGACGATTCCATAGCTTTGAAACCATCTATAGAACCAAATAGGAAGGAAAGTTTTATTTTCAAGAATTGAGGAATTCATCCTAATCCGCCATGTATGTCTGTAATCAGGAGCTGAATTATAATATAAAACATTGGTAAAGGTATAAATAATAACCCAATAAATGAAGAAATAATTAGAGTTATTAAAGAATGATCTAAAATAATGAGCATCTGAAGGATGTGCACTCCATTCTTCCATACTTGGGGACTTTTTTTATGAACATTTTAGACATGGTGAATTTGTGATCCTAGATAATGGGTCTCCATCCAGTTTAACCATCTTTGATGTCAACAACTTTGATAACATTAAGAAAATCAGCATAGACATGCCGATATTTTGAAGGAACATTGTTTGGAAATGGAAAATAAGAACCAAAATTTTTCTGAAATGTTTCTTTGCAATTTCATAGGAATTTTGATGAAGTTCATCAATCTTAATATACAGGATATGACATTTTGTGCCAAGGACTTGTTCCATCCCAATATTTTAATTGTTTAGTATTATAAAAATAAAAAACCATTTTCTAAAATCCATATACTTATAATGATAAAATTCCTTTTAGATTTTTTAGAAATTTGTCATCTCTTCATCTGTTAAACTATCAGTTGATAGCACATTTAATTGACAATCAGATTGGTAATTAACTTTTGATCCCAAATTAATATCTTCAATATCATTTGAGGAATTGTAATTAACATGCAAAATTTTATTATCAAATTACTGAGTTCGCTCATATCATGTATATTGATAATGTTGAACTTTATCAAAATCCCTAAGAATTGTAGAGAAATATTGTCACAAAAATTAGGTTCTTATTTTCCAATTCCAGGCAATGTTCCTTCAAAATGTCGGCATGTCTATGCTGATTTTCATAATGACATCAAAATTTTTGACATCAAATATGGAAAAACTAGATGGAGACCCACTATCCAGGATCACAAATCTAGATGTGTATAATCACCATGTCCAAAATATTCATAAAAAAGTCCCCAGTGTGGAAGAATGGAGTTCACATCCTTCAGATATTCATCATTTTAGATCATTCTTTAATAACTCCAATTATTCCTTTAATTATTGGGATCTTATTTCTGCCTTTACCAATGTTTTACATTATAATTCAGCTCCAATTACAGACAAACATGGTGGATCGGGATAAATTCCTCAATTCTTGAAAATAAAACTGTCCTTCTTATGTGGTTCTATAGATGGTTTCAAAGCTATGGAATCCTAGAAATTTTTCTTCCTATCAAACTCCAAAATCTTTTCAAACAATTTAAAAAATTCCTTTCTAATGATTTCATTTACCCTAATATTCCAAATAGACCCTTATTACACTTCCTAACCAAATTTAATATCCCCTTGGTTATTTGCATCGAAAATGGAAGTTGGAATTGCCAAAGGTTGTTCTCTTCCTCAATTACGAAGAATTCACGACAATAAATAGTGGCCAAATTATGAAATCAATCTAATTATTCTCAGATTGAGCAATCACTTCTTCAGGAAGAAATAAAGATGGTTGAAAAATTTAAGAATCAGCAGCAAGAAAGAGAAAGAGAATCTTCGATTTTCCAAAAAAGCAGAGAAAGAAGGGAAAATAAAGATCTCTCAAAACCAAAATTCAATCCCGATAATTTCAAATCTCAAATTATGGCAGAGGTTGCAAAGAAAATTGAAGCTGTATATGGCTCTTCTTCAAAAAGAAAAGAGAAAATGCATGAGCAAGATCCAATCAAGACTACCAATGCATATAAACCCTCATTTTCATTAATGGATTTTGATGATGATGAAGAGGATCCAAATATGAATGAGGACATGGACAAATATTTAGAGATTCATTTGATGATTGAACAAAAGACTCATGAATTGGAAATTTTAATTTCTCCAACAAAAAACCAAACTCAAGTTGCCAAGAAATTGATTTTAGATGAAGAAACAAGGTCTTAATCGGAATCCCAAAATTCACAAAAGTCCATGAAAAGGAAAAAGAAGAAATTATTTGATTGATGACCTCAGTGATGATGTAAGCTCCGAATTCCAAATTATCAATTTCAAGTTCGTCTGGATTCCAAATTATCAATTCCAAGTACGAACTATTTACAAATATTTCAAATCCAAAAGGTCTATTAATAAGACATCAAATGTATCGTTGATCATCGGTAGAAAAATTAGAAGTTTTTCATTTTCTGTCCTTTTTGTAAGCTCAATTGCCATTCAAAAAACTTTACATAATATGCCTATGTATATCCAAATAATACAAAAAGGAACTATGGAGGCAAATGCTGTTAAAATGGTTACTGAAGGAATTTCAGGTATTTTACAAGGATGGTGAGATAATTATCTCACAGAAGCTCAAAGAATAGAAATTAACACATGCTAAAATTGAAACAGATGGAACAAGATCTTTTCAAAGTCAAACTACTGAATCTGATACCGCTTTTAATTTAATTGTTAACATTGTTAAACATTTTATTGGTAATATTTTAATGCTAGTGGTAATTATGCTCATAGAGAACTTTTACATATAATTTTAAAACCCAAAGGAAAATGATAGATAATTTAGAAGAATTATCTCTTGTTCAAAAAGAATTATCTCTAGTACAAGATTTACACAAAGAAAAACTGAAAATAGAAGAAGATGAATCAAAAATAGAAAGTTCAGGTATTCAAAAATATTTTTTAGATTATTCTATAAATACTATGTATATTTCTCAAAAGTAATATATTTATGTCTCTATATTAATAAATGAAACTCATGCCTTTAAATCTATAGCCATGGTTGATGGTGGAGCAGATTTAAATTGTATGAGGGAATGACTTGTTACATCCCAATATTTTGAAAAAACCTCAGCTTCTTTAACTGCTGCTGAAGGATCTAAAATACATATTGAACATAAAATATCAAATGTTCGTGTATTTTCAAAAGAAGGAATTTTATAAGAATGCCATTTATGTTAACAAAAAAATGTGGGTTTTCTTTTAATATTAGGTACTCTCATTTTTATGTCAAATGTATACATATTATTGTGATGGTAAAATATTTTGTATTAAAGAAAAAGAATTAACTTTTGAACTTGCAACAAATGAAAAAATTTCTGATCTTAACTCCATGAGTGAAAGTCATTTAAATAATAATATTAGATTAAAAAAACCAAATAATTTTTTTGCAAAAAGAAATATACAATTTAAAAATAGAGGAACAATTAAATCATCCAAAATTAGAAGAAAAGATTTCTCAAATTAACCAACAGATAGTCACAGAATTATGTGAAGTTCCAACTGCTTTTTGAATATAAACAACAAATAGTAAAATTACCATATGAAAAAGATTTTAATGAGAAAAATATACCTACAAAAGCTAAACCTTCTCAAATGAATAAAGAAATGGTAACATTTTGCAAAAAAACAAATTGATGAGTTAGTTAAAAAGAAAATTATAAGAAAATCATATTCTCGATAAAGTTACACTACTTTTATGTAAATAAAAATTTAGAAATAGAAAGACGGAGTTCCTAGATTAGTAATACATTATAAGCCTTTAAACAAGGTGTTACAATGGATTAGATATCCTGTACCAAATAAAAAGATCTTCTGAATAGGATAGTTGGATAGAATATATATTTAAAATTTGATTTAAAATCTGGATTTTGGCAAATTCAAATAGTTGAAGAAGATAGATATAAAACAGCTTTCACTGTACCATTTGTTCATTATGAATGGAATGTAATGCCATTTGGATTAAAAAATGCACCTTCAAAATTTCAAAATATTATGAATGAAATATTTTCATCATATTCTTATATAATAACTTATATTGATGATATTTTAATATTTTCAAATTCAATAGGCCAACATTTTAAATTTCAGAATATCTTCATAAAAAATTGCTAAGAAAAATGGCATTGTTATATCAGCAAAGAAAATTGAATTAGTTCAAACAAAAATTAGATTTTTAGGATTTGAAATTGAAAAAGGACAAGTAACACATATAGCTAGAAGTATAGAATTTGCTTAGACAAATTTTTAGATGAAATAAAAGATAAAAAAAAATTACAAAGATTATTAGGAAATTTAAATTGTATAGCAGAATATTATAAAAATTTAGCACAAGACAGTAAACCCCTTTATGAAAGATTAAAAATGAATCCACCAGCATGGTCTAAAATCTATTCTAATACAGTAAGAAAAATTAAAGCTAAAGTTAAAAGTATTCCTTGCTTATCATTAGATACTCCAAAATGGTTTAAAATTGTAAGAAAAATTAAAGGGAAAGTTAAAAGTATTCCTTGCTTATCACTAGATAATCTAGAATGGTTTAAAATTGTAGAAATAGATGCTTTTGATATTGTTTAAGGAGGCATATTGAAATAAATAAATCCACAAACAAATAAGGAAGAATTAGTTAGATTTCAATATGGACTATGGAAAACTAGTCAGATAACTTATTGAACCATTAAAAAAGAAATTTTATCTATTGTCTTATCTTTTACAAAATTTCAATAAGATTTGTTAAATCAAAAATGGTTTCTTTCAAGAATTGATTGTAGTGCTACAAAATATGTTTTACAGCAAGATATTAAAAATATTGCTTCTAAAGTAATTTTTGCTAGATGGCAGTCAATTTTATCTGTTTTGTTATTTTGATATAGAATACATCAAGGGAGATTTTAATTCTTTGCCTGACTTTCTTACTCGTGAATTCTTACAAAATACTTTGAGTATTGCAGATGAATATCCTCAAAAGAGGATCAGGTAGAGGAGGCAAAGAAGGTAGAGGAAAACAAATTTCTCCATCAAATTTACAAAATTCAAGAAAAGGTTCCTTAAATAGGACATATCAGAATTTTCTAGCTCTTACCTCAAATTCCCCTTTAAATTATTCTCAAGCCGTTGAAAATCCAACTCCACGCCTAAATACTCCACCATCCTTAAATAGGATGACCATTTTGGGTTCTTTACCTAGTTCCTCAAATAGGACTAGAACACCTACAGCTTTCTGTTTTATCACCAATTCTCCAAATTCGTCTGATAAACCACAAATTGGTTTAGCAATAGATGAAGAAAATATTGAACCATAAATTGGTTCAGAAATGAAATCATTACAACCTTATAAATTTAATGGCACAAAATGTCATATCATGTACATTAAGATTGATTAACTTCATCAAAATCCCTATGAAATTGCAGAGAAATATTTTCACAAAAATTTTGGCTCTTATTTTCCAATTCCAGGCAATGTTCCTTCAAAATATCGGCATGTCTATGCTGATTTTCTAAATGATATCAAAATTGTTGACATCAAAGATGGTAAAACTGGATGGAGACCCACTACCCAGGATCACAAATTCACCATGTCTAAAATGTTGATAAAAAAAGTCCCTATCGTGGAAGAATGGAGTACACATCCTTCAGATGTTCATCATTTTAGATCATTCTTCAATAACTCCAATTATTCCGTCAATTATTGGGTTCATATTTCTACCTCAACCAATGTTTTATATTATAATTCATCTCTTGATTACAGATACATGGTGGATGGGAACCAAGATGAATTCCTCAATTCTTGAAAGTAAAACTTTCCTTCTTATGTGGTTCTATAGATGATTTCAAAGCTATAGAATCCCAGAAAATTTTCTTCCTATTGAACTCCAAAATCTTTTCAAACAATTTAAGAAAATCTTCTCGGATGATTTCATTGACCCTGATATTCCAAATAGACCCTTAACACACTTCCTAGCCAAATTTAATATCACTTAGTTATTTGCATGGAAATTGGAAGTTGGAATTACCACAGATTGTTCTCTTCCTCAATTATGAAGAATTCATGAAAACAAATGGTGGCCAAATTGTGAAATTAATTATTCTCAGATTGAGTAATCACTTCTTCAGGAAGAAATAAATATGGTTAAAAAATTGAAGAATCAGCAGCAAGAAAAGAGAATCTTCGATTTTCCAAAAGCAGAGAAAGAAGGATAAATAAAGATCTCTTAAAACCAGAATCAATCCTGATAATTTCAAATCTAAAATTATGGCAAAGGTTGCAAAGCAGTTATTGAAGTTGTGTATGGCTCCTCTTCAAAAAGAAATGAGAAAATGCCTGAGCCATATCCAATCAAGACTACCAATGCATATGAACCCTCATTTTCATTAATAGATTTTGATGATGATGATGGGGATAAAAATATGAATAAGGACATGGACAGATATTTAGGGATTCATGAGATGAATGAACAAAAGACTCATGAATTGGAAAATTTAATTTCTCAAACAAAAACCCAAACTCAACTTGCCAAGAAATTGTTTTCAGATGAAGAAATAAGTTCTCAATCATAATCCCAAAATTTGTGAAAGTCCAAGAAAGGGAAAAAGAAGAACTGATTTGATTGATGACCTCAGCAATGATATAAGCTCCGGATTCCAAATTATCAAATTCAAGTCCGAATTCTTTACAAATATTTCAATCCAAAAGCTCTATAAATAAGACCTCAAATGTATCGTTGAAAATCGGTAGAAAAATCAGAAGTTTTTCATTTTCTCTCCTCTTTTGCAAGAGCGTACTCCCATTAGTAAGTTTCTTGAGTGTGTTGTAATTTAATTCTGTTCTGCAATAAAGTGTAAGTTTCTTAATTCCTTGTTCTATTTATTTACTTATGCTTTTTAATTCCTGGGTTGTTGTTGATGTTGACATCAAAGATGGTAAAACTAGATGGAGACCCAGAATCCAGGATCACAAATTCACCGTGTCTAAAATGTTCATAAAAAAAGTCCCCAGTATGGAAGAATGGAGTACACATCCTTCAGATGTTCATCATTTTGGATCATTCTTTTATAACTCTAATTATTCCTTCAATTATTGGGATCTCATTTCTATCGTTACCAATGTTTTATATTATAATTCATCTCCTGATTACAGACATTATTGGTGGATCGGGATGAATTCCGCAATTTTGGAAAGTAAAACTTTCCTTCCTATGTGGTTCTATAGATGGTTTCAAAGCTAAGGAATACCAGAAAATTTTCTTCCTATCGAACTCCAGAATCTTTCTTAAAAAATTTAAGAAAATCTTCTCTGATGATAAAATCTGTTTTCATTGACCCTGATATTCCAAATAGACCCTTATAACACTTCCTAGCCAAATTTAATATCACTTGGATATTTACATTGAAATTGGAAGTTGGAATTGCCACAGATTGTTCTCTTCCTCAATTACGAAAAATTCATGAATATAAATGACGGCCAAATTGTGAAATTAATTATTCTCAGATTGAGCAATCACTTCTTCAGGAAGAAATAAAGATGGTTGAAATATTGAACAATCAGCAGCAAGAAAGAGAGAGAATCTTCGATTTTCCAAAAAAATAGAGAAAGAAGGAAAAATAAAATCTCTCAAAACCAGAATTCAATCCTGATAATTTCAAATCTAAAATGATGGCAGAGGTTGCAAAGCAAATTGAAGCTGTGTATGGCTCCTCTTCAAAAAGAAAAGAGAAAATGCCTGAGCCATATCCAATCAAGACTACGAATGCATATGAACTCTCTTATTGATTAATGGATTTTGATGATGATGAAAAGGATCCAAATATGAATGAGATCTAAGATGACATGACAAATATTTAGGGGTTCATGGAATGATTGAACAAAAGCCTCATGAATTGGAAAATTTAATTTCATCAGGCAAAAAACCAAACTCAAGTTGCCAAGAAATTGTTTTCAGATGAAGAAACAAGTTCTCAATCAAAATCCCAAAATTCGCAAAAATCCAAGAAAAGGAAAAAGAAGAACTGATTTGATTGATGACCTCTACAATGATCTAAGCTTCGGATTCCAAATTATCACTTTAAATTCCAATCGGATTCCAAATAATCAATTTCAAGTCCGAATTCTTTTCTAATATTTCAAATCCAAAAGGTATATAAATAGGACCTCATATGTATTGTTGATCAACGGTAGAAAAATTAGAAGTTTTTCATTTTCTCTCCTCTTTTGCAAGAGTGTAAGTATGTTTTCTAAGCGTGTTGTAATTTAATTATGTTTTGCAATAAAGTGTAGGTTTCTTAATTCCTTGTTCTATTTATTTTCTTCTACTTTTTAATTCCCAGGTTGTTATATTCAATTGATATTGACATCAAAGATGGTAAAATTGGATAGAGACCCACTATCCAGGATCACAAATTCACCATGTCTACAATGCTCATAAAAAAGGTCCACAGTATGAAAGAATGGAGTACACATCCTTCAGATGTTCATCATTTTGGACCATTCTTTTATAACTCCAATTATTCCTTCAGTTATTGGGATGTTATTTCTGCCTTTACCAATGTTTTATATTATAATTCATCTCCTGATTACAGACTTACAGGGTGGATTGGGATGAATTCCACAATTCTTGAAAGTAAAACTTTCCTTCTTATGTGGTTTTATAGATGGTGTTAAAGCTATGGAATCGTCGAAATTTTTTCCTATCAAACTCCAAAATCTTATCAAACAATTTAAGAAAATCTTCTATGATGATTTCATTGACCCCTAGTATTCCAAATAGACCCTTATTGCACTTCCTAGCCAAATGTAATATCACTTGGTTATTTGCATGGAAATTGGAAGTTGGAATTGCCACAGATATCATGTGTTCTCTTCCTCAATTATGAAGAATTCATGAAAATAAATGGTGGCCAAATTGTGAAATTATTTATTCTCAAATTGAGTAATCACTTCTTCAAGAAAAAATAAATATGGTTGAAAAATTGAAGAATCGGCAGCTAGAAAGAGAAAGAGAATCTTAATTTTCCAAAAAAGCAGAGAAAGAAGGAAAAATAAAGATCTCTCAAATCCATAATTCAATCCTAATAATTTCAAATCAAAAATTGTGGTAGAGGGCAAATTAAAGCTGTGTATGGCTCTTCTTCAAAAAGAAAAGAGAAAATTCCTAAGCCGAATACAATCAAGACTACCAATGCATATGAACCCTCATTTTCATTAATGCATTTTGATGATGATGAAGAGGATCCAAATATGAACGAGGACATGGACAAATATTTAGGGATTCATGAAATGATTGAACAAAAGACTCATGAATTGGAAAATTTAATTTCCCAGGCAAAAACCCAAACTCAAGTAGCTAAGAAATTACTGAATTCAGATGAAGAAACAAGTTCCCAATCGGAATCCCAAATTTTGTAAAAATCCAAGAAAGGGAAAAGGATGAACTGAAATTGATTGATGACCTCAGTAATGATGTAAGCTCCAGATTCCAAACTATCACTTTAAATTATGTCTAGATTCCAAATAATCAATTTCAAGTCTGAATTCTTTTCAAATATTTCAAATCCAAAAAGGTCTTTAAATAAGACCTCATATGTATTGTTGATCATCGATAGAAAAATCAGAAGCTCTTCATTTTCTCTCCTCTTTTGCAAGAGTGTAAATAAGCTTTCTGAGCGTGTTGTAATTTAATTCTATTCTACAAAAAAGTGTAGGTTTCTTAATTCCTTGTTCTATTTATTTTCTTTTGCTTTTTAATTCCTGGGTTGTTGTTGATATTGACATCAAAGATGGTAAACTGGATGGAGACCCACTATCCAGGATCACAAATTCACCATGTCTAAAATGTTCATCAAAAAGGTCCCCAGTATGGAAGAATGGCAGTACACATCCTTTAGATGTTCATCATTTTGGATCATTCTTTTATAACTCTAATTATTCCGTCAATTATTGGGATCTTATTTCTGCCTTTACCAATGTTTTATATTATAATTCATCTCCTGATTACAGACATACATGATGGATCGGGATGAATTCCACAATTCTTGAAGGTAAAACTTTCCTTCTTACGTGGTTCTATAAATGGTTTCAAAGCTATGGAATCCCAAAAAATTTTCTTCCTATGGAACTCCAGAATCTTTTCAAACAATTTAAGAAAATCTTCTCTGATGATTTCATTGACCCTGATATTCTAAATGGAGCCTTATTACACTTCCTAGCCAAATTTAATATCACTTGGTTATTTGCATCGGAATTGGAAGTTGGAATTGCCACAGATTTTTCTTTTCCTCAATTACAAAGAATTCATGAAAATAAATGGTGCCCAAATTGTGAAATTAATTATTCTCAGATTGAGCAATCACTTCTTTAGGAAGAAATATAGATGGTAATGAAAAAATAAAGAATCAGCAGCAAGAAAGAGAGAGAGAATCTTTGATTTTCAAAAAAGCAAAGAAAGAAGGGAAAGTAAAGATCTCCCAAAACCAAAATTCAATCCTGATAATTTCAAATCTAAATTATGGCAGAGGTTGCAAAGCAAATTGAAGCTGTGTAGGCTCTTCTTCAAAAAGAAAAGAGAAAATGTCTGAGCTAGATCCAATCAAGACTACCAATGCATATGAACCCTCATTTTCATTAATGGATCTTGATGATGATGAAGATGGTCCAACTATGAATGAGGACATGAACAAATATTTAGGGATTAATGAAATGATTGAACAAAAGACTCATGAATTGGAAAATTTAATTTCTCTAGCAAAAACCCAAACTCAAGTTGCCAAGAAATTATTTTCAAATGAAGAAACAAGTTCTCGATCGGAATGTCAAAATTTGCAAAAGTTCAACAAAGGGAAAAAGAAGAACTCATTTGATTGATGACCTCAGCAATGATGTAAGTCTTCCGGATTCCAATTTATCAATTTCATGTCCATTTGGATTCCAAATTATCAATTTCAACTCTGAATTCTTTACAAATATTTCAAATCCCAAATGTCTATAAATAAGACCCCAAATGTATTGCTGATCATCGATAGAAAAATTAGAAGTTTTTAATTTTCTCTCATCTTTTGTAAAAGCGTAAGTGAGTTTTCTGAGAGAGTTGTAATTTAGTTCTGTTCTGCAATAAAGTGCAAGTTTTTTTCTTTTTTTGCTATAAAGTGTAATTTTTTTAATGAAGTGTATGATTTTCTTGAATGGAATTGACAGAATAAGTAATTAATTCATGTGATTGTTGTTGCATAACAAATTCATAAGTTAAACCTTTTTTCTTTATTATATATTGTTTTCCTATCATAATAATAAGTATGCATTTGAAAATTTTGAGATGGAATTTTTAGATTTATGATGATTTATATGAATAAACATAATACATTGCTAAGCATTGTAAATGTTTATAAGTATTTGTGCAATCCCTCATCGAGAAGTATTTCTAGCTCCGTCCTGTAATGTGCATAAGTCAAGAACAATCATGAACATAGAATTGTTTTTGTTAAAAACTGGGCAATAGCCTTTTTGCTTAAGACTGCATAAACCTGGCTCTCTTTAGAACCTCCCGCTGTGGGGCCATGCTTGATGCCATCTCTGGCGCAATGTGCAATCACACAACCCAAGATTAACTATCCATTTACAGATGGGGCCCACTGAGTTTGAAAACAGCTTGGTTAATTGATTTTTCTAGTGCTAAAAATATTTCGGTAGGCATTTTACAGAGGTTGAACTAACTTACAACTTTATTTGAGGAAAGCATGAAAAGCTACGTGTAATAGGTTGGGGTATGTGAACTACCAGTTCGGCAGGAATTGACAAGTGGAGAAAAGAAATGCCCATATTTCGGAATAAATGCCTGAGGTGTAGGGATGGTGAATAGAAAGGGTCTGGTGGAGTTCAAATTTTGAGATAGAAATTATTTAAATTTGTGACAATGATTACTATAACTTGCAATTCAATTTGGGAAAGTATATGAAAACTACTTTGGAAATGCAAGAGGCACTTTTTTGTTAATTTATCACAAGGGCATTAAAGCCATCCATTATGCTTGGTGTCACAAAACTTCTACTTGACACAAACCTGACGTGCCAAGGCGGAAGAAGAAGCCTGTGATGGCACCAAAATTTCTCTCAGCAAACTTTGGTTAGCTAACCCGTCCAACACTCGTGTCTCGCTTATCACTCATTTATGGCGACCATTGCACACACAAGCACTCACTAACACACAAGCACGAAATTTAGGCAACACAAAAGAGCAAAACACAACCAAACGAAAGTAAACGGCACACAAGAAATTTACTGCCCAAGGCCAACCCTTGTAACACTTTTGCTCCGTCAAAATCATACAACAGGACTTTTTACAAACAGGTGGTGTGCAGAAAACTCTTGGCCTAAATCTTTCCACAAATGGCTTGCCGAGTCTCTGACTACCACATTTTTATAGTTGTAAGTAGAAAATACGATTGACAAGCCCAACCGCCTAGCTTTGTTGGACAAGTAAAATGCCTACAACTAGGCTGCCTGGCCAACTGGTAGCACACATGGTATGCCCATGCCTCAGAAGGTGGTAACTGCCCATAACCGCCCACTAAGCACTTCTCCACGTGCTGCGAGCATTCCCAGCCAAATCCTCACACATGCAGCCAACCAACTCGGCCAAGTAGTCCTACCCAGCCACAAGAAGTTAACTTCCACTGATTGCCAGCTCCCGTGCTTGTGCACTTGCCCGATGTGCACACTGCCTAGCTGTTTCCCTCAACTATCCAGCACGTAATTAGTCCGTAACGTTTCTCGGCCAACTCTTTTGCCGACCAACCTTGCCACCCACAAGGCTTCACTTGGGCTCCCAACAATGCCCAAGAATGTGCCACAAGCTATGCCCAACTCGCATGCATGTGTGAACAGGTTCGTTCGTGCCACTGCCCGTTTGCCAACGTTTACCCAACTCGTTCATTCCTGTGACTGAGCTGCCACAAAGCCAACGTTTGCCAACATCCATCCCAAAACCACACGACCATGCCTAGCACTCAAAGGACATGGGAGAAGGTTCCTAGCAATGCCTACGTGGTTGCTCAGCCCACCTGGTGACCTAGCCCACCGGCCACCCAGGAAGTGGAGTGAGCATACCTTCCCTATATAAGGTTTGGAAAAAAAATTCCAAGTTGACACCAATTTACTGAAAACCAGTAAAGCCATTCGGGCCACTCAAGACCCCATCAAAGCTGGTCCAAATGATGTCAAAACTTCCCTAAGGACTTCCAAAACACCAAGGCATAGTTTAGGAACACTTAGCACGCAAACGGCTCAAATCGACCCATGTCCGTTTGCCACTCTCGCACACTGCCTTACCGATAGGCAGTTTGCCTAGCCGACGTGCAGGCCGTTTGGGCCAGGCATGTACTTGGCCTTGTCGACAGGTGAAATCATGCCAAGGGTGCTAACAAACCTCCCTCACTTGAAGAGATTGATGCCCTCATCAATGCCAAAGAAGCTACCAGCCCCCAAGCCTTGGCATTTGCCAACTCGATCGGAATTCCCACATTTGCTGAAGTTTGCACTAGCACCACTGAACAGCCCTGTTGCCCGTTTTCCCACACGGCTTCAGTAATTTTCCCATTCATTTGGTTAAGTTTGTGACTGCAAGCCTCTTTTTTTGATTCAGCCTTCATGTAAGTTGCATTTGTTGCCACAACTTTGGATCCAACATCAAGTTTGTCATATTGTCCAGCCAACCTGCCTTAGTTTAGACAATATACATTGGCAACAAAATGAAGTACCCAACATACTCTGCCAACCACTTAGCAACAACATCAGTCACTTGGCACCCCCGTGCAATAAAATTAAATAAGTAAAACGGAAACTTGAATAATTTAAACAAGGACAGAAGCATTTTACCACTTACATTCCATCATAAGAACTGCCCGTTCCATGTTTTGAGACCCCATCGGTTAGTCTCCGGACTTCGGTAAGAAACCAACACGGTCTGCCTTTGTTTTCCCAACCTTATCGTTTTGGCCACCACACAGCCAAGGCACCAAGCACAATGCCCACCCTTTGTCCGTACAAAAGACTTGCCTTGATTTCTCCCGAAACCAAGACCAACACAGCAACATAGCACACTCCCTCACTTGTGTTTCGACTCCTACAATTAGCAAGACCCCATGTCCGACTAATTTTGCCCAAGTCTCATAGTGTCTGTTTGCTACATTCCAAACTATGCCAACAAGCATTCTCATCCCCGTTCTGCCTAGCAGCCACCCACTGCTAGCACTCTCTTAGCTAAGTAGTCTGCCTCTACTTAGCACCAGGCAGCCTACCCACTGTCATGTCCTTGCACCTGAAGGACCCCTGTGCTTTCCAGCACCTAAGACAGTTGGTTTTTGTTGGTGTCGTATACCAACTGCAAGGAGCCCATCCTAGCACAAGACGGACCATCCTCGTCGACTACAATGGCACTAAGCTGCTTTCTCTTGGGACATTCCCTTGCCATGTGTGGTCCTTTGCAAATATAAAACA
This sequence comes from Cinchona pubescens, assembly GCA_025175665.1. Lineage (NCBI taxonomy): Eukaryota > Viridiplantae > Streptophyta > Magnoliopsida > Gentianales > Rubiaceae > Cinchona > Cinchona pubescens. Next base: position 1,514,069 of record JANKKI010000367.1, read on the forward strand.
ACCATTGAACTTGTTAGTTTTATCCTTAACGAAAGGAACCTTACCGGCCTCGGTCTCAGTTACCATAGCTTTCTTTTTCATCTTGACTTGCCATTGCCATTCTTAGGGTCCTTTTCTTTGCGTATGTTGTTCCCACCTCTGCCAGCCTCGTTGGTGACTCCCTGAAAATCAACCAACCTGTCAGCCGAAGTGATGGCTTGCTGCAAGTTCTAGACACCTTGCCTTTACAACTCTGCTTGAGCCCACTTTTGTAAGCCAGCCATGAAATTGAACAACTTATCGTCCTTGGACATCCCACGAACATCCAACATCAAGGAACTAAATTTCTTCACATAGTCACGAACACTACCCGTGTGTTTCAGCCTTCGTAGTGCCTCCCTTGCAAGCCACAAAGTGTTAGTGGGAAGGAATTGTCTCTTTAGTTCCGTTTTCAACGCCTCCCACGTTGAAATTTGAGGAACGGTTTCGTCACCAACCCATGTCCTCCAACAAAGTTTTGCATCGTCGTCACCAGCAAGGGACATGCTTGTGATGGACACTTTTTCCTCTTCAGGCACACCCGCTGCCTTGAAGTATTGTTCCATGTCCCAGATGAAGTTTTCCAACTCCTTGGCACTCCTTGCACCATTACAATATTTTGGCTCAGGAACTTTTACCTTGGTCCTTGAAGAGTGGCTTGTGGAACCAACCGTGTCCACAATAGTAACTCCTCAACATAGCCATCTCTTCTTATAGCCGTGCAAGAGATTAAAATTTGGCATTCCATGCCTGTTCAAGCTGTTGGAAATGAGCACGAACGGTCTCTAGTGTGTCCCTTGTCTCGTCCAAGGAACTATGCAACACATAGCCTTCTGCGGTTTCGCCCAACTGCACCATAAGTTGGTCTACCAGCAATTCCAACTGCTGAACTCATTCCACCGTATCACCAGCCATAGGAAGAATGACTACAACACTTCGACTAGGTGCTCTGATACCACAATTGTCACAAATTTCTACTTGACACGAACCCGACGTTCTAGCCAAGGTGGAAGAAGAAGCCTGAGATGGCACCAAAATTTCGCCAGTAAACTTTGGTCAGCCAACCCGTCCAACACTCGTGTCTCGCTTTCACTCGTTTATGGCAACCGTTGCACACACAAGCACGAAATTTAGGCAACACAAAACAGCAAAACACAACCAAACGAAAGTAAACGACACACAAGCAATTTACGGCCCAAGGGCAACCCTTGTAACACTTTTATTCCGTCAAAAGCTTACAACAGGACGTTTTACAAATAGGTGGTATGCATAACACTCTTGGCCTAAATCTTTCCACGAATGGCTTGCCAAGTCTCTGACTACCACATTTTATAAGAGAAAATATGGTTGACAAGCCCAACCCCTTAGCTTTGCTGGACAAGTAAAATGCCTACAACTAGGCTGCCTGGCCAACTGGCAACACACATGGCATGCCCATGCCTCAGAAGGTGGAAACTGCCCATAACTGCCCACTAAGCACTTCTCCACGTGCTGCCAGCATTCCCAACCAAGATTCCTCGCACATGCAGCCAACCAGCTTGACCAAGTAGTCCCACCCAACCACAAGAAGTCAATATCCACTGATTGCTAGCTCCCGTGCGTGTGCACTTGCCTGACGTGCACGCTGTCTAGCCGTTCAACACGTAAGCAGCCCGTTGCCTACGTTCCTCGACCAACTCTTTTGCCAACCAACCTTGCCAGCCACAAGGCTTCACTTGGGCTCCCAACAATGCCCAAGAATGTGCCACAAGCTATGCCCAACTCGTGTGCATGTGTGCACGGGTCCGTTCGTGCCACTGCTTGTTTGCCAACATTTACCCAACTCGTTCGTGCCCGTGAGCTGCCACAAAGCCAACGTTTGCCAATATCCATCCCAAAGCCACACGACCGTGCCTAGCACTCATAGGACATGGGGAAAAGTTCCTAACAATGCCCACGGGTTGCTCAGCCTACCTGATGGCCTAGCCCACCGGCCACCCAGGAAGTGGAGTGAGCATACCTTCACTATATAAGGTTTTGGAAAAAAAATTCCAAGTGACAGCAGTTGACACCAATTTACTAAAAACTAGTAGAGCCATTCGGGCCACTCAAGACCCCATCAAAGTTGGTCCAAATGATGTCAAAACTTCCCTAAGGACTTCCAAAACACCAAGGCATAATTTAGGAACACTTAGCACCTAAATGGCTCAAGTCAGCCCACGTCCGTTTGCCACTCTCACACACTGCCTTGCCGATAGGCAATCTGCCTAACCGACATGCAGGCCGTTTGGGCCAGGCATGTACACAACCTTGCCGATGGGTGAAATCATGCCAAGGGTGCTAATGCTTGGCCTATTATATGTTTGTATTTGTCGTTTGTATATCTCAAAATATAGAATCCTATGTGCACTATAATTGCTAACACCTGATAATGATCGGAATTTTGGAGATGAATACTTGTTTTGGAGATAGAAAGTCTACATACAACTATACTGTTAAACATATTAGCCAAAAATACCCGAAAGATAGTTGGAAGTGTTTGTTACTTATTTTTCTTTGGACTTGCTATACGTGGAAAGATGTGAAAGTGATTATCTGATTCTGGATTAGTGCCAAAATCTCTTGACGTGCTAGAAGATACTTAGTATCTATGGTACTCTTCTGGGAGGATATGACGGATGGTTGAAAATTTTTTTGTGATGTATTTGTCAAATTGTGAAAAGAATGTATTCAATATGTCATGAAAAAATTGGTGTTGCTTTTCCTACATGTGTTCACAAGTTGGGCATCTGTGTCTCAATTTAATAGAAAACTGCAAGCACTCTGTGGATACATGTTTGAGAAGTAAATTTTGGATAATTGAAAAAGTAAAATAATTTTGGTTTTTTACTTTTGCAGAAATGGTGCCGCACAGGCTTCGCGGTTTTGCATTCTGCAAAACACTCAAAACGTTGTGAACTTGTTCTATGCTTACATGTATGTGATATACTCTTACCTGTATTTGTTTTTTTCTAAAAAATTATTGCTCATAAGTTCTTATTTGTTTATATAAATTATTTAAATAATTTGATATCTAAATTAAGTATGCTGTAAAATATAGATACAAATTGTATTTTGTTAAAAGATTGAATTTGTCATGAATTTTTAATATTGAAATCAAAAAATAAAAACTAAAATAATTACTCTTTGTTTCAAAATAAGTGTCGCATTTGGTTAGTGCACACGAATTAAGAAAGCTATTAAATTGCATAAATTTTATAAAAAGATGATTCAGATTGACTAAATTACACTTTTGTACTAATATCCCAACTATATAATTCTCTTTCTATTAGTATGACATTAATAGTAAGAGTTAAAAAATATCATTTAGTACTTTCTTGATTTTCTAAATTGATAGATAATTTAACACAGTATAAATTGTTTAAAGTGACAACTATTTTGAAACGGATAGAGTATAAAAATATTAAGATAAAATATTTTTTAAATAGACGTATAAAGTTAATAATGGCAAAGGAGATAAAGTACCTAGTTGCATGATAGAATGGAGAGTGAAAAAAGGTATATTAAAATGAAAAGGAAGAAAGAGAAAATAAAAAAAATAGAAAATAAACAAGGAATGAAAAAAATAAAAAGTAACTAATAGTAAGGGTAATTGAGTCCAAAAATATTAAATAGGGATTGAGTGCTTATAAAAAGAAGTTTGAGGGGACAAAGTACAACTGAGAGCAAAGTTGACGGGCTTTTTTTTTAGCATTTAACCCAACCCAAAAAAAAAAAAAAAGGAAAGAAATAGGCACGTACTGAAAGAGAGATCCTTATATTTCCCAAATTCCCAACGACTAAAGCTACCTCAATCCTCCGGCCTTTCTTCCTTATCGCCGGAAAAAGACCAAACCGCCGGTAAATATCTCTTTCCTTCCTCTCTCATTAATTTAACTTACTTTTTACTTTTTTTGCTTTCTTCTCAGTTAAAGTTTGAATCTTTTTTTTTTTCCCTATTTTTTGCATCCCTAATCATATATTCTGCTTAGAAATATGTTTGTTTTTCCCTTCCCAAAACACGCAAAAAACGCGTTGAAATTATTATTTTTTTTGTAAATTTTGAGTAGGGTTTCTAGAAATGATCCTTAATTGTGAAAGTTTATTTTGTTTTCTTGGGCCTCTTGAATTGTTGAAGATTGAGCTGGTAAATTATTTAATTTATTTTTTTATGTTGTGATAATCTGATATTATATTTACGTAGGTTGATGATCCAGTTTAGGACTATTTATCCAGGAATCCTTCGAATTACGAGGAGGGTTTTGGTTATAATTAAGTTAATGAAGGGATTGGATTTTAAGCTAATTTAAAGCTTTTGATAATCAGCTAATACTGTTGGCTACTTCGAGAAATGTGTTGTTTTTTAAGGCTGTTAATCATCCTCCTTTTTTTGTCCTCATTTTTATTCCTTTTAGATGATTTTGTAGCTAAATTAAGTATCTTTATACTTCGTATCTAACTGAAGTCGTTCTGTTCACAGGATGGACTTTGTGGGATTAATAGTTGTAGGATTTATAATCGGTTCCCAATGGTCATGTTTGGTTGCTTAGATTATGATAGCTTATGCTAAACCTGTGGGTACATTTATTTTACGGTTATCTTGAAATGATTTAATCTATTTTTTGACCAATTAAGTAATTTTCTAATGTTATCTCAGTCAGCAGTTATGCTTTACCATGAAAATTTTATCTTATCTATCTGTGATAAATTGTTTTTAGGATTATATTTTTAGTCCATAAACCAATCAAACGTGGGATAATACATGTTAGTAATTAAACGAATCCTGCTCAATCCCGTGAGCCAAACATGACCAGGGTGTCTATTTGTTGTATTTCGTTTCCTTATTTTTATATGCTTTTTTGTCTAAATTGATAAGCAATATCTTCTTGTCATAGATGTTGGTTATCATGCTTACTAGGGTTGCATTGTTAGTACTGAACATTGGATTGTGTAATTTGTTGTAAACTTTGTGTTTTATGTGAACCCTATTTCAAGTTGGCTAGATTGGAGATGTGCTTGGTTTGGTATTCTATGACAGGAGTTGTTACCGTAGTTAAACATACTAAAATTGAGAACTTGATTTATGCTTGTTTGAAGTAGGAATTTTTAAGAGGGATTATAGTTTTATGGCATGCTTTTTATGAGTTTGGTTTCTAGGAATGATGGAAAAGTAATAATAATGTTGATGCAATTCCTTTGATTTCAGGAGTTATGTTGTATTTTTCTGAACTTTTCAAACTGAAATTATATTTATAATTTAATTTCTCATTTCATCTTTTCTGGGGACTGATTGAACTGATTTTCCCAAACTAAGAAGGTTCGCCAAATCACCTCCCAATCTAGATTTAAAAACACAGTTCATGTGTTCTTTCTTTTTTCCCTTATGTTTAACATCCCCCAGTGCTATAGTCTCTCTTCCTCTGTCAAAACACTCTCTCACTAAAAGGCTCCTACTTTTAGGTGTAAGCTGTCATGTTTTTAGTTTTTTTTTTTTTCCTTTTCCTTCTTTAGAATATGAGCAATACATACAAATTATCAACAAAAAATTAGCTTCACATAAAATTATTTCTGTCCTGTCCTTTCCTAGTAAGTTTTCTTCTTTTGTTAATGCTCCTCAGCAACATTGGTGGCGGGTTTCTATTGTAGTTTCTAGATATTATCACTTTATCATGGATGGGATTTGGATGGAACTGGATTTAATATGTTTAGACCAAGGAGAATTTTAAAGCTCAACTACTTCACAAATTAGTCAGCCACATTTTAGTTTGTATAATGCTTGAAAACCAGTCTCATATGTATAGGTGCACCACGTCTGATGGTACTTCATGTATGATATTTTTTGGGTATTCGTTGCAATATCAGTTAAGAGGATCATACTCGCAACTACAATGTGTTTGGAAAATGATCATAATGATATGCTCACAATTTAATTTTGAATAAAGCTTATAACAACTGATGCAAACACTTTGCGTAAAACTTATTTAATTTGGATTGCAGAATACACAATGTCAGCTCGCCTGCTGAAGAAAGTTCTGAAAGAACAGGAAGCTGCACAGCAACAACATAGGAGCAGCTTCTCAACAGTGGCGATGAGTCTGAATCCTCCGAGTCAACTGTCCCAGCACAAAATCCCTTTGATCTTCTCATGGATGACAATGACAATGATGATCACCACGACTCCAATGAGGTTTAATTTTCTAAAAGTCATGTTGTGTCTGTATTTCTGTGGAACTATAGTGTCTGTGATTGTTCTTCAGTCGTGGTGGTTGTGTTTCTTTGTTTTTTGATCTGAAATTGGTTCAACCTTTCTCAACTCTTAGTTGCTTTGCTGTAGTTTTTAAATTAGAATTCTTTAATCTCTTGTTGCTTATAAGCACCGTGTCATGTATGGCTCTAAATGGAAAACATTTTGTTGGACTTGCAGTTACTTTTTTGTCTTTGGTAAACCCCATTAATGCTCCATAACATGATTTCTTAGTAGGATTAGAAGCTTCCCTGTTTAGGTTGATATGCACAATTTTGAATAATACATGAGCAGATTTAAGAGGTGATTCATCATTCTAATAGGCTTGTTTATCTGTCAAAATAAATACCGCTACTTTTGTAGCTTATGCTTCACTGAAGTATCAGTTGCAGATTATATTGTAAAACATATTTTGACAAAGTTGGTTTTAAGCGTAATGATATGCTAACCAAGATATATACTTCAAGACATTTTGTAAGGTTAAAATAAATATAAAAAACAAGGAAGGTAAGTAGTTAGGATTGAAATCAGATTAGAAGAATGGGATAGATAATGGGGTTGAAAGTCTGCCTACTAGCTGAACTTGATTAAACGAAACTGTCCAGTCCACCGGGGAGACCATGATGGAAGGTTGCACTCGTTACTAGCTTACATTGCATAGGTATTAGGCTTTTGATTTTGTCAGTGAGATTGCTGGGACAATGTGTTTCAAATTAACTTAACCTATTGGTTCACCATGGAGTCAGTTTTTGTATCACAGGAATCAACCACCAAATAGAGTCATGTAAGAACAAAAAATTGTCAATTTGCATTTGTCCTTGTTTTTTATCTGGTATTTAAATTTTATCTCAGGTCCAAATTCAACACATACTTCTATAACAGATGACAAAAGACAATAAGAAAAATGGGTATGTAACCCTTATGCCAATAGTTAATTTCTGCTAGCTTATCTAGATTTTCCTTTTATTTTGCAAGTTATTTTTCATTTCATGTGTGCTCATGTGGTGTACAGTTATAGACATTGTACTTTATATGATATTATTTAAATGTAAATGATGATTACCAATGAGTTTTTCAGTATGTTTTCGTCATTATTTGTCTCTTTTTTTTTTCTTTTTTTTTTTTTTGGGGGGGAGGAGGGCATGAAGTATAAAGAATGTGTCATAAAGGAGATCTACATGATGATTTACCTTGATGCAGGTAGATGAGTTGGAAACTGCTCATGAATCTGGAAAACAAAATCAACAGTAAAAGTTTCCATTAACCCAGTGCAATCATCAAACAACAAATCAAAGAAAAAGAAAAAGAAGAAGTCCAAGGAAGATTTACTCACAAATGCTGATGATCATGATAAATCCTGTATGACATAACACTGGAAAATATATCTATTGGAAATGAGTCTTCTAGGCATCACCATGTTGCTTCATTTAGTAGGAAAGCCAAGTCTGCAAATGTAAATCATAGTGTGGTGAAGCACCTGAAACCCTCCATTCTACAAGTTGATCCCAAATTTCTTATTGCTGAAAATGAGTTGCGAAGGATCTTTGGTTCCAAGGTAGTAAATTCCTTCGAAAAAGTTCATCAAGCTGGAAATTCTAGGCAGTCAATTGCTGGTAGACGAGGGAGCCACAGTCATAGGAGGACTATTCTTGTTTCTCCATCTGAACACTGGCCTCGTTGGGATGGATCTTTATCAATGGAACTTTTAGAAAGCAGTAACGGGGTTGATTATTTCAGGTAATTCTTTTACTCTTTTGAACCCTTATCATTGATTTCATTTCTGCGGTGAATTCATTTTCTTTAAATCTTGGAAATGAGCAAATACATTTAGATATAAATAGCTTGTACGTTTTTAGTTGAAAGAACCTGAAAATAGTGAACTCAACCCTGACGGGCTGCAGTGCATGTTTTCACTTGTTATTGAAATATGGCATTTGATTTTCCTGGTTTGTGTTTTAACTTTTGTTTTCATGTGCAATAGTACCTTCTCATATGGTTGTAGGCTTTTGTTGTAAATGTTGTACCATCTGTAGCTTGTGATAAAATGTCTCATTGGGGTTGAAAGTGATTTTCTTTGGGTTGGGAAGATGAGAAGCATAAGTAAAGCAAAACAGAGTTTCTGGTCACATTTTATGGTGATAAGAGAACAGAATATGCGCCAAAAAATAAAATGTCGGCATAATTGCTGTCAAAATTATAATTTCTGATCTACTTCTGCTGGAGGAATGAGTTATTTGTTTTCAGAAGAAGAATAAGGTGGATTTGCAAAGATTAATTGGAAAGTTGTTAAAATCCATGACGGAAAACCATTATCTAATGCATAGTTGACTGAAAGATTGGTACAAAGGACCCTACAACAGCACAGTGAATTACCAGATACGTGTTACTACTTTGTTGAATCTAAGTGAATTTTTGTTAATTGATGTAAGCATTTCCTTCTGTGAATTGCTTTATTCTTGATGATGTAACCTATAGTGGAGTATTCTGGTTAATCTCATTTTTGTGTGGTTATATGCTTCTCTAAAAGGAGCATAGGCATCATGTGTCTTGCATGTCTGTGTAGCTAAGAATTAAAATTCTCCTCATGAGAGTGAATCTGCTCGTGGATTTTCTGTTCTGTTAATATGTGGATGTCAAATCTAACTCAATGTGGGTTAAGTGCTACTTTTCAAAATCAGTCTGATTGTTCTTCTTCATCTCAGTTACTGGTTCCCTTATGTATGGATATTTGTTTCAGTTGATGCAGAATCAAGTTAGAAAATACTTCAACTAACTTTGTATTTGTTCATGTCATATAGATATGTCCATTCATCATCTTATAGCCAAGCTCAGAGAGCGTTTGAAGCTGCTAAGGCAATCATTCATATAAAACACATGATCTTAATGGCATTGCAAGCATTTTGTTGTACCATCCTTATCACATAGATTCACTCATAACATTGGCGGAATATTTTAAATTTTCTGGGGAACAACAAATGTCAGCAGATGCAACCGCAAAATGCCTTTATGGCTTGGAATGTGCATGGCATCCAATGTTCACTCCCTTGAAGGGTAACTGCCAATTAAAGTACAGCCATGAAAATAACAGGCCAGTCTTCTCTACGCTCTTCACTCACATGAAAAACATGGATAGGCGTGGTTGCCATCGGTCTGCTCTTGAAATTTGCAAACTATTGCTTTCTCTAGATTCAGATGATCCAGTGGGAGCCCTGTTCTGCATTGACTATTATGCTCTTAGAGCAGAGGAGTACCTATGGCTAGAACAATTTTCTGAAGAATATGGAAGAGACAACTCGCTTTGGTTATATCCTAATTTTTCTTATTCCCTTGCTGTATGTCGGTTTTACCTTGAACAAAAGGAACAGACTGAAGATTCTATCAAAAACAAAGATGGAAAAGCTTCCTCGAATGATCTTATGAAACAGGCCTTGATGCTGCATCCCTCAGTATTGAGAAAATTAGTGGCTAAGGTGCCTTTGAAAGAGCAGGTGTGGACAAGTATACTTCAGCATAGCTTCTTTAAATCTGAGCAAGTGGGAAGCCCATCCTTGGATCACTTGATCAATATGTATGTTGAAAGGAGTTATCTTATCTGGAGGCTTCCTGATCTGCAAAAGCTTCTTCGTGACTCTGCTCATTCAGTGATTGAAACTCTTAAAACCAAGGGAACTGATGCAAATGATTGGGCTTGCGTGAGAAAAGAGGCCTTTTCATCTGAGAAAAATGAGTGAGTACTGTACCATCTATTTACTTTGTTTCATATTTTATAATATATTGAAATTTCATTTCACCATTAGCTAGTCTGGGGTACAGGGAGGTCCCATTGAGGGATAAGGAGTTGGTTCTGTTGTGGAGAACCATGATATCCCACAAACACTATCTTGATTTATTTCCAATCTAATGACAGCTAATTTCTTACCTATTTATCTGGTTTGATAGGTATCGCCATCTCCTGTTATCAGATTTCTCTGATTCTGTGCCAACTATGCCACCTGATAATTTGCAAAACTTTATGGTTGATCCAAGGATAGGAGAGCTCCAGAATGGTGAACAAGTTATGGAGCGGCATGTTGGAGTTCGTGCTCCCCGTGATTTAGCAAACCGGAATGCACTAGCCGTCTTACTTGAGTCTATATTACCATGGACCGACTACGGACAAGGAGATGGTGAAAATCACCAGAATGATCATCCTGACCAGCGCAATTGAGAGTTGCAGTTGTAGATAGATGGGCATTAATAAGGCTGCATAGTTGCTTGATCAACTAATCACTTTTGATAAAGTTGTAAAGTTCATTTACATTTCCTTTATGTAGATTCTTGGCCACATGCCCTGCAATCTTTGTAACTTACTTTGTGGACAATTTGTTTCTGGCTTTTGAAGAATTTTGCACCATTTCCGCTTTTCGAATGCTGGTGTGATCGTCCCTGTGCCTTTCATCATTCGTATATGTCTTCTAGTATGCTGCAGAAGAAAGTTAGGAGCCCATGGGTAGACACGTGTACTGGTCTTTAAATCTTTCATCTCTGGGTATCATAGGATCAAGAGTTGTCTATTTTCAGCTTGAAGAGAATGCCCTCAGAATGACTTTTGCTCAAAAAAGAGTTGCATAGTAAATGCAATTAAGGCATACGTAACTTGCAAGTTATTGCTTATGAAGGTCCATTTTACTAGTACTGATCCATAACCAAATAAATGTAAAATAATCCAGCTTTGTTATGAAAAACCACTTCTGAGCAGCCTAACTTAGGTAATGTACGAGTTCTTGATAAATATGCGAGAATGATCAATAAAAACTGTGAACCATAGGTTGGTTGCATGTGTTGTTTTTTTCAGCCAAAATTCCACCCTACGTGATGGTTCTGTTTCGAACTCCTGTAACATAATAACAAACTAAATTTGCTAACATCAAGGGTCCTTGCATAATGAGAACAAAAATTACATGATCTGTCACTAAACATATGAACAACTAATTACTGTTAAAGGAACTGCTAATTCCAAACAATGCTGGACATTTTCCTGGCTTCTATTCACAGGTCTCCATCCAACAATGATACTTCTCAAATCTCTCATGATCATATTTGATATAGGAGAAGAAGGTAGTAATGAAATTCTGAAAAAACATTCATCATATGATAAAAACTAGTAATCTTTTTTTTGTTGCATCCAAGATAGACGAGTGAGGCAACTACACACAATAAGTTGTAATTCCATTCAAGAAATAATGACGCCCACCATATACAGACAAGGTGGTCTCAGAAAAGGAAGATACTGTTAAGTTGAAGTCCGCAGAAAATTGAGAAAGGCGAAATTGTTCTAAGAATTTTGTTCCAGAAAGCTGTTTCAATTCATTTCAAAGTGTTTGCTAGTTTCGGCTAATCAGGAGAAATCTTGTACACCTAAAGAAGTGCAAACGACAAATGAAAGTCTGATTTGTCAGGTTGGATCAATTTGCTATTTAAACTAGAACTTCAGTCCAATGAAAGAAAAGCACCAGGCAAATTTAGTGCTGCAAGTACCAGCTAGATATAGTAGACTTGCAAGACATAAGTTGAATTGAAATCTTCCCGTGACTGAGAATCCAAGTCAATACAATAAGGTCAGAATACTGAAGCAACAACCGATAACACAGTCAATAATCTAAAAATATAAAAGCTGAAGCAAAAAAGAGTAGCTAAATGATATCAGCTAATAGAGCATTTAATGAAGCATTTGATCCGAGAGGTTTGGAAGACAACTAAATGGTCATACTTAGAACACATCTGCCCTTCGGAGGACAAATCTGTTAGCTTAGTCTGATCTCGAATAAATGAAAAGATGGCAAGTTTTCAAGACGGGGAAAGGGTACCATATCAGGAAAATCATACTCATTAGGGGTCTGTTTGTTTCAAAGGTAAAAATGTCTTCCACGACTTCCAGTGTTTGATTGGACAATAGTTGGTGAAAAGGATTTACGAAGGAAAATAATTTCACCCTCTGGGTGTAAAACAACTTCCCGGAACAACTTATTGAAGTTGTTTTCTTACAATTAACTCATCCGCTTGAGCACTTATTTTGTCCAACTAATTGCATCCTTGACCCATATTTTATAAGCAAGAAGACATATTGCCGCCGATGAGAAGGAAATTAAGTTAAAATCAAGCCTTTTAAATTGCAGGTCCTTTTTATTTTGGAAAATATTTTTATGGGTTAATCAAACAAGAGAAAATGATGGGGAAAACCATCTTTTTCATGACAAATATTTTCCTGGAAGATGTTTTCTACAACAAAATATTTTTCATTGAATCAAACAGACCCTAGAAGCAACTTGACTTAATAATAGATTATTTAATAAGTACGAGAGATTTTGCCAGACAAGAAAAGAAGTGCTAGAGTTTGCAAACAAGTTAAGTTCTAAAGGCATACATCCTTTTACTTTAACCATTGTTTGCTCAAGCCTAGGTCTCTTCAAGTCAACAGCGGCTGTCACTTGATAATCACAGAGACAATTGATCTTTCAAGACTAGCTTAATCTACTATGTTCCATGAAGAACTCATATCACCTGCTCCAAGTTGATCCGCCATGCACTCAATTTCAGCATCATCCTCCAATCCAAGCTACAACATAACACAGGAAGACAAACAATAATTACCAGATCGTCCGAGTAATATTGCGTTATTAATTGTGCAGAATAGATACTTGATTGAGCAATCTACAAGTAAAAATGCAGCATCCAATTCAGATTTTCTCAAGAAGAGAGTTAATCATCTGATATATGCAAATGCTGCTCAGTTACAGTGCATTTTCACTAATGTTTTCTTGTTCTTCTAAGATTCTATAGCAAGTTAAGATTTCCTATAAACAGATGTGCACTAATTTTCGAGTACAAAAGATGAGAAATCATGCAAGATGTTAACAGCAAAGAAATGGAATTGTTTGAAATTGTCATTCGAAACGTATATCCTATCATAGGTTGGTTAATGCAAGATCATAACAAGAAAACATAAAAATGGCAACATTTTCACATTGCTTTCAGTAACTTAATTTTCACTAACATAGAAGACAAATAAACAACTAAAGCAAAGTATAAAATATTCTCATAAAGAAGTCATGAGGACACAAAATACATCTATATACCTCATTAGGAGTTTTGTTATGATTGAAGTGCTCTCCCTCGAGGTAAAAGTGTAATGTATCGTAGTCCAGAAAATATTTCTGGCAGTAAATAAGCAGAAGTTTCTTCAATTTGGTGTCACGTTTGATCTTGAAATAAGTCTCTCTCCCATCCTTAAACAAAAAACAGGAGAAAAAAATTACACAGTTTTTTCCCCTTTTTGTGAAGGTTAAACATTACCCCAGAAAAAAAAAATTATATTGAAAAATAAAAACAGTGGTACAAAACAGAGATCCAGATAATCTTTTGAACATAGAACAATTTAGTCCTTACTTTCATCAGAACATTCTTTGACACCCAAAGTCAAAATTTTTAATTCCAAGAACAAGATTTTCTGTGAGTACTACTGATAAACATAAAAAGAAAGCACAACATAGCAACTTTGTATGCAAAATTTGAGAACAGAATGCATACCATTTATATTGCATTGCCTAAGTAAGGAATTTAAATGGTTCTCATTTTTTTTTTTCCCTTTAATATTGGCCCTCATGCAGAATGCTTATGGTTTCACCTAGTCACACACACACACACACACACAAAAACACAAACATAGTATCACAAGAACAAGTAGTAAACACAAAAGGTTGCAAAATTGAATCAAGAAAGATATTTGACCATACATTCACATTATAAAAAAGAAAAAAAAAAATTCCTTCACATCCCAAAACAAATTTCATCTTCTTTTTCTCATTTGTTTAGTAAGTTGCAGTTATTCCATTGTCTAATTTTTTTCGTTTCTTCATTTCATTTTTTGCTGTGCTTCTTGTTCTAACTATATTGTCTACAAAAATGTAAAAAATAGTAGTATATGAATGAAACACAGAGACATCCATACCTGGCTCTTGACGCTTAAAGACACATGGACATGATCAGTTGGCTTTGTTGGCTTGGACTTCTCCATCTCCTTGGCCTCTCCCACCTCAGCTGCTGCAGCCATTTTCACTTTACAAAAATAAATCAAATTTTTCAAAAGATTAACAAAAATTCAATCCATAATGTAAAGAGTAAAGATAATCAAAACCCAGAAATTTATGTGAAATGAAGGATCAGAAATCATGCACTAAAAGCTAATTAAAGATAAAAGGAACTTGTTACCTCAGAGAAAGAAACAAGTGTAGAAAGCTAGCACAAATACCAAAACTAATGCTGCTTTTAGTTTCAGCTGGCTTTGATATACAAAATGGGATTGGACATTGAATTCTTGAAACAGTTTTATTGGTTACAATTGTATTGTTTGGTAGCATTATAGATTTAAAACCCAACGACAATAAGGAAATCAATCTTTTGTGATTAAAGAGGTCATAAATTCAACCTTTCGTGGCTCTGCAAAAAATAAAAAATTCCTTGCCATACACAATAGTATTACTTCTTTTTTACTTACAAATTTTTGTAAGTTTATAGATGGTGAAAATTACAGAAATTTTGTAATCATGAACAAACTTTTTACAATTTTGGAGGTATACCACAAATATTTTTGTTAATAAAAGTAATACCTTAAATTTGTTAAGTGAATATTAGTTAATTACTTATTTTTTTTAACAATATAAACAAAAGATTAGCTTTGTACACTTTAATACTACAAAATGAAATCTCAAATATTATTTTTTCACAATTTAGTTTTTGGATTAAATTTCCGCAAATTCCTCATATATGATGGAAACAAGGTCAAATGTTTATCACAAACTTTGTATATAAAAGAGCTAAGTTACAAAAAATTGATACAATAATAAATCTTATTAACATATTATTAGATGCACAAAAAATAAAAGAGTTATAATTTTAGCTACCGTAAGTAATAAAATGACAAAAGTTATTAACGTTTTACGTCAATATTGTTTATGACTTCTTACTTTTCTAAGTCCTATCTTGTTCTAGATATTTAAAATTATGAAAATGATGATTTAATATGTCAATAATGTTTATGACTTTGTGACGTTTTAATCATTTTCTTATTTTTATCCCGTCGATGCATTGATATAAACAATGAACACTAATGTTCACCAATTTTCATAAATTTTATTTAATGTTTAACAAGTTAAATCTTTACTAATTTGATTGTCCAACTACCGTGGCCCTGAGAAAATTTTTAAATGGTGTGAGTTTTAAAAATCGTTCATTTTGAGTGTTAATTTGAAATAAATTTTCAGGCAACGGAAAACTCGTATTTGCTAAATGAGAGTTCAGGTAAAATTAAATTTTTTTTAAAAAATTTTTCTAACCTTACATTCAGCAAATGCGAGGTTAGTAGAATTTTTTTAAATTGAAAAAATTATTTTAATTTTTTTCTTTTGAAAAATAATTTTAAAAAATTCACCTAATATTTCACATTTGTAATGAGAGGGAGCCTTACCATTTCTGCAATAAACTTCCATGAGATGCTAAGATTTTAATATTTATGTATTTAGTCTACAACAACAAAATTTAAGATTTTAATATTTATGTATTTAGTCTATAACAATAATACAAATATCAGTAACTTAGAATATAAAAAAAAGCTGTTTGAATAGACACTACTCACATAAGACTCTATTAACATAGACACTACTAACATATCTATTTTCTTATTATAATATATGTATTTCTTCTAAAATATACACTAATAACATAGTAACTATTAACATATACACTAGTAAAATAGATGTTTTATTATTAAAATAGATGTTTTTTATCTTAAATAGATTTATACATTTCATTCTTGATGAGTTTTAGTCATGGTATTACCTGACCTCGCATTTCACAAATACAAGGTTAGGCGAATTTTTTTTTTAAATCGTAATTAAAAAAAATTACACTGACCTATGACGCATTTGCTAAATACGAGGTCAGAATAAATATTTAAAAAAAATAGTTTTACCTGAATGCAAATGCGAGGTCTTGAACTGCATTCACTAAATGCGAGTTCCCTCTTACCTGAATACCCATTTGAAATTAGCACTAAAAAAAATGATTTTTAAAATTGGCACCATTTCAAAATTTTATCCGTGGCCCTTGGGAATATAATTGTTCTAAATCATTTCCACCTATTACTTGTAATTAGGAGTATTTATGAATTGGGTATTCGATTCATGAGCTAAAAAAGGTATTTGATCCTCACTGATTGGGTCAAGAAAATTTCGACCCTCTATTCGATCCATACAAAGAGAGTATCTGGTAGGTTAGGTATCGTGACAAAGGGTTAGGTATTGATTGGGTACCTGACCCTCACTGACAACAAAACATGAAAATTTTAAATAATAATAGCTAAGTAAATTAATTTCACAATTAAGTCAACAACAATTAAGTCTAAGTCAGAAAATACATTCCAACAGCAACATAACTAGCAAGTAGCAACAACAATTAAATCACAAAATACATTCCAACAAACGCGAGTATGAGGAATTAGGATGCGAGGAATAGGAAAGGAAGAGGAAGAAGTGATTGAGCAGGAAAATGAAGGGAAGACAAGGAATTGAAGAAGAAGAGGTGAGAGGTTGCCAATAACCTTAGTAAATATTAACTTCTAATGAAACCGTATTAATCAAATTTAAAAAATTACCCTTGAAATGGACCGGGTCGGATATTCGGTAAGTCACAAAAATGTGATCCCGTACTCAATCCTCAACCTCAGTAACCTAACCCTCTACCTAACATGGTTTTAGAATGTGGTTCGAATACCTTATTTTTCCAGTTTAGATTGGATCGGTTCGGTAAATTTTTCTTATTAGCAGATCAGGATGAACATTCCTACCCGCAATAGATGAGACAATAAAAGGTCTTGGAACCTTTTTAAATTTCTATCTTTTTGTGTAACATTTTCAAGCTCAGTTTATTATTATTATGTATTATATATATATATGTATAATTTTTTTATTTTTTATTTTTTTTGGTCTTTTGTCTACAATTTTTCTGAAAAAGACTATTGGGAACTAAAAAA
This sequence comes from Cinchona pubescens, assembly GCA_025175665.1. Taxonomy (NCBI): domain Eukaryota; kingdom Viridiplantae; phylum Streptophyta; class Magnoliopsida; order Gentianales; family Rubiaceae; genus Cinchona; species Cinchona pubescens. Next base: position 1,531,414 of record JANKKI010000367.1, read on the forward strand.
TGACGTTCTTTTTGAATAATTATTATTCTTGAAATATTATTTGAATAGATATTGTAGTAGTTATTTTTTTGATGTGATATATGTGAGATAAAAAGAAATTAAAAATATGTATAAAATGATTATAGAATATTATTTGAAAAATAATGAAAATTTTTTACTATCCAAAAATATGTATAAAATGAGAAAAAATTTAAGTAGAGGGCGGGATAAATGAATAAGTTAAGCCATTTTTTTTCCTTGATTATGTTTTAGTTTATGGAAGCAAAAAAAGAGAAAGGTCTTACACTTCTAAAAAAAAAAGAAAAAAAAAAAAGAGAGATGGAGGGAGAGTCATTCTCGCATGAAGGGCACCGAGAAGGCAGCATATGTTTCCAGCACATTTTAATATTCTTTTTAACAAAAATGGCAATAATATTCATTTACTGATGCAACCTATTTTTGAGGGGAATTAAAATGGGTTTTCGGATCACTAACGTTAAAATGGTTTACTTTTTGCCCTCCTTTATAATTAAACTAAATGAAAAAGTGTTTTTTGTTTTTTTGATATACTAAATGAAAAATATTTGGAATCCTCACCTACGAGGAACACATTTTAAGTCAATAACCAAAACAGGGTAGATAAATCCATAATTCCATGATCAAGTTAAAGAAACTAACTACAAATATAGTGTAATAAGCCAAGTCCAAACATCCCAAATGATGGTTTTGACTCAAGGTCGAACATAGGTACCTATCAGATTAACATACAATTTTGTTTGTATTTGCGTTTTTTGAAAGAGCTATTGAAAAATTATCATCGTAGCACTTTTCTCCTGTTAGGAATGCAACTCAGATAAATAAGTAGTTAGAAATGTGTTTAAAATGCATTTTAAAGAATGGTTAAATAATAAATTTGAAGTTAGGTGTTTAAAGTTAGGATAAATTAATTATTGTATAATCACATGTAGTTTAGTGATAGACACATAATTTTTCCGTATTTTCTGAATCTTGTAATGTAGGTAAAAATGGCACAGTTAACTGTTCCGTTAAAACCAAGGGCCAAACTGAAAAAGCCAAAATTTTAGAAGGAAAAAGCCTTAAAATGACTATATTACCCTCAAATCCAATATTAGTTTATCTATTCTTTTTCTCACTATCTTGCTTGCCCTTTTCTATTCTCTCTCTTCTTTAATTCTATCTTCACACACATATAGCGGAGAACTCCTTCTCGATGACCTCAACAAAGGACATAAATAGAGAAGGGAAAGCTTTTCTTATCAAATCCGGCGAGCAAGGAAACTCAACCCGGTTTCTAAGCTAAATCAAGGAGAATAGCCTCCTGGAGACTCCCCATTTGGGAGAAGAACCACAGTGAAACATCATCGACCACTTGTTAACAAGAATAATACCTTAGGAGACCATACAATTGAAAAGGGATAGTTCCTAGAGAAGGAGATATAAACCTTGCGATCACATTAGAAGAGTTGTGAGTTTGGATGGACAAAATAAAAGCCCTTTACTGATGAGGTCATGCAAGAGCCCTTTGAGGCACTGTCAAACCCCAAACTTATTCGGATGATGGAAAATGGCCACAGGTGCGAGCACTTGGAAATTTACCGGGCAAAAATATGCCTATAAAGGGAGCATCATTTGTAGATGTTCACCAGAACCCTTAAAGGGTGTTGTTTGGGACTGCTTTCACGGTTACAAGAAACGAGCTTCAAAAGTTTTGGCCAACTGGTAGAGATCTTCCTTATTATATTTGAAAATGAAAAACGGATTCCCAAGATAAGAACTTGTTCACTTAAAGAAAAAAACCCGTTCACTTTAAAGCAAAAATCGGAGGAATAGCTTATGGATTATGTTGGTAAATTCAAGAAGGCCAGGGACTATTTGACCGGTTGAAGTCACCAAGGACAAGCAAATCATAGAGCTTTCAATTTGGAGCGAAACCCATAAAATTTTACTTCAACTTGAACTTTTGAACCCTCCTTCCACCATTAATGCTCTTCTAGAGAGGGGCGGAAAAAATACTCCCACCATCATCAATGCCCTCTTTGAACGAGAAAGGTAGAAAGAGAACCTCATAAAGTGGGAAATACTAAAAAGAAGTCGATTAAATCCTTAAGGTAATGATTTTCACGATTTCTTATTTATTTATTTATTTATTTATTTATTTTTTATCTCCAAAGAAACAATTCAAGGTTTTAGGTGTTTCTATTATTTTATTCATGCACCATCTCCCACTGGTAAGCATGTCGATTATGGTCGTACCAATTTTCCATGTCTTCCACTTTTTCTTTTGAAAAAATGGTAAAAAACAGCTTTCTGCATGATAAATAGTATTTTGAAAATTTTGACATATTACATTACTATAAAAAACATTACAACGATTTTTAGAAAAAAAATGTGTTTTATTTTGTGATAAATTTTTTAGAAAAGTATTAAAAGTTTTTATTGCCTCTAGCACATTACCTAAGATAGGGCAATGCCAAAAAGCATGTGTCTGAGTGCTCACATTTTTTGACTTACTCTTCATTTGAATTTCCAAATATGACTTACTCCAGGTTACATGTCTTTTAGACCCTTCGATACTAGGGACTAGACTATTCTTACAATTAGATATCCATCATAGGCTTTTTTGTTTCGGGATGAATGTTCTTCTAAATAAGAGATGCCCCGTTTTAAGGGTGAATATTCTTCTAAATAAGAGATGCCTCAAGTTTAGCAGATGATAAGCTACTCAGATTCCCCCAAAATAAAAAAATAAAAAAAGATGCCTCAAATCTAGTAGCATGACTCAAGCTCAATGTGCCTATACTTGAAAAGCACAGTCAACCTTGAGTTGCTCTGTGGGAAGAACGAGGGAGGGCGGATCACTATTCGAATATTTTACTGAATAAGAAAAACCTCTTCACTCTATAGATTTTTTATTCGCAAAACTATAATAAAATTATAGTGAAAAATATTATTTTGGTTGCTTATTATCTTTAAGATCTTGTTCAATTTGGTCCTTTGTGTATTACAATTAGGTAGTTTAACCGCTTATCATTAAAAACGGTGACCAATCTAGGACACTTAACTGATGCGATGTTAAATTGAATAAGAAAATTAATTTTAGTCCCTTATCTTTGGATTTTGATCCAATTTAGTACCACTTAGTGTGATTGTACTAACTTTCCTCAAAAGTAAAAGAAAATATAGAAGTACTTAAAAAATGACTAAATTTTCACAAAAAATTTATTATCATTCATAACATTAAAGAGAAAATTTTTATTTGAAAAATCCGCTTGTAATACCACTTTAGAAAATACATTAGAAAAATCATGTGGAACACCACTAAAAAAATTCACTCTAGAAATGTTTAAAATTATGCTTTTCTTAAAATTATTTTTTTCTAATAATACTTCTAAAATTTTGAAATATAGGTTAACAAAAGTTATATTTGAGTGGAAGCAAAAAAATTTAGAAGCATTACCAGGCACATTCAACACTTTTACAGAAGCCAAAGTTTTAAAGTTTTGAAAATTTCTAGGAATTTTGATAATTTGGGAGTTCGTTTGCTATTTATGTCAAATTCCAATATTTTTCACACAAATAGCATACTTTCCAAAAGTGGTATTTTGGGTTTTTATTGTGAAATTATTATCGTAAATATTATGTATGATAATAGAATTTTTATGAAAATTTGGTGATTTTGTGATGTTTCTAGGTTTTTATTATTTTTTAACATTTGAGACAATTTTTTTTATAAATATTAATAGAGATATTTCAATTTTAACAAAAGATATTTTTTTTAGAATTTTAAGAAATTGTGAAAATTTTTATTGTATTTCTGACATTTGCTTGGTATTATTTCAATTTCAATTTCAATTTTTTTGCACCAGTAGCACACATCCCGAAAATGGTATTTGAGGCTAAATTTTCAATTGAATGTTTTTTTTTTAATATTATGTATGATAATAGAATTTTCGTGAATTTTTTTGTGATTTTTTAAATATTAATTTATGTTTTCAAACGTTGAAGTCAAATAGGTACAAATTATATCACGTAGGACTAAATTGGACAAAATTCCAAAGTTAATGAACTAAAATGATAATTTTCTATTCAATTCAATGACCACATGCAAGTCGCATGAACTAACACAACAGAAAAGGCCACGTGCGATTCATTTGACCTTTTATTATGTTTTCAAAAATTTTGTTGAGTGTCCTAAATTATCAATTTCGTTAAAGATGAGGGACTAAATTTGCTAGTGGGTGATAAACAAGGGACCAAACTAGACAACACACCAAAGATAAGGGACAAAAATTGTATTTTTTTTTCAAAAATAAACATTATGAAACTACTAGTGCGTCAGATTTTTTCCCTTACAAAACTTTTTTAGAAAAGTAAAACTTATGAAATTACTTTGCAATGTAAAATCCATTGAAAACAAATAGTTATTTTAAAAAGTTAAAAATACTTGTGATCGAATTTTTCTATCACATTTTTTTAAAAACTAGTACGTGATTGAAAGTTTTAGATGATTTTTCCCATCGAAAAATTTTAAAAAATAAAATATCAATTATTGTGTAATTGATAAAAAATTAATTTTAATAAATATAAAAAATATTTGTGACAGAATGTTGACGACTTCTTATCTCACTGCATGCCAATCTACATGCCCTTCCCCATGTTTTGTCTTGACATAAATTCTCTAAATTAATATCCTTTAATGTAAAATCTATTCGAGTTTATGGACTTTCTCAAGCACAGGTCTTGTTCAGTATAGGTGTCTATATCATGAATCTTGATTGGAGTTCATTCCCCATGATCTATCATATTTATTTGAGTGATATCATCCCAATATTTGAGAACGTTATTCTAAACCTCAATAAAATTCAGTTCCTTGCTGAATTGAGGGCAAAAGTCAGTGTCTTTCAAGACTTTCTTGATCTCCCATAGGTACAATTGCAAGAATTGATGTCTGCCAGACTTTTTCTCCACCTTTTCCCAATTGTGAGCATGACGATCGTCACATGATTATTATTTTTCTTTTCTTACTCTTCAGCTTTTGTTTGATGGAAATTGTGGAAAACAACTTTCTCCATGGTAAATATTGGTTGAAGAAAATTTATGAAAAACTTTATCCATGGTAAAGATGGTTAGGTAGAATGCCAAAAAAGCTGTAGTATTATGTATGGACTAGGCATCTCAAGCCTTCCCTTTTTGCTCTCTTTCAAAAAATTGCTCCAAAAAAGCTTTAGTTATAATGTATGGAAATCAATTTGGAGCAATTTTTTGAAAGAGAGCAAAAAGGGAAGCCTTGAGATGCCTAGTCTATACTAGTGTAAAATGGACAGATTATGAAACTTAGTGCATACTTTCAAATAAAAATTAATGATAGGTAAAAAACCTTAATATTTACTAACAATTTAAATTTGCATTTATTTATTTTTTTCGCATTCAAAATAAGACATAAAAGTTATTCACAAATTCAAATTGATAACTCACACTCTCATTTCTTACAAGTTTAAAATACACTAGTATTTTAATCCTAGTAAATAATTCCAACCATAGCTTGCCGTGAAATAATCATGTGAGAATCTCGTTGCAAAATATTTTATGGTAAAACCAATAACACATAAATCACAAATTCTAAACAATTCACCAATCTAAACGTCCCCTACCACCATCCCAAAACCTTTCCCAATGACTATCACTATGCACCCATTAACAACCCCTATCACTTCCATTTCCTCTTCCTCAAAACAAGTTGATCTAACCCCCTCCTTAATCCCCATCCATTGCAAGAGGAAGTGAAAGTGAAACCCCTCCGTCTCTAGCCTTCCCTTGCAACCCCTGCTCCACATCCCCCTTCTCCTCTAGCGTCTCCCTTTCCCCAGCAACATCCCTTGCGGTCCATCTAGCACGCAAGGCCCCTTCGATCTTTTCCCCCGCGCAACCACCTTTACTTCCAAGCCCACTCCAACCACACATGTCAAAGCATCTAAGTAACTAAATTTTGTTTCTTTCTCTTCTGTATACACTTTTTGTCGCCTTGCTGGTTGATATAATTTATTGAAAAATTATTATGAGTGGGATAAATATGGATTTAAATGAGTAAAGAAACTAAAATATACATGCCTGGCAAATCTTTAGACTCAATTATTACACAATTGTTAAAGATGAATTGGTTTCGTGTGCGTGCAAAATGTGCAAAATAGTATATTCAAACAAAATCTTTGACCAAAAATGTGCTAGGGATAGATGGGGTTCCAAGAGGGGGCAGCGGGGTTATAGAGAGGGAGGGTTGGAGTTGGAAGGGGATGTGGGGAAGAGAATCGTAATGGGTTATTTTTGTTGTTTCTTTAATGTGTCGAACATCATACCACTTTCTTCTTAACTTTTTTAGATAAGTGTCCTAAGCTCTACTAATTTGGACTCGTGGTATTTTTTTTTTTTTTTTGAACTTATTCATCTTCCTTATTTTGGTAGGTAGAGGTGTTTCTTGAAACAATATATCTATACAAAGTGATAAAATCATTAATATATTTTATTAAATTTGTTAAAAAAAATATCTGACTAAGTATTTAAAAGTAAGGGTTGGTGATTGAATATGATTTAAGTAGGTGAATTGTTTTTGGTGAGGGTCCAGAATTGGGGCTAAATAAATCATTTTCCAGCTTGAAAACATATTCTTAGTGTATCCAGTTAGCTACACATTTTTTAATTCAATTTCTCATTTGGATACATGTAATTTGGATTTGAATTTTCTAAAGTTCTTAATAATTTTTTTTTTAAAATTATAGTAGTAAAGAATGTTGATCTTCTATTTGTCATCTCTTTGTGTCACAAAGTATTAAAATATTATCAAGCCAACTCTATTTTAGTATACTTATATCCAAATTTTTATTTTTTTTACTGACATCATATTAATTTTCTTAAATTTTCATAAGAATGTATTATTTTCTCCAGACTCCATTATGTAATTTTACCCACTATTGTTTACTCCAACTTTTCTCTCATTTCCCTAACTCTAGTTTTGTCCACATCTTCTTATCTTAAATACTCTTCAATGATAGAAATTAATGACGCAAATTTCATCATTTTCAGGTTTTTAATTTCCTGTCATTTGTGTTTAAAAATCACGTGATATTCACTTGCTTTCTATCTTTAATTTGTCCAAATTTCCCATCAAAAGCCATATATTGACTAACATTTTAAAAGATGAAGAGTTAAATTGGTTGGTTGTTATACATTAAGGACTAAATTGAGGTACATCCTAAAGATAAGGGGCCAAATGATCTTTTTTCCTTCTTCTATAATAAACGAAAAGGCATATAAATATAAACAAATAAAACAACTTAATTTTTTGTGGTCTTCCTCGCCGTGGATAGCAAAAAAAATACAAAGAAAATGTTGTTTGATCAAATTTCAAGCATTTTAATTCTTAACCTACTTTCGGTTTTTTGAGTATGTAAAAAAACTATTATGCTTTTATAAATTTGAATGATTAGTAGGTAATAGCTTTTTTTTAACAAATTTCTTTGATATTATATGTTTCTCATGTGTGTAACCTAGACAGAGCATTTTCAATGCACAAGAAATTCCAAATTAAGAAATACTAATGGATATTTTCTCACTTGAATCCCATGTTTCATCGTATATTTGAGATAGTAATGTTTTAAGTATACTTTTCCCGTGTAGATCCTCTTTAAAAGAAAAAGAAAGAAATATTTTTCATAGAAATCACTTAGTTGCATTACATATGAACTAATTTTCAGTTAACAACTTAGATGAAAAATTTTTGAAGACCATGCCCTCTTTTCTTGCTTGGTTTAGGCATGTTGACACATGTTTCAATTACTTCAAGATCATAACGTAAATCGTTAACAACACAGAATATTTACTCTTAAGACCAAGAAATTTGAGTTAATAAAAAATGAATAACGGAGAAATTATAGGAAATGAAGATTGCTTGTTAGGTTAATAAAGTGAAATAATTACTTACACTAGGTACATTCTTGGAAATAGAACTCTTAAGTTAATACTGACAGAAATGTGTTTTAAGTAGTGCTTTTCAAGTACAGTATTACATTTCAATAAGTTGACAATTTTTGAATGAGAAAAATAATAATAGCATGACATAAATGGTAACCGCGAATCGTAAATTTTCACCTAGCATGCCCATTTATTTGATGCGAACGAAAATTTTCTCATAATTTTGTACAATTACAGAAAGTAGTAATTAACCAGTAGCAATCAATAATTATGTCATGCAACTTACATGTATAAGCCTTTCACATCTTGGGTGAAGTTATTACACACATTGATGAGAATTTATAAATATAACGAAATGGACATCTTTCAACCATGCATTATCAAGATTTTAAAGAACTTTGCATTTTTAAATTGTAATTTAAACGCTATTCAAAATAAGAGTTATATGTCATTTCATTATAAATTGTAAGAGCATATTAGCTAACTAATGAAATCTTTAATAGCTAAGAATTCTAGATCTTTCAAAAAGATATAAAAAGAAGGAAAGAAAACCTGTGAATACTAGAAGTTTGAATAAAATTTTCCTAGATGAAGATATTATGTTGTGCATCTAATTAAAATCTTTCAGTTTTTCTTCTTCAATCTTTTCTAATCCACATAGGTGCTCAAGGTTCTATTAGAATTAATTATTCTTCTAGGTAATTCTCCTCTATTCCCAAAAAATAATCTTGTGTCCGACCTATAGGGAATATAAAGAAAGGGAAACTAGAGTACTTCATTCCTTTTGATGATGCTCAGAATTAGTACTTGACATGTTTCTGTTGATTATTCTAGAAGTACTTACGTGACAGACTCATTAAGGACAATTATGTAATTTAAACATAGTTTAGCTAGCATGATGTTGGCCATAAAGCTCCTCATATGAATCTATAAATAGAGGGTTCACGAGTCTAAATTCTCATAACTCTTCACAAGTTCCTCTTCATAATTCAACTCCTAAATTCTCTCTAATTCTCCTCTACTCTCGCTTTTTCTCCCTCTACAAATTTCACCTTTATCAATTGGCGCCGTCTGTGAGAATCACTTTCCTAAATCTTCAGCTATTTCTACCTAGCTACAACAGATTTCTTTATCAATTTTGTTTTCCAAAAAGATGAAGAATCGGAATGCAAGGCATGCAGCTAGCAAGGAGGCTAAAGTAAGCAATCCTCATCTTTTGCTTCAAAACGATGAGGTGGAGGACTTCAGAGCTTCAACTAAAGCACAACAAAAGCAAAGTGACATTTTGAAATACATTGCTGATCATTTCGAGTCTTTTCGAACTTTCGTGGGGCAACACGAAAACCACACTCTGTATGATCGGTCTAACCGAACAGTTACACCCCAAGCTGAGCAGCAATGAAATCCTGGCCGCCGGCCTGGCAAACAGCTTGCAAATGCAGTAAGCCCAAACAACCTCCGACACAAAATTATAAGGTCTCGCTCGGATGACCGATCCGAAGAGTCTTACATAGCTACCAGCAGACCAGAGAGAATACTAGAAAATGATAGGATCGGTGCACAATCTTCAAAAAGCACCGATCACAAAGCAAGGCCTCTCCTCAACTGTTTTAAAACAGCTCGAAGGGTAGAGTCTTGAGAATAAAATCTAGGAAATTTTAAAGTAAAACAACTTGATGGCACATGTTTTCGCTCCGAAGGAAATAGATAGAGATCCATTCATGATCTCAATAAAAACCAAGTCTTTGCCATAATAATTCAAGTTACCTGCCTTGGATAGGTACAAAGGCGATTTTGAACCATCGGACCATCTTCAACATGTGGTGGCTGTCACTAGCCTCTATGGCTATAGTGATGCCATTTGATGTAAATTGTTTTCCACGACGCTATGAGGCCCTACGTAAATTTGGTTCCAGGAGTTGCCTCCAAATTCAATTGCAACTTTTTACGAGTTAGCAAAGTCATTCCTCGAACATTTTTGGAGTAAATCCATGGTACAAAAAGACACCTTGCATCTTATGAACATCAGACAGAAGTTGAATGAACCTCTCAATAAGTTTTGATTGCTTCAATGACGAAGTGATTCAAATAAAAAATGGTGACTCTTATGAGAAAATCTTGATTGTCGCCTTTTGTAGTGGCATCCGACCTGGGAGATTTAATGCCGAACAAGCAAAGATGTGCTCGATACTTATTCTAAGCTATTGGAGAGAGCATCAAAATTCATATGAGGCGAGAAGTCTAACAGAACAAAGTGAGAAATATATGACGCCCAAAACGAAAAGAACTCAAGTGCTTCCTACTCCTCGTCTAAGAAGGCAAAAATTGTGGAAAGATTGAATTATTCCAGCAGAAGGTCTTTGGCGAGCCGAGTAGTCTATCCAAACAATAATATCGTGGATCAACCTCCAAGGACAAAGGTCTTACCGAACTCAAATTTTACACCTCTCAATACCTTGAGGAGAAAAATATTGTATCATGTACAGCACCTCGGAATCCTTGTGCCTCATCCACCAATGATAGCAGGATTCAATCAATGAGACAAGTCAAAATATTGCACATTCCATGGGCAACATGGTCATGACATGGAGGTGTGCAATCATTTGAAGAAATTTAAATTGGGATCAAAAGAGTGATTCAGGAAGGACACCTGCAACAGGTCATTGGCCAAACTGGTATTGAATTTCAAAGGAATCTGAACAACTGGTCCAACCAAGTACAGCCTCATCAATATCCTCCTCGCCAGCCGAATCAAAACAATCAAAATAGAAATTATCCTCAAGCCCAAGATGAACAGATTTGGGTGGCTAGAGTGATAAACACTATAGCTAGAAGACCGGTGAAAGGGGATTCCAACAACACGAGAAAAAGTTATACGAGGTATGTGCCCGCAAGAAAAGATCGGGAAGAGACTAAAACCTTTCACAAGCTTGGGATACATTTTGAATGATCCCGTTCCCAGCCACATGCCCCACAACGACCCTATGGTGATTTATATGCAGGTGGCTGGCTATGAAATGCATAAAGTGTTCGTTGACATTGGCTGGCCACGAAATGCATAGAGTGTTAGTCGACATTGAAAGTTCGGCAGACTTTGTTTTCTAGGATGCTTGGGAAAAAGTGCACATGGTTCGTCCGTCTTTGACCAAACCTTTTAAAACTCCCCTTGAAGGCTTTATTGGGGACTCAGTTATTTCAAAATGACTAATTTCGTCATCGTCAAAAGAGACAGTTTCTATAATATGATTCTAGGTCGACCCATGCAATATACATATAGGATCCTTTCCTTTATATTCCACATTGGAATCAAATTTATGTCGAGGAACGGGTCAAAAAGCACAATGATTGGCAACTAGCAAGAGACTCGGGCATGTTATATGATGTTCTTGTAGTCCCAATCCCAAACTATGTCTATTGCAGATAATATTTTTTTGCAAATGTTCGATGCTCCATCCACCTCAAGCGTATTGAAAGCATTATCGATCGACCCGAAAAGAGAGAGGAAGAAGATGTAGGACCTTCAAGGAGCACACATGAGATACCAAAGTTACCCAAGCCTAAAAAGAAAGGCAAAATCAAGGTGGAGGCAGAGGATGAGGTTCCCATTGAAGAAATACCCTTGGATCCAAGCATCCCAAATAGCAAGATAAAAATTTATGCTATTCTTCCAGCAGAGTTCAAGGGTCTCTTCTTCAGACTCCTCAGTGAATATAAGGACGTATTTGCTTGGATAGTAGAGGATATGCTTTCATTCGTTGAGAAATCATTGAGCATCAATTTGGAGTGGACACAGCATATAAGCCAATCAAGTAGAAGAAGTGCCTCTTCGGTCTGGAGCGCAACTTAGTTATTAAAGCCGAGGTGAATAAGCTCTTAACTGCAAAAATTATTATCCAACTTGGCTTTGTAACCCTATTCTTGTAACTAAGCAAGACTCTTCGTGGCGCATGTGCCAAAATTTCACCAACCATAATAAAACCAATCCAAATGACAGTTATCCTTTGCCTTGGATTGATATAGTAGTCAATTCCTTAGTAGAGTTTATATTTTGCACTTTTTAGATGCATTCAAGGGATATCATTAGATATTCATAGAAAAGGAAGATGAGAAAAAACTTCATTCATAATAGACCGAGGCATCGTACTATTATCTGACGATGCCTTGCGAATTTAAAAATGTAAGAGTCACGCATCAAAGACTCGTTAATAAGGTATTCAAATTGCAAATAGATCGAAACATGGAGATCTATACAGACAATATGGTGGTGAAAAGCAAAACCATCAAAGAAACACTGGAGGACCTAAAAGAAACTTTCGAGACATTATTTTATTCAATCCGAATGAGGTTGATTCCCAAAAAATGCACATTTGGGGTCCCTCCGGGAAAATTTCTAGGGTTCATAGTCTCTCATAGGGGAATTAAGGCCAACCTAGAAAATGTTCAGGCTATAATTGATATGAAGACTCCCACTTCGGTCAAAGAAGTTCAAAGATTAACTGGCAAAATGGCAGTTCTGAATCGATTCTTATCCAAAATCAGCAGAAAGGGGGTAACCATTTTATCAACTAATAAAAAAGACAGAAAATTGTTAGTTGATAAAAGAAACTCAGAAGGGCTTTGAAGAGCTTAAGAAATATTTAAACAACTTATCATGAAGAAGCTCATGTCTCTACAAAAAGGAAAACCGTTGTACATATATATTTTGATTGCTGATTCGAAAAATAGCTCGGTTCTCTTAAAAGAGGATGAACATAGCAAGCAATGCGCAGTATTGTCGCGCCCCCCTTTACCGCTCGCTTACCGACCCGCGGTCTAGCCGGCACCGGTGGGACCGGCACCGTCGCCACGTGTGGTGCACGTGGAATAGGTGATTGAATGCAAAAATCCTACTTACAATTTACAAACATAAATTACCTACTTACTATTACAAATTTAAATGAATCACCTATTTACTATTACATAACGGGGCTTTTAATGCGACTATGAATTGTATAAAAGTAATCTAAACTAGGGAATTGTAAGTAGGAGTTTTGCACCCGGTGTAATGGTGCCGGGTCACAAAAAATACATCAAGATTGTAAAAAGTAGGTAAACCTGTCTCTTATACACATCTAGATGTGTATAAGAGACAGGTAGATTACTATACCAATTGTAAAATTAGTAGGTGCATAAGTATTTTGGAGATGTAATAGCTGTCTCTTATACACATCTAGATGTGTAGACATATTATATCTAAAAAGTTTCCCTTTTCAATTTTAGTATTCATTATTGCCGGCTTTGTAGCATACGTGTGCTTTGAGATAGTTTAAAAGTAATAAAATATGTACATGTTAATAAGGAAACGAAAATAAATGGTAAATATTAACATTGACAGGTAGATTTAGCCCGGGTCCAATTAAAAGTCGCACACATTGAGCTTGTAGTGCCCTTTAACTCCCAAGGGGCAAAATAGTCATTTATCATGCACGCCGGAGTTTATTTCTAACCCAATTTTATATTATTGATACAATTATTAAGTCCTGGGCTAAATTGAATTTGATTCAAGTATTTAACGTCTAATTGTGCAACTAATCCAAAATTTGAGAGCAAAAGAGTAAATTCACATAATTTAACAAGTAAGATAATGCATAAATATTATATTGAGACCAACGAACATTAAAATAAAGTTGGGTGGGATGTACTGACAGCTTCAGTCAGGGAGAAGGGAAGAGAGAAGGGTTATGATTTTCATATTCTTTTTTTGGTAAAAAAATAAATGTTTCAATTTTTTAAAAATTGTTATGAAGTTTTTTTTTTTTCTTTTTCATCCCTTCAAATTAATTTCTTTCTTATTTTTCTCATTTTAAATTATATGGAGGCTATGCGAAAAGCAAGTAAACCTTAGGGGGTGTAAGTGAAATTTATCAAAAAAAGGAAAAGATTTTTGTGGTGGCTCTACCACAACGGACTGTCTTAACTGAAAAATAAAAGTTGAAGGACTATCCTGACTAAAAAAAATATTGAGGGACTATTTCAATTAAAGTAAAAAAGTTGAGGGACTATTCGGCGATTTTCCCTATTGTTGAGTTATAAATTTGATACCCCCATTGTTTGTCTCGTTATATATAGAATTTATTACTCATTTAACAAAATGGTGTAATTAATGGTAAACGACAAGTGAAGGATAAGCATTATAATATTACCATAATCCGATTTATTAGATGTTGAAATACTATAAAAATTGAAAAACATTTTTTTTTTTTTTTTTTTGTAAATTGTAATTTTTTAATGGTCATAAAAAATAAAATTTTACTAGTTATAAATTGTAAAAATAATAGTAGTTTCAAGTCACAAATGCAACTTTTATTTTCAAGTTACAAATTAGTGTTATAACTTTCATTGTGACCCTTGTTTGGGGGTCACAAGAGCAGCTTGTAACTAGTGACTAGTTTCTATAAGTTAGATTTATTGGTAGCCCTTGTTATGTACTTTTCCTTGTGGTGAAAATTTCTATTTTCCTTCCTATTAGTTTGACATAAAATAAATCAAAGTTCTAATAAATTGTCCAAGGTCATATGGAACAGATAAAAGCACAACTAGTTCCTAAAAGTTTCTTTTCTTTCCGGGTACATTTATTACCCCTTCTAATTTGTTGAAATATAAGGTCAATCTAAAAAAAAAAAGGAGAAAATAGCACAGCTAGGTTCCAATATTTATTTCTATCTATTTTTCCACAACTAGTTTTTTCAAAAATTACATTAATTTTATTAATAACTCCTTTATAAAGGCTACGTGCGAGAGATTGTCTTAACTTTGAAGCCCAATATTTTTTTTCTTTATCTTTTTTTTTTTTCTCTTTTCTATTCTATTTTTTCTTTATCTATTCATCTTTTGATATATCAAATTGAAAAAACATAAACTATATATTAATCTTTCTATCATGTACATTTTTTCCTTATATATTCATCTTTTGATATGTCAAAGTAAAAAACAAAACCTATTAATCTTTCTATCAAGTACAGATAATATCTACCTTTCATGGAAGTAAAGCTTTCTCAAGTCAATTTTATCTATGTATTCCTTATAATACCGTACATATTCTATAATAACACTTTTTAGGAGATCCTATGAATGTAGTGAAAAACAGAAACAATTGACGAACTAGGGCTTCACTTTGCTGTCAACTTTTAAAAATTTCCCTAGTACCTTAATAGTAAATGTGTAACTTTGGAATCAAATATGAGGATCTTTTTTTACTTTTGCGGATCAAATAGGATCTTACCCAAAGTTGAGAAACTATTCTGTCCTTTACCTGATGAGAAATAACAAGACATGTTTCATATAAGATTAAATCCATCAGAAAAAGATAAAATCCTTCAAAATTCTGCATAGAAATGATTCTATTGTATGAATCAATAACTAAGTTAATTTCTTATTACAATGCAAACTGTAAATTTTGTAGACCAATGCATGCCCTCATTTCTTTATTGATTTAAAAGGCATGCCGAAACAAATCAGTTACCCCCTTGATGACCTCCTCCATTTACTTGAACGTAAGCTTCAATGATATCTCCATCTTCCATTTGAAGCTACAAATTGCAAAATGCGAAGTTAAGTCACCAGCATAATTAGATCCTAAAAAACAAAAGAATGAAAACAAATTTTTACCCATGTATCATTCTTAAGGACAATAATTGTAAGAAAATTACCTCATTTGGCGATCTCATCACATGAAGTCGCTGTCCATTTAAGTATATGAAACTCATAGCTGAATAGTCCATTTTTTTCTCATCACAATATTTAGTAAACAGCTTCTTCAGCGGTGTGTCTCGTTTCATTTGGATATTAACCAATGAACCATCCTATATTTCAAGAGAAAAACCATGTGTAAGCATTTGAATTTGAAGAGAAGTAGAAATGTTGCCGCAAAAATTGTTTTAGAAGTCATGAAGAAAGGAGATAAAGTACATGTAACCCTTCAAATAACAATAATCTTCTGTCCATTCTCTCCAAAATACTTGCAAAAATAACTAGTAGTAATGTACTAAGATTAATGCATAAAAGAAGAAAAAAAAAATTAACTTACGTACACAAGATAAATAAATAAAATAAAGAATAACTTTTTAGATATACTATGTTGTTAGGATAATAAGGGGAGGAAAAATAATACTAATAACCAAGTGTAGAGTTACTATTCATGATTACTTAAATTGATAAATACATTAAGGATATAGTTTTAGAAGAGAGAGAGAGTATTAAATTACCAAAGTTTCATACAATGTCTATCTTTTTTGTTTTAATTGAACTTGAAAACTATAATAATTAATTACATTTAACATTGTATCACTATCACTTTCAAGATGAAGACATCTCTCTGTTACCTAATTTAGTAAACAGTACAGGAAATGTACCGCAATATTAATCTAGTTTTTCAGTTACCAAATAAATATAGATTTCTAAATCAACAAATAGAAGTATTTTCTGCATTTTGTTAACTTAGAAGGGGATAGATAAAACAACTCAGAAGTACAAACATGAGTTTTGGTCTACTTAGCTACACCCTACTTGCTTTACAATAGTCTGCTAAGCCTGTGGAGACTGTGTAGCATTGCATGAAAGCTAGAGCACCTACCCACAAATAACATTGGTACAACATCCATAGACCTTATTCCCAATGTTCTGCTTGAAAATTCTTCTTTATTCCTAGACCTTAATTTCATCTTATCGCAAGGTAAAGAAAGGAATTAAGCTTAAAGGGCTAATTGTATTTACACATAGTATATATACATACTTGGATATGATGTGTAGGTTTACTCTTTGGAGTTAAAGCTATATATGCTACTTATTGATTCTCAAATCTTGCTTCCTAGTCCTTCAAAATCTTTTCGTACAAAAGAAAAATGAAATAAATATATATGTCTTGAGAGTATAAATATCAAGCCTTAAATCTTGGCTTTGTTATTGTCTTAGTTTGAAGTTAATGTGATTAATAAGGAATGGAATAGATATATTTTCAATTGGTTGTACATGCCAAGCACTACATAGGTGTTCAAGTAGGATACTAATCTAATAGTTATTAAATATATAGATAAAGGATCCATTTAGTTCATAGAATGACAAAGAATTGAATTACTAACTAATGTTATTTATGTTTGGTTGGTTTTTAACTGCATTTAGCAACAAAAAAGATTAGCTATGACCATTGAATAACTTTCTTCGGCTTGAATTGGGTTAAAAGCATGGACATTTGCACCATGTATTCAATTATGTCACATTATTCAACTTAACTGAATTAATCTCTTGTACAAGTGATAAAATAATTTTATAAGAATAGTATTGATTAAATCAGATTGATTTATGAATAGGATAACTAAATTTTGGATTAATTTATTCATGATAAATTGTATCACCCTAACTCGTAGTATACTACTAACAACGAAAATCTTGACATTTTCTCAATTTTTATCCCAAGTTTCTCTCACTTCTCTCTTCCATTTAAGTAGTAAAACATCTCTTCATTTTTATAGTATAATTTAGGAACCAAATCTCTCCACTTTTAAACATTATTAACTATATTTTGCCTAGAAATCAGAAATGCACCACCAAATTTTTAAATACAGACCTTTATTTTCTTAAAATAATTACAAGTTTCATATTTTTCAAGTTGTGGTAGCAACTAATACGATTCTCATATTTATTTTTTATTATATATAATAATTAGTAACTACCATTTTAACATTTTATTTATATGTTTACCAAAAGAAAATACTTCTCTACAAGTATAGAGAGTACTTTGGTTAGTCATATATTAATTTAATTTCCAACCAAATATAACATGAGAATATTTTTATGATATTCTTTAAAATTAAATGCCTGCCTATCACTGAAGAATGGATCTGGATGATTCATCCCAAGATTTAAAGTTTGAGGATAAGATATCCCATCTCATCCAATATGTGAAACAAACAGACCCAAAGAGTCTTATCTAGTGGCAGAGCCGAAAAACTTTAGCATAGGGCTATTATCTTTGCTTAGAAAAGGAAAGAATGGTTCAAAATGTAAAATTTTTTTGATGTTATTATAAAGAACCCATACCCCATAAGATGTACTTCAATTGAAATTTAGCATCAATCTAAATTTTAAGGTATCTAATTATAGCACAGTACTGTCCCTAAGAAAAAAAAAAAAGCCCAATCAATCAATCATACGACTAAAATGGACACATCTAGATGTGTATATAACAAAATACCTATACTTAAAACGTTCGTGCGTATTCATTCTCCTCGACCACTAACGAATATGCTGTGTATGACAATGTAGAGCATGACATTTAAAGAAAAGTAGAAGAAAATGAAAACGATGCTGATGAACAAGAAAGATATCTATTCATTTACCTTGTAGACCAATGTATTTAAATCGTTATGCAAGAACTGATTTTAGAATATGAATAATAAGAAAATTTGAACTCAAAACTTATGTGTTTAAAATATTTAAAAAGAAAATTTGCAAGCTTTCAACTAGGAAAGATACTTAATGCAACAATACATGAGATTAATTGAAAATAAAAAACTAATGCACTTGATCGTCGAGAGGATTTTTGTTAGAGACTAAAACATCTTGATGGACTGATTTTTATTAGATATTATTTTTTTTTCTATAACATTCATTCAGGTTACATTTGAATGGGTGAATTTGAGTTGTATGAAAATTTTAAAAAAAAAAATTTAAAATTAATGAATTTGAAATAATTTTAAATTCGGGGTGGAGTTGGGGTAAGAAGTAGAAGCAATTACCCATCCTCAATTCCATTTGGCTCCACCCCTTGATCACCCAACACGCCACAAGAGATTGAGGAAAAAATTGTAAAACTTCTGAATTAATTGCTTTTCATATACCGATTATACATTTTGAAAATTTATATAATTAATCTTATAGGTAATTGGATTTAATAGTCGACCTATTTAATTAAAGTATAATTGAAATACAAATTAGTTACTAGGTTCATCATTTCTCAAGAAAGATTCCTTCAAACTAACACCAATACACATGTAAAAGAGAAGGTAAAAAATTCCTAATTAATTGAATAAGGAACAAAAGGTAGAAATCTACCTGGCCATGTATCTTGAGGAGTATCTTTCTCTTTGCCATCACTAGCTCTTTCAGGGGTCTCTTCTTGTTGTCACCTCCAGCCATTGTTTATTTGTTCTTTATATATATTCAAATGCTAGAGAGTACCAACAATGAAAATTTCGAGACTTGAGTGAAAGATTGCTTGCTTCTTAGTAGTTGATAACTATATATATATAGAAGATCTGAATTGAACCTATTAATTGTCTGTCTTTGTATGATGTCAGATCTAGCGTCATAGAACTTATTAATTGGTCTAGTTGTAAATTACTATGTGATTAAGATTAATTCAGGTACTTAAATTTTTATAATTATTAGTCTCAATTATTTTGTGCAATATAAGTATCATGAAGTGTGTACTCTAAGATTGTCATTGTAAACATTGCTGCAAGGACAAAATAGCATACACTATTTGGTGAAAGAATAGTCCAGTTTTTTGGTCTACTTGTGAATATTGTGAATATTGTGACTAAGATTGAGATAGTTAGACATTTATAACCATTAAATAGTCTCAATATTCCGTGAATATACATATCATGAAGTGTATACTAGAAGATTATCATTGTAAATATTATTCCTGCATAAATAACGTACAATTTGGTAAGACCAATATAATGCGTGACAAAAAATGTACATGAGTGAATTAGAATTGCACATTTTTAAAAATTTATCACTTTGCCTAATCTCGGCCCTCATTTAGGGTAGAATTTTATAGTAATGTAGTTTTGACCCGTTGACTTTATGGTCTTCCAACAATCTAATTGACATGTACTTTTACATAAAAAAAAAAATATTATGCAATAAAGGAAAGAATATATGTGACAAATGTTGTAGACCCTACAAAATAAATCACATAATCACGAAATTAAACTAGAGTACTCTCCCAATTTATTGTCATACTTTGGGAAAATAACCAAAATAGTCCTTTAACTATTTTACTAAAACCTTAATAGTCCCTTAAGTATAATTTTATCCAATAAGATCCTTCAACTATTTACTTGCAAACTCATTTGGTTCTTAAGTGGTTGAATCGCCTAATTGTTAAATTTTCACCTTCTTGGACCATTTGGCCAGGGGTACATTTGGAAAATCATAGAAAATTAGACAAAAATTACAGAAAGCAACCGCAACAATGAAGGACGGGGTCTGGACGGTATTCTAGAGATTTCTGATAGTTAGTGTTTTTTCGCGAGCATAACTTGGAACAAAGAAAAGCGTAGTAAGGAAAAAGAGCATCACCTAGATTGAATAGCTGGTTGTACAGATTGGTGATGCGATCCCATTGACTTATATTTGCCACTCAAATGGCACAAAGAACCAGATTAGTAAGTCTCTACGTTGGTTTCTGTATAATAGTTTTGCATGAATGATGTTTTCTTTGGATTGAAAATATTTTATTTGAAAAATATTTTATAATAAAATATTTATTTTTTATATAATTTTTAAATATTCAGTTGATAAAATAAAAATATTTTGAAATAAAAATTTTTAATAAGTCTCATTTTTAATTTTATGAATACAAATTAAAAAAATTTATAACAATAGTAATAAATACCTTACGAGTAATTGTAGTTAATAAAAAATTGATTTTGTTTAAAATTAAATGATAGTACAATGTATTAGTAAAATATGCATAATGATAGTTATATTAGTGTGAGACTCGTGATTAAAAGAAAAACGAATGGAAAAAAGAATTGAAAACAAAAATAACTTTAGTAAATAAAATTATAAAAGTAAGTATTTGAGATTTAATGTCACTTTTGAATTATTTAGAAAATAACTTACGATCAAAACTTCCATAAGTTATTTTCAGCCAAAGGAAGAAAAATTGGAAAATACTTTACACCGAAAAATATTTTTTAGTATTTGACACCAAAAAAATTTCTGAAAAATATTTTCCTGAAAATATTTTCAATCCAAACGAATACACCCTAAATCGAATAACGATGAGTTAATTGATTTTGCATTATACCATCCAGATCCCATCAATTACTCTTCAACCCGCCATGTTGGTTTAGTCTGTCTAAGTGAATATGTTCTTTAATCCTTCATCACACTCTTCTCCAAACTAAAACCAAAATGATATATCCAATCATCAATTTTTTGTTCATTTTGATAGTCACTAGAGTCCGATTCATCGTCCGTGCGAGATGAGAAGAAGTGAAAGGATTGTGTTTGTTGATCAAAGGTCGATTCGTAACTTAATGGGCAGCTTCTTTTTTATTATTTCTGTCTATTTTTTTTGTGATTTTCCAAATATATCCCTAGTCCAACCGGTCAAAGGTAGTGAAAATTCAATAATTGGGTGGCTCAGCCACTTAGGGACCAAATGAGTTACAAATAAAAAGTTTAAGGATTTTGTTGGCTAAAATTAAACTTAAGGAACCATAGAGTTTTATTAAAATAGTTGAAGGACTATTTGGGTCCTCATACTTTTCACGAGAAAAAATAAATTATAATTTTCACTCGGTGCTTGTAATTTTTCGGAGACTTAATTAATAACTTTCAAAAGGGATGGTTATCACTTAGTATTCCTAGAAAGCGGAAAAATATTTGTACAATAAAATATATTGAGGATTGTGCCTTATCTCTTTTCCATCTATTACATGACTAAATAGAAAAATACTGATGGTAATAACGACGTGCAGTTTAAATAGTAGAATATTTGCTTATGATTTATTAGTTGAGTCAATAAAAGATAAGAGAAAGAAATAAGTTTTTTTTTTTTAAAAAGAAAAAGGAAAGTATTGATCACAAACGGTATTCAAATATTTATTCATCAATGCACTTTCTTTTTATTTTCTCCCCTTTTCGGTGAGCTAAAATTCATTAATACCACTTAGTCAAGAAAAGAGTGGCCTTGGATGTTGGATTTGTAACTGTTATAGGAATATATTGATGGCCAATGGTATTTAAATATTTATATACCAATGCCTGAAATTCATAAATGCATTTAGTCCAAAAAAAAAAAAAAAAGTGGTACGCTAGATGGGTTCTATGTAAATCAGTGGACATGATGGACTGACTTCGGAAGAGAGTGACCTTTAATGAAAAATTTCCCTGGCAATATCATTCGCATATTCACCTAAATGACAAGACGAATTTTGGTGGAAGAAATTCAATTTTGACCAGTGACAGAAACTAGGATAATTTTTCCATGGAAGCACAAACAATGAAAGACTTTTTTAGTTCTATAAATTATTTTTAACAATAACAGATACCATATTCACGTAACAGATAGTAACAACTAATAACATATGTATTTGATAAATGATATAAGAGGACGTAAAACATCCAGTGATGTCCATCAACTCATTAAAATATAAGCCTTTTGCTAAAAAAGAAAAAAAAAATCTCTAGACTAGTTAAAGCAAGTTATTGCTTTTTTCAAGAATTAGGCTTGTATTTATACTCAACATTAAAGTGATAAATAAATTCTTACTATTTGTTTCTTTTATTAAAATTTTTATCAAAATTATTTATAGGCCCTATGTGAATTTGATTTCTACAAATTAGTGGAGCAAAACAAAGTTTTTCCAAATCTCAATACTTAAAGTGAATATTTTTCTTTGATTAATGGGCCAGATTTAAAAATTAATGGAATAAAAACAAAATTCTTAAAACACCTATTCCTTTAACTCACATCTTCTTTTCGCCAGTAGGGACATCGAGTAGATTTGTCCCTAATCTTGACTCTAGAAAAAGACAAGTCGTGTATTATTGGTGTCCACCCCCTTTTTTGTTATAAGAGCTCTATCTAATAAATGAAAATGAACTTATCCTTGGAAAATAGATAAAAAGCTAATAAATGTTGTTATTTGAATCTTATTTCTACATATTTTTAAATATAAGTTTCTTTACTCAACATATTAATACTTTCAAACTTACTTTTGTTAGTTGTGAAAATTCAAAGGATAATGCATTAATGTTCATATAAATCATTTGAAAGATAAAACATTAATTGTTCATGTAAAATATAATGTTTCATTTGTATTAATTTATTTCTCTATGAAAAATATACTACTCAAGTCAACTTAATATATTAAAGTGGTATGCAAATTGAACTTTGTGTTTATATGAGTATAAAATTTTTTATTGTACTAAGAAAATAAATGACCATATATAGTAAAATGTCACTTTATTAATTTTATTTAAAGATAATTTTAAAATTTTATCAGAAAATAAAAACATGAAAATATGATTTATATAGACTGAAACTGGTTTTGTTCATTTACTAAAAAGACATAATAATTTTTAAAAGCATTAATACAATGCATAAGATTTACATCTTTTAATTTTTTCAGAGTTTGTAAAAAATAAAAAATAAAATAAAAAGCGACAAAAAAAAGATATTATAATTTTTCTAAACTAAATAAACAAAATCCATCTAACAAATTCATCATAAGGTCTTATTAGCCTAGTGATAAAGCACGAAACTATCCCCAGGCTACCCCACATTTGATTCTTGCACGGATGATTTTTACATTCAATTTTTCTTAAGAAAAAGAAAAGAAAAAATATGCTAGAATTTCCGATTTGCCACCCGTAATTAAAGTTTACAGATTTCAGAACTGGTCACGGTCCGAATAGTAATTTGAAGAGATGATGACTTCTTAAGTGCGTTGGTAACGATGAAACAAGTGAAGCATTTTTTGTCAGTCAAGGCAAATTGTACACTTAATATGAATTCAAAGGGTTTAAGGTAGTTTTAGTAGAAAATAAGGTGGGCTTTTTTTTTGTGTGTATGTGGCTTTTGGAGGTATTACCACTTGTTTTGTGGTTTGTTGGTCCTAATATCAATAAATCATAACAAATAGTATTATATATTGGTGTTATTGTTGAACGAAAAAAGCCAGAAATTACAAACAATAAAATAGTAAACTACAAGTCACGATTGAAAAGTTAAAACTACACCAAAAATTTTAATATAAACCTTTAAGGCTAATTTGGCTCATGGAAGGGATGAAAGAGGACGAGTAATATCAAGATTAAGATTAGCTAAAAAAACCAGCATTAGTTGTTCCAAGATGACACATTCCAAGATTCCTTTATCTTGTCTAAAATAGATACTTTGGTTAGTATTAATTATTTATGAGATATATCATAAAAAGTCTAATATAATGTTTGATAAATATAAAATTTATTTAATAATTACCAAAATTTTGATCAAAGTAACTTAAATCACAGCTCCCTTCGGATGCGTATTATTCTCCCATTATTTGAAGAAATATTTTATCAACTAAAAGTGTATGTTTGGCCAGAGCAAATAATATTTCCATCATTACCGGATAATCACTATTCATTATTTGAGTTCATCATTGTTTGCACTATGCATCTAGTATTCATTTACACTATTTATTATTTACAAAATAATCCATTATTTGCGTTATTAATTGTATCTGCTGTTCATTATTTGTCATGTCCAATTTTTCTTTCGCACTATTTATTTATTATTTGTAGTATTCATTATTTGACAACGTAGTAAGGACACTGAAAACTAAATATTGAGTTATGCCCATAACAAATTTAAAGCTTGGACACCAAATAGGGCCAATTTCTCTCTCTCTCTCTCTTTTTTCCTTTTCCCCTAGATAGAGATAGAACTAAACTCTTATAAGCTATCCCTTCTTCCAGGTACAGTTCAGAAAAAGGTTTGAAATGCGGAGTTTCTAATCACATCATATCTATGTATTAGACCGTCTAAAAATACGAAGTCCAACCCAATGGCCGAGCGAGTGATTATCACAAAACTTCCACTATGCACCAAGCTGGTGGCAATAAAATTTTAGGAAAATAGAGTGGGATGGTAAAAATTAAACAGCAAACTACACTGATAGTCAAACTATTGGCTGGACGGGTTGTTATAAATGAGTTAACTATTTTTTCACAAAAATAATTACTTAACTATGAAAATGCAAGGTTTTTGGTCATTCTGTCTATGATACACATTAGGACACTGAAAATTTTACTTTTTAAGGGATAAATTGTCAAAGTATTCTGGAAAAAGAATCAAAATGAGATTTAAAAAAAAAAAAATCTGGTTTAATTTGTAATTTGAACAACTTTTGTCTTTTTCTCCAAAAAGAAAAAGCTAGAGGGAAGACCTTCAATTAATCTTTCCCATCCTTAGCATTTCTTTTCATCTATTGTTCCATTAAATATCATTTCAGTTTGAAAACTTTTGAGCATGTGGATGATGAACATTATTGAAATAGTATGAAAAAACAAACAAACAAAAAAAACAAAAGAAAAAAAGAAGAAGTCCACAAAGACCAGCTACATGTATGATAATGAGTTTGATTACTTATGTAGCACTAAAATTGCATTAATAGCAATATAGTAGAAAACAAATACAATAAGTCTATGGTGGGTTATTTTATTTTTCATAATCTTTAATATCATATTCGAAATTGGGGGATTGGGGAAAATTGCGAACATGGTAGGGCCTTGGGCAAAATGAGCTGTGACGGTGGTGGCGGGCTATAGGGATGTGGGTTGTGGTGAGGGGTGGTTGTCCTATGCGGGTTTGAGGGTTGACAGAGAAAGTTGTAGGGGGTGATGGGGATATTCCCACATGGGGGGTTGCTTGGGATGAGAAGGGGATCGGTTAGGGAGGGTCTTGAGGATACTAGTTGGGGGAGGGTTAGGGGCTGAAGATGGGTAGAGGTGGTTCAGGTTGTGGTGGTGGTTGGGAAAAATAAATGATAATTTAATTTTGGCTCAAAATCTTTTTACCTTTTTTTTAACCTCTTGTGATAATAATATTTTTCTGAAACATAATAATTCACTGTGTTCGGATAATATTAACTCTTGAAAAAATATTTTTTGTTCATCCCTAACGGTTAAATTACCAATTTAATGTGTTTGGACAATATTAACCCTCGAAAAACCACTTTTCGTTCGCCCATAGCCATTGAAATACATGGACTGACTCTAAATCTATAGTTTTATAGTTTAGTGACCTTATTTGCTACATACCAATAGTTCAATGACTATTGATGATGTAGCTTGCTCAAATTTTATTAAAGTGAAATAGCTAGGTAGGTTTAGTTTTTGTTTCCACTCATAGATTTTGTAGTATATGTTGGCCCAAAGTAACATAAGACGGGGTGAATTAGATTATCTCTAAAAATAAATCTTTTAATGTGTTTAATGAAAATACAAACTATATATACCAAAAGAAAATGCTTATGCACAAAATAGCACAATGAATAAAATAGATATTCAACAATTAAAACTCAAAGAACAAATAATGAGATTGAGATTAACAGAATCAATCCAAACTTCCGACCTTCTCAAGTTTGGAGCTTACATTCACAAAGAGATTCTCCCAAGACAACTACCAAATTTTCAACTTGAAGTTTAGCCCATAAATGTCTCTTCAATGTAAGTGAGACAATAAATTTTGTATACAAATGAGAATCAATCTTGCTCACAATAATTTTCTTTAGTTGAACCAAGAGTTTTACACTCACAACATTCCTTTGTTACAATTGTTATTTCTCCATTTTCACTCTTGAATAATACTTAAACTCTAAACTCTTTTCACAAAGTTACCTACATTATTACAAAACTCGAACCGATTATTTTTTTCATAAATAACTCAAGAATTACTTGTAATCAATGTACAAATCTCTTATATCATTTGGATGTCCTTGGGCTATTTATAGATGAAAAATATGCTGAAATTTAAGCCTTAATGATCTAAAAACTAGCTGTTAAAAACTAGCCGTTAGAAATTCAAACGGTGGTTCAGACATCCGATCATGTGTCTTATTTATTGAGCATCTTTATGAATAGTATTTTCGGATGGTCATATGTATTCAACAGGCTGACAGAAACTTCTTCATTTTCAACCCCTTTCTTCGGACAGTTCTCAACGTCCGATCCTTTTGGCTTCTGATTCTTTGTTTCGTACGCTCATATGCGTCTGAACCTTGACCAGAAACTTCTTGATTTAGGGTTGTGCTTATCTCAAATGATTATTAGCGTCCGAAACTTGTTGCTCTTCTTGTGATTTTTTTCCAGCTCAATGTCGAACGATCAAGATGCGTCCAATTATGCGTATGTTGCATATGACTTTGCTTTGATGTGTGACTTCATGGAGTTCAGACGGCCAATATTTTCTTCATGCGTCCGATGCTGCGTTCGAAGGTTCTTATCGCTTCAGAAAAAATCTACACACTTGTTCTTAATCATTAGTATAATTTGGTCATCATCAAAACATGATTAAAGTTTAACAATCTCTTCCTTTTTTATGATGACAAATTAATTGAACAACTTAAACAACAGTAAGAACTATCTACAAGAATCACAAGACAACACAAGAAGTCCAATCTTTCTCCTCCTTTTGGCATCATCAAAACATTGGAAAGATTAATGCAATTTAAGCTCTCCCTAAGATTATTCTCCCCCTTAAAAAGTGCATGTAATTCAAGTGAGTACAAGGGGATAAATCAAGTAGAAACGGGAAATTCAAGCAAAGGATTAACAAGAAGGCATTTTTTACTCATTCCTTACCAAATGAAGCATATGTGATGCAGTTTCTTGTGAGTCAAACTAATGTCTAACATATAAGCCATTTAAAAAATGAATGCTCCCCGTTTCTTTTGTAAGTAGTGACTTAATTTAAACAAAATTGGGGTACTCAAAATCATAAAATAATATGAAGATAAACACATTCCTATCACACAATTGATTAGCACACAAGAGGTTACATTTCAAATATGCAATTAAAAGCATATTCTTGCAAGAATTTTAAATGCTATCCATCTATATCATCTTAACTCATATGCTTTGAACACCATTCAATATTGATGATCCATCTTGAATCCCTTGGTGCTCTCCAAGCATACCTAGATACAAAGTTAGGCAACAACTTTTGGTACCCAACCTTTCTTGGGTCTACTTGAGTTAGTGAATTCACTTAATATTCACACAGATTTTATTCACAATTTTTCATTTCTTTTAACATAATAATCTTTCTTCACATGATCGTGTTGATGATGATAATAGCACATAATATTGTAATTGCCAAACAAAGAAGATTTAGATTTAACAAAGCACAAATCATCCTTTCTAAAGGTAATAAAATTCTTATTGATAAGTATGTTTCTAGTCCTTTTCCTTTCAACAACATTTTGTTTTCTTTTTGCAAGAAAGAGCCCAGATCATCTAATATTTTTCTCAATAATAATTGTTCTTCCAAAAATTTTCATAAAACTTTGTCTTTTCATCCAACTTGCTTTTCAAATCAAATCCATTTTTCTTCAAAGCACCATTTTCTTTTGTCAACATATTATTTTCATGCACTGAAAAGCTTTGAGTTAGCACTCAATAAAACATTAATCTTGATTTTTAGCTTCTTGTTCCTAGCATGTAATTCTTTCAAACATTCATACATTTTAAAAATAAATGATTCAATATCATCACAAGCATCATCACAAGAATCATAACTGGAGGATACCTTATTATCTTCAAAGGCTATGAAAGCCATTTGAGTCACCCCATGTTCTTCTTCATCTTCTCCATCTGAATTGCAATCATCCCATGTGATTTAGAAGTTGTTGAAGTGGGGTTTTCTTGAGTCTTGTTTGGCCTTTCCTTTGATATTGTTGGAGTTGCTTGCACCTCCCTTTCTCATCCTTCTTTTGCTTATGTAGTGCTTCATGAATCCCTTAATGATGAGTGCATGGTCACCTTCATCAAACTTTTCATCCTCTAAGTTGAGGGAGACATTTTCATCTTTGTCTTGATCCTTGCATCTTTATCATCTTGGACCTTGAATTTATGTTTCAACTCATAAGAAGTGACTCCCTATATCATATAACAATAGATTTAACTTCCCATTCTTTTGGCAAGGCATTTAATATTTTTCTATTCCTTTCAACCAAAGAATACTCTTTGCATAAACCTTCCAAATCCTTGATAATATCATTGAATCTACATTACATCTGATCAATATTCTCATGAGGTTTCATTTTAAAAGATTCATATTTGGCCACATGCAAAGACTTCTTTTGCTCTCTCACATCATCACTACCTTCATGGATTTCTTTCAATTTATCCCAAACTTCCTTGGCCGATTTGCAACCCTTTACTCTTGTAGACTCATTAGTATCTAAGGCACTATACAATATATTCATGGATTTAGAATTCAAAATTAAATTTACTCTATCTTGTGCAAAACTCATAAGTATAGTCGTAAGCCTTAACCTATATGTATTTGCATCAAGAATATTAGACTCAAAAGGACCTTCATCAATAATGTACTACAAATCAATATCAATAGATTGCAAAAAAATTCATTCTTTCTTTCCAACGAATATGGGAAAATTAATTTCATTAAGCATGGGAGATCTAATAATAGAATGCCTTCTAAAAATAATACATTATTTGTTGTCATAAAGATATTTTTTCAAAAATTAGTTAAGCTCAATATAAGAGATCAAGTTCTGATGCCAATTGTTGGCCTAAAGTAACCTAAGAGGAGGGTGAATTGGGTTGTCTCTAAAAACAAAACTTTTAATGTGCTTAATTGAAATGCAAACTATATGTACCAAAAGAAAACACTTAAGCACAAATGAATAAAATAGATATTCAACAATTGAAGTTCAAAAGACAAATAATGAGATTGAGATTAAGAGAATCAAACCAAACTCTCAAATTTCTCAAGTTTGGAGCTTACATTCACAAAAAGCTTATCCCAAGGCAACTACCAAGTTCCCAACTTGAAGTTTAGCTAATAAGTGTCACTTCAAAGTAGATGAGACAATAACCTTTTGTACGCAAATGATGATCACTCTTGGTGACACTAATTTTCTTTAGTTGAGCTCAAGAGTTTTACACTCACAACCTTCTTTTGTTACAATTGTTATCTCTCCACTCTCACTCTTGAAAAACACTTAAACTCTAAACTCTTTTCACAAAACTACCTACACTATTACAACATTTATACCCACTATTTTTCTCACAAATAGCTCAAGAATTACTTGTAATCAATGTAGAAGTCTCTTATATCATTTAGATATCCTTGGGCTATTTATATATAAAAAATGTGCTAAAATTTAAGCTTTAACGATCAAAAACTAGTTATTAAAAACTAGCCATTAAGAGTTCGGATAGTGACTCGAACATCCGATATGCGTCCTACAGTTTTATGAACAGTGTTTCGGACGGTCATATGCGTCCTACAGCCTAACAGAAACTTCTTCATTTCGAGCTCCTTTCTTCGGACGATTTTCACCATCCGATCCTTTTGGCTTCAGATTCTGTCTCGGACAATCATATGCATCCGAACCTTGACCAGAAACTCTTGATTTTGGTTGTACTTTTCTCGGATGATCATCAGCATCCGAAACTTATTGCTTTTCTTGTGATTTTTCTCTAGCTCAATGTCGAACGATCAACATGCATCCGATCATGTGTCCGATCATGCGTCTGTTGCATATTACTTTCCTTTAATGTGTGATTTCATGGAGTTCAGACGGTCTATATTTTCTTCATGCGTCCGATGATGTGTCCAAAGGTTCCAATCGCTTTCGAAAAAATCTACACACTTGTTCTTAGTTCATTAGTATAATTTGGTCATCATCAAATATGATTAGGGTTCAACAGTATAAATTAAACCATAGAGAATAAATGACATCAGTTGATGCAAATAAATTTCTTAAAATTTAATGTCACAAGGTTTACATGTGGAGTCCATGATCAGATCTAGTATTTTTCTCCATTAAATATTCAAAACATCAATACCAAACGTACAAATGTTTCTCTTGCATCGCTAGCATTGGGATGGAGGCATAGAGCAAAGTTTATGATAACCATGATTATCTTTACTTTATGCTTGAGGGATCGATCACCATAGTCTTCAAAAGACCAAGAAAACAACTTAGATACAATATATATATATATATATATATATATATATATATATATGCATGGAGATGCCAAGTTATGAACCAAGTAACGATAAGGAGCTTTGATACTTCAACACAACAAAAATAATAACTCAAGCAACTAAAACTAATCTAGCAACAGGCAACAAATTAAAAACTTCCAACCCTAAATAAGAAATAAAAATAAATAAATAACTAAGAAATAACAGTAAATGGAAAAAGAAAAAAGAGCATGAAACCAACCGGGCATAATACAATGATGATGATCTTCCAGTGGCCTCTTAGCTGACTCATAATCCAGTGGCCTTCTTTTCCCTTTATCACCTGGAGCCATTTTGTATATAAGCTTATTTGTTCTTCACCAAACGACAAAGACATAGTCGAGGTGGATATCAACCAATTCTTTGTTGAGAAATATTTAGGTAGATGTGATTTTTTACCCCAGTTGTAAGAACCCTGTAATGTGGATTAAATTTTATGAAAATTAATGATATCACTTGATGTGATCAAGATTTTATGAGATTCAATATTGACCATAAGGTCTACAAGTATGGTTTAAGATGAGTCTGCCAAAATATTTTCCTTCTTTGTTTAAGTTTTAACTGGAAGAGCAGGCACAGAGAGAGAGAGAGAGTACAAACAAACTTTGGAAAGTTGAAAGTGAGATAGATGGGCCGGATGCCATGTGGACATTAACATATGATTAAACAACAATGAATCTGATGGAAGATCTTTTGCTTCTAAAAATTGAAAACCTGATACCAAAGTCTAATAGGGTTAATTATGTTCTCCCTCACTTTTTGT
Source organism: Cinchona pubescens (assembly GCA_025175665.1). Taxonomy (NCBI): domain Eukaryota; kingdom Viridiplantae; phylum Streptophyta; class Magnoliopsida; order Gentianales; family Rubiaceae; genus Cinchona; species Cinchona pubescens. The sequence continues at coordinate 1,563,186 of JANKKI010000367.1, forward strand.
ATTAACTGTGTTTCACAAATTATGCATGCTAAACAATCGATGTATGAGATAGTTGATTAGTACGGAATGTGAGACAGAAAATCTTTAGTGGGCTAACCTCTCACTATATGGATTCTCGCCACCTATACTATTGGGGTTAGTTACACTTTACCCCCTTGTCAACCTACATACTTGTTGAATTTTACCCCTTACACTCAAACAATGCATACTTTGCCTCCTCTGAAAAATTCTATCATATAAATAATTATAAAAAAAAATGATATAGATATTTTTTTTTAATAAAAATTCCCTCCAAAATTTGCATACAGACTTATCTCCTTTTATATTATTTCTAATGATTGCACATATGTATTCCTTTCTTTTTTTATTTCAGGACTATAAGAGAATTTCATAAATTATCTAATTTCTTTAATCAAGTTATACATTTTTTTTCATTTATAAAACTAAAAACAAAAATAAGGTGCAAGAAGAATATCTTTTGATTAAATAAGTACTTTTTTTTTTTGTACGACATCAAAACAAAAACAAATTTTTTTATTAAGTACAAAATTTTTATAAATAATAAAAATATATTATATAAATAATAGAAATTTACTTACTAATTTTATTTTAATATGTTTATATGACGGAAAAAGAAAATGAAGAAAAAGTAGTTGTAAAAATTTGCCATTCACTTTTATTTATTTTTATAAATAAAGAAAAGAATTTATAAATTGGTTAAAGAAAATGTCACAATTCAAAAAATCCTCTTATTGTTACAAAATAAAAAAATATTATATCAAATCATTAAAAATGAATAAATTAAGGAAAGTAATTTGTCCACAAATTTGGAGCGTAATAATGCCAAAATAAATGTCCATATCATGCCTTTTATAATTATTTATAATATGAAATCTTTTAGAGGGGGTAAAGTGTATTTTGTTTGAGTTCAAGGGCAAAGTGCAATTGAGGTGCAAGTTTAGGGGGTAAAGTGTAATTAACCCATACTATTTGAAAGTTAAAATACACGAACATCCGAAATGTGTGATAGAGATTGGGACAGAAAGTATAAGAGAAGATCCAAATCGAGTGTATATTAATTTTGGACTTACTCCAACTTGTAGTTAATTATCACTTTGCACCCATAATTTTTTTATACATTATTACAACCTAAAAACTTAAATTTATCTCATTGAATCCATTTATTTTAACATTTGTAATATTAGCATATGCTAGGTCTCTTAAGGCTTGTTCTCAACAGCTTCTTGAAAGCTACTTATAGCTTTTTTGAAATCGAAAAGTCATTTATGTTAAAAGAACTTGTGGACAAAAATTGACAAAAATATTTTTGCTTTTCATGTATAGATATATTAAAATTAAGTTGATTTCAAAAGTAGCTCTGCACTTGCTTTTCTAAAAGTATTTTTTTTTTTAATTTTAAAAGAGCAATTTATAACTTTTTATAAGCAGTTGAGAACAAAGTCTTAGCAAAAAATTGAAGGCTACCTTCCAGTTTCAAAATTATAAGCATAGCATGCAAACGAAAAAAAGACATCACCATTAAACTATGTCTAGCCTAATTAATCATGTATTTATATTTCAACTTCTCAAATCTCATCTTGTACATTAAACATTTTTCATTCAATTTGACTTTTTAATAAATGGGCCATATATAAATATCCTTGTTCACACTGACTAAAATGTACCTTCGTTTACTTACTGAATAAAAAGCATTTTATGATATGAGTTTGCAAAAAAATATACTACAATTGTACTTGACAATAAATAAGAACTTCCAAATTCTATTGGTTCAGTTTAGGGTTTAGGGTTTAGGGTTTAGAATATGTGTTGTAGTATCTTTTTGAGATGTGATATTTATAAAAGTTATTGTGAAATGATTTGTGGTTAGGAAACATACTTAAAGAATGATAATAACATATTATGTAGAGTAATAAATAATATTAACATCATTTGATACTTGAGAATTCTATAATTCTTTTTAATGATTTTAGTACTATATTATACGAACATTGGTATGATGTTCTTACATGCAGTAAGACAAAATTTTCGAGTTTGAATTCTAATCCTTCACAAATGGAAGAATTATTACTACAAAGGAGAAAAGATGCCAACTGGGCAAAATCAGTGAGTTGATAAAGGAGGGAAAATGGGATGAGAAGGTACTAGAGAAATATTTTTGCATAGAAGACTGGAAAAAGAATCGTCAGGATCCCATTGAGTTTATTCCATAGGAAGGACATATTCTACTAGAGTGAGACTAAGGATGGATGTTATTCAGTGAAATATGGCTATGCAGCAATAAAGAGAAGGCAAGAAAAAAATTGCAAAAGGAAGGAGGATAGTGGGGAGGCAAGCTCTCATAAGGGGAATACTAGGATTTGGAAGAAGTTGTGGCACTTGAACATCAAAAATAAACTAGAACACTTTATCTGGAAGTGTTGAAATCATATTCTGCTTGCCTGTGAGGGAAGTTACTTATAGAAGGACCAGTAAAGGAGATTTTTTTTGTAGATGTCGTAGGGAGGGCATTGAAACTGTAGAACACTTTCTCTTTTTTGTAAGCAAGCAGAATTGATGTGCAAAATAACACCAATATAATGAGATGGGCTTAAAGAGCTGAGGAAAATTTTTTGGGACATGTGGGAAAAGCTTATGGAAGTTGATAAAACAGATCATGATGCTGATCAGCTATAACTGTTTATATACTTTGCGATGGTCTAGAAGCAAAAGAACAATAGAATTTTCAATGGGGAGAAAGGAGATACTGAAAGACGTGCAAATAGCAGTAGGAGATTAGCAAGAGTTTGATAGGACTAACAAATTCGAGTTGTTTAAGAGCAATACTAAAACTGCTGAGCAAGGAGTGGGAAGAAGGTGGAAACCTCCTGGGTAAAGGATCATCAGATTAAACACAGATGCAGCTTTAAATGCCCAAAAGAATTAAACAAGATAAGGAGCAGTGGCAAGAGACTGCAAAGGTAAAATTAAAGCTGTGTTCGCATGGCCTATTATTTTGAGTGGAAAAGCTAAATTGGAAGAATGCATGGCTTTAAGACAAGCTCTAGCAGCTACAAATCAAAAAGGCTGGAAGATAATTGGTATACAATCTGACTGCAAATCATTGATAGACAAGTTTCAATATGAGAGAAAGGAAGATGCAAATCTTGCTACAATTTTGGAGGATATTTTGGACCTGAGCTCACAGTCGTCTTGATCTTTTGCTCTTTTATACACATTGGTAGGAAAAGTAATATTTTGAATCATTATATAGCAAAATTTGTTGTAAATTTGATTAATAGTATTGATTAGAACAACAAGCTAACAAAAGGGTCATCTGTAATTAATCAACTATGTACGTTTTTGGAGTATATCTATGTACAAGTTATCATTTCCGTGAAAAAAAATTTCTAATACTTCACAAATCAGACAATCATAATATAATTTTGTACCGGATAAAATCATCAGCATCCTATAGATTGTAAAATTCTATAAGTGTAAAATTTTATAATGGGATCTGAACTATCCATTACTTCAGATAATCAATTTTGGAAATCCAAAAGTTTAAGGTACTCTATTATACCTTTTTATGATTCAAAATGACTTTAGTATTATAAATACTTTCACTTTACAGGATTTCTCTTCTGTTTATAAATTCTCTATTGTGTATTTGAAATATCTTCAAATATTCTCTAAATATATATATGTGTGTGTATATATATGTATATGTGTATATATATAGAGATATATATATACATAAACATATATATACATATATATATATATATATATGTATGTATATGCGTGTGTGTGTGTGTATATATATATATGCTATGACTCTAGAACTTTTCTTGAGGTAATAATTTAATAAAGCAATAAAAAAATTCTGTTACAAAATTAGTTAATTTTGGAAAAGGGTGATATCCATAAGCAGCTTTAGAACTAATGACAGTAAAGTATTTGAAAAATCTAATTTACTACGATAAAAATACTTCGTTAGCTTTTCAAATATTTTTGTACATAGGTAATGCTTGTGTAAACTCTTAGACTTTAAGCTAAAAACTACAAATTTTTATGAATAGAATGTAGAAAACATTTATTGAAACTTAATTTATTTTGCATCCCTTTATGCTTCATGTATTTTGACACTTAATTTGTTAGAGAACATAAATTGGGAAAATTTGAGTCATTTTGATTATTGAAAAATCAAAGGAAGGCCTAATCTGACATTATAACAGTTATTGAAGTAGGACTTGTCCCCATCTTACAAGTTCCTTACAAACCTAGTAACATACCAACCAAGTCCATATCTCTTTCTTCTATCATAAAGCCCATTGTTCCCTTTATTTATATTTTATGTATCCCTCCAAATAAGTAAGATCTTACTCTTTCTACTTCAAAGAATGGTTGAAGCACCCGTTTGAACTGGCAAAGGCCTATGTTATATTAAAATGTACATTGAGGCTACAAAATAAACTACTTCAATGAGCCAATTAGCATCCCTATCCATTAATATGCATTTTTAAGAGCAAGTAGACAACAATATGGTTGAATTTCCTTTTTGCGGTGAACTAATTGTTCTATGCCTTCTATTTCTCTAATATATTTGGAAGCAAACTATGTATATATTTGTGAATAAATCTTTCCTATACTATCGATGTAAACTTAGTTTACATACCCATGGCTCATTAAATTGCCCCATGTCATGAATGAAAACTAGTAACCTGCTCAACCCCTTATTTTACACTATTTTTAAAAGCTTTTATTTGTTGTTTTTTCTAAACTTAAACCATAGGAAATAAAACAATAGTCACATTCTTTGTTTTTCCAAGAGAATGAGAATAAACTCCAGTAACGATCGACTCCTATGTTAATGGAATATGAGGAACTAATAAAGCTAATAAGGCTAGTGCTTCTTCAACGATTGAATCTTTATATTAAGCAAACTCTTTCTTTGTTTTCTTTGCTGGTTTATGTGATCAATTTCTTTTTTTATCTATTTATATTTATTCCGAATAATCAATAGGGCTACATTTATGCCATGTAATGTTACAAAAGATTCTCAATTGAATAAATTTGGATAGTTTGGGAAAGATGTGGGAAAGTTCCCTATAATTCTTTTCAATTTTTCATTGTGAAGAGTATTTTTTCTTATATTGGAAAGATGATTGACGATAAAAAAAACTATACCAATAGATCAGATTGCTTAAAACTTCATCTTGTAAATAGATGGTTTATGCTATTATCGTCATACCCTAAAAAGCACCAACGAAGTATTTGATTAGCTTTAGCCACAATGTGAAGTTTATTAGAATATTAATTATTCAATTTAATTAAAACTTTAGCTGTTAGTACTTAACCTATTATCATATGTTACCAATATTCATTTATGACGTGGCATAATTTAGTGAACCGTGGTAGTACACTAAGTTTACACTGATGTTGTAAGAAAGATTTACTATATATTTATATAAGGCATAGATTGCTAATGGTTAAAATTTAAAATTTAAAGGCTTAAATGCAGAAAACCCCCATAAACTTACACTCTAGTTGCACTTCGCTTCCCGCAACTTATTTAATAAGCACTTTACTCCCTTGTCCTTTGATTTTTCGTGTTTTGAGACAAAATTAACCTTACCTTTTTAATAATTTTGTTTTTCTTTCTTTCCCTCTTCTTACCAATTTATTTATTTTCTCTCTCATATTTTTTCTTTTATCTTCCTACTCATTTTTTTCTTGCTACCGCTAAATTATTAATGCAACTAGTAATTGGTTAGTTAAAAACTCCAATTTTTTTACATGTGTATAAATAATTTGTAGAAGAAATAAGTTTTTTAATAAGAGTAACATATATCTAAATAGGATAATATGGATTTTGTGAGTTTTACTAATGCAATAATTAACAAATAAAAAAACTATATAAAAAATAAAATAATTTCTCAAAAAAATTAAAATATATACTCTAAATATGCAACAACAACAAAATTTGTGCCATGTCATTCGCGTGTCAAATTTTGGTTGAGTTTACCGTAACTCTAAAAACCCTTATATTAGGTAGCTTTAATATTTTCTAACTATATATATATATTTTTTGATATTACACTACAAATAAAAGGTTTTACACATTTTTTTATTCTATAATTTTATTTGTATACTGTAATTTTTTAAATTCTCTCTATCACAAAATTTTATTTTTTATTTGTTAATCTTATTATTAATAGTTAATGAAAAATTTATATTATAGCAAAGTATTAGATATTGGACTCTCCAGGTAAGGAAATTTCTTGTTATGTTACGTACTTATGTAAAAGCTAACAAACCTCAGTTCCAAGAAATATTTATTGTATTAAAGTATGATTAATCTATAAATTAAATTGTTTAGACACATTTGAAAAGTTATTCAATTGATTACTAAAAGTAATATAATTGTTTAGTAGTAGCCAGAGAGAATAGTGAAAAGGAAAAGGAAAAGAAAAACAAGATGGGGAAAATAAATAAAAGGGAAAAAGAAGAAGAAAATAGAAAAACAATAATAATTAAAATAATAGGGATAATTTTGTCTCAAAACATAAAAAGGAGGTAAAGTACTTATTACATAAGTTGATGGGGACAAAGTGCAACTATAGTGTAAGTTCAGGGGATTTTCTGCATTTAAACCAAATTTAAATATGTAATAATTGATACTATTATTTTTCTACCATATGGATTGGTACTTATTTAAGAAATCGTTATACACTGTCCCTGTATCCAAGTATCTCCCACTCCACAGGTTTCAATGAAATATCCCTATCTATTTCATAATATTATTCATTAATTGTGTAACTAATTCACTTTTAGTATTTTCTTTTTTTCTTTTTTCTTTTTTTTTAAAAGTGCTTTCTCATGCTTAATTCCCAAACTAATATGATCGATGTAAAGAACTACCTCTGAACTTTCTAAACCTATTGTAATGAAATCTTTACTCAAATTTACCTAATTTGTACTTCAAGAAGCTTTTATAACGAAAAATCAATTCGATTACTAAATTTGTTATTTTGTACTAATTCAATTCATAACTTTTCAATGCATCAGTTTCATAAAAGAGTAAAATGTTATACAGTTCCATTGTAAACTTCCATCCAGAGGATAAGTTTAAGCAAAGTGAAAAAGTTTTCCATTATATGGAACTTGAGTACAATTATCCATCCCATATGAAGTTTGTTACTTAATTTGCTAAAAATTAATTCTTGTGAGAAATACAAAATTTTTGGTACTACAACCCTCGAGATATATTACACATACTAATCTCAGTGTAGTTTTTCCCTTTTCTTTTAGCTTAATCAACTTTAATACAAGAATATGTATCATCTTCCTTACAAAATTTTCATGAAATTAGTTTTCTTTATATAGATGGAAAGTGAAGCAAAAAAAGTATGACATTTATTCAAATTGGATCAAGCCTTTCCAATGTTTTAGCAAATGTTAACATTTTGAGCCTTTTCCCTTGTTGTATAAATGTCATATTCATTTCACTTGAAGAAATTTGGATTTCTTAATTGCAAAATTTACTAGTAAATAGAAATTAGACACTGAATGATGATTCCTTCAAGTATGTGGATCTCTAACTAGAGCTGAAGAAAAAAATAAAAACTTAATCATTCATGACATATTCTTGAAATAAATTACAAATACTTCAAAGCGACTAACAAGTTTTGCCACTAGCATTATAGTCTAATGGTCAAATCATTATTCATCTATTGCATTTTCTTAGTCCCCCTTTCTTTTCCAAAACGAGAAGAAAATAAAGGGGAAAATTTATCATTCAGGATAGAGAAACAAAGCACTTTTGACTTAATATCCCAATACATCCTAACAATCATGCCAGTCCTCAAGTTTTTCCTCACAATAAACTCCTTAAACCAATATCCTTGTATTGAAAACTTTTCACGATATGGCTACCTCTTCAAGAACATCAAGTGTTCAGTTTGGGTGTCCAAATCACCAATTAAGATAGGAATTTGTTCTCCATTATTCAGGCATTTTTTAGTCTCAGCATCCCAGTCGATACCAAAAGTTCAAAAGCTAATAAGTTTGGACAAATATGTTTGCCGAGACCACAAAGAGCTTAGAACGCACATTTGCATCCGAAAACACACAATTCACATAATTTTAAAATCAATAATACCTAAACAAATTCTTAGATATTCAAAACAATCTAAAGGTAACGGTTTAGTAAAAATGTCAGCCAATTAATCTTTAGTGCAAACAAATTCAACACAAATTTTCTTTTTACAAACAAGATTTCTTATGAAATAGTGCTTGGACATCAATATGTTTTGTTCTAAAATGCTAAATTGGATTTTTTGTGAGATTAATTGCACTAGTATTATTGTGTCTAATGGGCACACAATCAAAAATAACACCAAGATTTTTAAAGTATGTTTCATTCAAAGAAGTGGAGCACAACAATTACGCGCTATAATATACTAGGCTTCCGCCATAGACAGAGAAATAGAACTTTATTTCTTACTAAACCAAGACACCAAGAAATTGCCCAAAAAATAATACATACCACTAGTACTTTTTCTATCAATTTTCCAATTGACAAAGTCGGCATCTGAGTAACTAATTAAATTAAAACTAGTGGATTTAGAATACCATAAACCATAGTTCAATGTCCCTTTTAAGTATATAAAAGTTCTTTTAACAGCAATTAGGTGTGATTCCTTAGGACAAGATTGAAATCTAGCACATAAACAAATAGCAAACATAATATCCGATCTACTAGTCGTTAAATAAAGTAAGCTTCCGATCATATCTCTATCAGTGTTTTTCATCAACACTAGTACTTTCTTTATCTTTGTTAAACATGGTTAAGGTGCGCATTGGCATTCCAACTTGTTAGCAATCCTCCATTCCAAAGCGCTTGAATAACTCTTTTGTGTACTTGATTTGTGTGATGACGGTTCCCTTCTTTATTTGGTGAATTTGAAGTCCAAGGAAGATTTCAAATTTCTTTTGCATCAAACATGAGAATTCCTTGCACAAACTTTCATTAGTGGCTCCAAAAAATCAACACAAATTTGACCAACTGGAAAATCATTATGACTATCTTTGGTGCAAAAAGTAGTATCAACAACTCCCCTTTTAAAACCATTTTCAATTAAGAAACCTCTTAATCTTTCATACCAAACTCTAGGAGATTGTTTCAAACCATACAAAGCCTTTGATAATTTAAAACATGATTTGAAAAATCTTTATTTTCAAAATCCAGAGGTTGTTCAACAAAAATTTCTTGATCAATAAAACCATTTTAAAAAGAACTTTTGACACATCCATTTGAAATAATTTGAAATTTTTAAAGCATGCACATGCAAGAAACATATGAACGGATTCTAATCGAGAAACGGGTGCGAAAGTCTCATCAAAGTCAATTCCTTCTTCTTGTGCATAACCTTTCGCAACTAATCTAGCTTTATTTCTAACTATTTCACCTTTATCATTTAGTTTATTTATAAAAAACCCATTTTGTTCCTATTACCGGATGAGTTGAGGGTCTTTCAACTAAAATCCACACATTGTTTTTATCAAATCGACTGAGTTCTTCTTTCATGGCAAGAAATCAAGATTCATCTTTTAAAACATCATCCACACGTTTAGGTTCAATATAAGAAAGTAAGACACAATTACTATTCAAAAGTTTATGAGAGTGAGTTTTTACTCCATCGAATGGATCACCTATGATTAAGTCTTGACAATGACTCGAGACAAATCTCCATACTTTTAGAAGATCTTTTTAAGAATCTTCTTTCCTTTCTCCTTCTTCATCCAAGGATGATGAGTATTGTCCTCATTGCTTTCCTTGGTCTCTTGATGTTCCTCTGGAATAGTGAGCTTTTCAAGTTTCTTTTGCACACCTACATCTTCATCTTCACAAACATCTCTTGAAATAACATCATTAGTTTCATCAAATGTAACATGTACAAATTCTTCAATCACAAGACTCTTCTATTGTATACTCGGTATGCTTTCTTGTCACTAGAATATTCTAAGAAAATTCATTCATTCATTCAATTTCTTGTCAAATTTTTCAAGATGCTCTTTAATTTACAAAATAAAACATTTACAATCAAAAACTTTGAAATAGCTCAAAACGGATTTTTTACAAAACAATAGTTCATAAGAAGTTTTGTTTAAAATAGGCCTTAAAAAAACTCGATTCATAACATAATAAGCCGTGTTAACGGTTTCAACGCAAAAATATTTTGGTAAATTACACTCACTTATCATGGTTCTAGCAGCCTCTTGAAGTGTTCTATTTTTTCTTTCAACAACACCATGTTGAGGCACTCTAGCAATTGAAAATTCATGCAAAATACCGTTGTGATTACAAAATTTGAGAAAACTACCAAATTTGAATTCGGATCCATTACCACTTCTTAAACGAATAATTTTCAAATTCAACAAATTTTGTATTTTGAAAAATAATTTTACAAAATTTTCAAAGGTTTCATTTTTGTGAACAAGAAAAAGTATCTACGTATACCTAGAATAATCATCAACAACTACAAAAACATACTTGCTACCACTGAGACTAGTATATTGAGTTGGACCAAATAAATCTACATGCAATAATTCTAAAGGTTCAGAAGTAGACACACAATTATTTGGTTTAAAGAAAACTTTAACATGTTTACCAAATTGGCATGCATCACAAATTTTATTTTTCTCAAACTTTAATCTTGGCAAACCTCTGACCAATTCTTTCTAAAAGTGATAAATTCTTGTTAATCAACATATTTCTATTTCTTCTCATCTCAATAACTTTTTCCTTTTTTCTAATTAGGTGTAATGAGTACATCAAGATCATCCAATATTTTCTTCAAGGAGGCTTGTTCTTCATTGATCTTTGTTTTCATATGCAATCTTTTCTTCAAATCATCATTTTCTTGTGATAACCTATTATTTTTATTCACAAGTTAGGAGTTAGTATTCAACAAGACATCATTTTTTCTTACTAACTCCTTATTTCTAGCATATGATTCTTTTAAACTATCATGCAATTTTATGATAAAAGCTTCAAGATCATCATTATAATCAATTTCATCACTTGAATCATAAGTAGTTGTTACCTCATCATCACCAATAGCCATAAAGGCCATTGTATCGATTCTATCTCTTCTTTAACTTCTTTTTTAGAGTTGCAATCATCCCAAGTGATTTGCCAATTGTTGAAGCAGAACTTTCTAGCTCCCTTTCTTTTCTTGAATGGACACTCATTTGCATAGTACCCGAGTTGACCACATTCAAAGCATTTATCACTTTGTTTCTTGTTCTCAACTTCGTTCTTCCCTTTGAAGTTATTGGGGTTGATTGCTCCTCCTTTCTTTATTCTCTTTTTGTTGATGTAATGTTTGAGAAATACTTTGGTAATGAGTGCAAAATCTCTTTCATCAAGATCTTCATTTTCTAAATTGATGGAAGAACTTTCATCTTCTTCTTGGGAAGTCTTCAAGGCAGTGTTTCTTTTTGGTCTCACTTCTTCATCATCCACAACTTTAGCTTTGAGTTTCAATTCATAAGATGTAAGAGAGTTAATCAAAGATTCAACGGGCATGAAATTTAATTTCTTTGCCTCCTCTATAGCAATAGATTTGGCTTTCCATTCTTTCGATAAAGCATTCAAGATTTTTCTATTCTTTTCACCTCAAGAATATTCCTTATCCAGAGGCTCAAGATCCTTAATGATATCATTGAATTTACAATACATCTTATCAATATTCTCGTGAGGTTTCATCATGAATGACTCATACTTCGTAACAAGCAAAGATTTCTTTTGTTCTCTCACATCATCGCTACTTTCATGAATTTCTTTCAATTTGTCCCAAATTTCTTTAGTCGAAACACAACTTTTAACACGAATAGACTTATTGGCATCCAAAGCATTATACAAAATAATCATGACTTTAGCATTCAAATTCAAATGTGCCTTACTTGTGGAGTTAGTTCATCCCTTATTTTTTCTCTTCTTCTATTAGTGGGATCATCAATAATAGTGGCTTCAAAAGGACGTTCATTAACAACATACCATAAATCAATATCAATAGATTGCAAAAAGATTTTCATTCTTTCTTTCCAACTAATAAAATTCACCTCATTATACATAGATGGTCTAGTGACAGATTAACCTTCAAGAAATAAAGTATTATTGGTTGCCATAGAGATCTTTACTCAAATATAATTTAAGCAAAAGAAAGAGACCAAACTCTGATACCAGTTATTACCAAAAGTAACCTAAGAGGGGGTGAATTAGGTTGTTTAAAAACTAATTACAACTTTTGAACAACAAATAACTCAAGAAAGATAGATGCAATGCAATTGATAATCAAAGCAACAATGCACAAGTAGGAATAAATAAAAAACAAGTATTGAGATTTAGAAAGATCAAACCAAACTTCCAAAATTTACAAGTTTGGAGTACAATTCCACTACTTTATGCCTCTTTAATGTAGGTGAGACAATAATCTTTTGTACACCAAGTAGGATCATTCTTGCTCGCACTAATTATCTTTAGTTGATCACTCTTGCTCACACTAATTATCTTTAGTTGTGCTAAGAGCTTTTCATATAACCTCACTTTTGTACAATAGTTATCTCTCCACTCTTTACAATTGAAAGTTACTCACTTTTACACTTTACTAATACAACACTATTGAAAGCCTATTTTACTCAAATAGTTTTAGTAGATGCTTGTATTCAATGTGGAAGTTATTTCTCATAAATTCATATTGGTTGGTATTTATAAATGCAGTAAAAGAGTTTTCAAACCACCCATTTACGGCTAAGTAATAGAATACTGAGAAATTAGCCGTTATAGGATTTAGACGTCTGAAGCCTTTTTTATGCATCCGACAAAGCGTCCGATCATCATAAACACAGAGGTTGAGATCTATATTCAGACGGCCTCGGTTGCGTCCGTTCCTTCGTCCGAATATGGTTGTGTGTTGAATTAGATTCTCAGACAGTACAATGCGTCTGGAAGGTTTAATGCATTACAAATATGGATCTGCCTTCGGACGGTTGGTTGTGTCCGATAGAATTTTTTTTAGACGATGTTGAATGTCTGTTGTCAACTCCTCAAAATCCTTACTCTCTATCTAACCATTCAGATGATGTATTAAATCTAAGACATTCTGTTTGAACGAATTCTTGCGTCCAAGAAAAATGGTCTGTTCGGACTTCTTTTGCGTCCGAATCTTCTCCTATTCGAACAATATACAGCGTTCAAAAACCCTGTTATGTCAATGTCTGCAAAACTCTTGCACAACTCATTTACACACTATTAAATTGTATTTCCTGTCATCATCAAAATCAAGATTGTAGATTAACAGAAAGGTTTTGCATGAGAAGGAAATTAGGCAAATACTTAGGTAGACCCAATCTTTGACCCCCACCTATTGACCATGTGGTGTGGATTAAACCTTATAAAATCTATGACATTAGCTAATTAAGCAAGATTCTTTAAGGTTTAATTCTGACCGCTGGATCTACAGGTGGGGTCAAAAATCGGGTCTACTTAAGTATTTTCCAGGAAATTATATACACAACTCACCGAAGTGAATTATACACATTAAATTGTTAAATCAATTTTAATGAGAATTCAATCTTTTGGTACTGCAAGATCAATCTATCACATTTACCACTGTAACTTTTCTATTTCCTTTTAGTTTAATCAACCTTAAAGCAAGAATTTATATCTTCTCTTTACGAAATTTATACGAGACTTTTTATTTAATGTTGATGGCTAATGAAATAGAATAATATGAAATGTTTTAACTATATTTTAGAAAATGCTAACAATTTGAGATGAAAGATTAAATAAGCCTTTGGCTTGTTGTAGAAATCTAATAATCATTTCACTTGAATCAAATAAGATTTCTTAATTTCAAAATTTACTAGTTAATTTACAAAGTGAACAATTCTTTCAAACTTATGGGATATGGCTCTCTGACTATGATCACTTGAAACAATTGGAACTGAAGAAGAGAAATAAACTTTATCATTTATAACAATATTCTTGAAATAAATTAAAGGTACTTTATAGAGTTTTCATAGTTTGCCATGGGCATTGTAGCCTAGTGGTTTAATCATCATTCAAATATACCTATTGCATCCAACACTACCTCCTCATTTTCCCTTCCAAAACAAGAAGAAAACATGGGGGAGGGAGGAAGCATTTTGTTATTTCACTGTCAATGCGGTAAATCACTTAGATCAGAGAAACGAAGAACTTTTGACTTGACATCCCAATAGTCAAGCCGGTCCTCAAATTTCTCCTTTCAACAAACTCCCTAAACCAAAATCCTTGTATTACAAAGCTTTCACGATAACGCCACATTTTGAAGAGAACCAAGTGTTCAGTCTTTGTATCCAAATCACACATTATGACAGGAATCTGTTCTCCGTTATTCAAACATTGTTCAATTTCAGCATCCTAATGTTTGAGAAGGTGCTCCTTAACTTGTCTACTTTATTTATATTTCATGGGAACAAATGCAATAGTTGAGGAACACGGTTATTTTTCTCTACAAATTCCCACTCGACTAGGTGAGAGCCGTGAGGAAATGGTAGTAGCACCAGTCTCCATGTTAAAAAAACAAAATTAATAATCATAGTTAAAAAGCTATAGTTGATTGGTTTTTTGAATTGAATTCTTTCAATGGGAGCAAAGAGGGGAGCAAGGCATGTTGCTTTTATAATGTACCGCTATACAGGGCAGTGTATTAATAGATTATGAAATTTTGGGAGTATGTGCCTATAAGTTAATAACCATTTATTGATTATTAAGCATTAATGTAATTTTGTTTTAGTTTTATTCCTTTCCATATAGGGTTGTAACAGCCATGTGAAAACCATATCAAAGTCAAAGAACTATTAATTGTTATCCACAAGTAATCTTTAATGCTTTCAACAACTAATCAATTAAGGGTTCGTTTGTTTTATGGGATATCTTGGGATGCCTTAGGGTTGGCTAAGTACTCTTATGCCATTTTATGTTTGGGTTGATTTTGAATATGGGATTATCGTCTTACTTAATTAATATAGGGTCCGTTTGGTTAACAGATGAATCATTCTCGAATACCTCATCTTCAGATAATAGGCCTAAGATGTGTCATCCTCATAGTATAATCTTGTCTTGGATTGTTTAGGATATTGACAAGATATTTTGATAATATTATTATTTTTTAGTAAAAATAATAGATAGATGAGAACGGTAGATATTGAAATAAACTCTATTTAGTACCCATTATTCTTAATTATTTTAAAATTTTGACACAATTAGTATTTTAAATTATAGAATGGCATGTTTAAACAAATGAATAAACTAATAAACTATTGAAATACATACATAAATTAGCAAAGAATTATTAAATATGTAATAGTAGTACTATGTTGAATTAATTTTGAAAAATCACTGGTGGTTACATTTACGAATTTGAAATAATATAGTGTTTTGATACAACTATATTTTTTTATTTATTTTATAGTATTTCATTGCACTCGAAAATATATGCGTTATAAAAAGAACTATTTGAATAAAATAAAATAAAAATAAGCATGCTACTTTGTAAAAAAAAAAAAAAAAAAAAGTTTGCATCAGTAATAAAATATGTATTTTTCACCTAAAATAAAAAAAATGATATAAAATTCTTTTTGAAGTAAAAAAAAAAAACTATTATAAGAAAATATTAATTTAAAAGATAATTTAGTCATTTCCGCTTTATCCACTTTGGTGTGGCTAATTAATACTAAATACCCCCATAAAATATGTAATATCCCATGTATGTAATACAGGGGGGATTAAGTTAGTTAAATGAGATAATAATCCAGATCCTACTTAAAATCCAACTAAATATGGGATGACATGAAATTGCTTATCCAATCCCATGTCATCATGTCCATCAACCAAACGAACCATTAATCTCCTTCCATCCCATGGACTATACGAGGATTACACTTACACATCCCATATGAGGATTACACTTACGGATCCTACGGGGTCATTGATATTAATAATCCCACCAAATTGGATAAAGTATGAAATACCTAAATTACCTTTTATATTAATATTTTCTTATATTGTTATTTTAAAAAAAAAAATTATAGTGAATCTCTACTTAAAGCGTAATCTTACCATTTAAACTATCGTTCGTTGTCATAATAGTCAATTTTTTTGCTTCAAAAAAAGCTATCATTATTCATTTTTATTTTAGGTGAAAAATATATCTTTTATTATATGCACTTGTTCTTTTATTTGGGGTGTGTTCGTTTGGACTGAAAATATTTTCCAGATATTTTTTTAGTGCCAAACACCGGAAAATATTTTCTGGTGGAAAATATTTTCCAATTTTCCTTCCTCTGGTTGAAAATAACTTACGATCCGTAAGCTGTCTGTAAGTTACACATCTAGATAATTCATAAGTGACATTAAACCTCAAATACTTACTTTTAGAATTTCATTTGCTAAACTTATTTTCGTTTTTAATTCTTTTTCATTGGTTTTTATCTCAATTATGGGTCTCACACTAATATAACTATCATTATGCATATTTTACTACTATATTATACTATCATTTAATTTTGAAAAAAATTAATTTTTTATTAATTACAATTACTTGTAAGGTATTTATTACCATTGTTATAAGTTTTTTTAACTTGTATTCATAAAATTAAAGATAAAACCGTTAAAATTTTTTATTTCAAAATATTTTTATTTTGTCAACCGAACACCGAAAAATTGTATGGAAAATAGACTTTTTCATGTAAAATATTTTCCAAGGAAGAAAATATTTTCAGTCCAAACGAACACACCCTTGATCTTTTTACTTTACAAAATAGCCTACTTTATCTTTTTATTTTATTTAAAAAAAAATTATAATACATATATCTCCAAGTGCAGTAGAATACTATCAAATAAATAGAAAATCTAGTTGTATCAAAACACTATATTCTTTTCTAATTCATGAATATAAATAATAGTAATTTTTCATGATTAATTTAACATATGACTACTATTGTAAATTTTATCACTCCTTGCTAATTTATGTTTAAATTTCAATGATTTTATTAACTTTTTTCTAAACCATGATATTATATGATTTAAAAATTATTTTTATGTCTGAAAATTTTAAAGTAAGAGTAGTGAGCAATAATAAGGGATATTTCAATGACCATAATTATCCTCATCTATTATTTTCAATAAAAATATAAAATTATATTATTATCAAAATGTCTAGTCAATTATCCTAAACAAACCAAACACAGAATTATAATTCAATGATGAAGGATCACAGGACTACCATTCAAATATAAGTTATCCCAGAATAATTAGACCGTACACCAAACGGACCGTAAGCATGTAATTATACGAGATTATTTTCTTAATAAGTTAGATCTTCAAGGTAAGAGTATTCATGGATTGAGTACCTGATTCATTTGGTAATTAACTGACCCAACCCGCTCACACTGCGTCAGGAAATAAAATTGGCCTGCTACCTGGTCTATGTACATAGAATACCCGATCATCCAAGTACCCGCTAAAAGCGATCGGACTTAATCCATGTTGTGATAATTTTGAGTTTCAAAAAATTGACTAAAAACTACAAAAATACCCATGTAAATGGGAAAAGAAGGAAAAAAAAAAAATTATCAATAGTAGGTTATAATATGTAAAATTATACAATTATTCTCATATATAAATGGGATTGGATGTTCATCGAATTACAAATTTATGACCCGTTTCTATTAATATCCGACTCTCAAATACTAAACAGTTCAAATACTCTATTTTTACGATTCTATATGTATCAGGCCAGCATCACATCAATAATCCTTTCCCAAGTTTGGCTTCACAGCTTTTCGATTAGGCAAGAAAGGATAGCACGCATGGAGTGGCAACGGCTAAACTACAAATTATACATCGGTAGGTTTGATTTATTGTCCCTCTCATATTTGGTGGCTATTACAGAAATTATATGGAGAATATAATGTGACATCAATATACTTCGTATATATATTATTATTTGATATCATATTGTCTACACAATTTCATCAATAATTATAAAATTTATAAATAAGATAATAAATCAAATCTATCTAAATATTTTTTCAAAAAAAAGTGTAGCTTTTACTCATATATTAGAAAATAACAAAGAAATTTTTTAAAACAACGCTACAGATTATCATGCAGAATTTTTTTTACTTATAATTCAACTACATTTTATCGATGGATTGACGAAATAAACAATTGGAACATTAACTTACATTCCCAAAGGTCAAGTCACCTCACATCGACACAATTAATTGAAATAAAATTGATATATCACTGATTAAGTGAAATAAGCATCACATGTAAAAGGTAAATTCTAGTCAACTGAAAAAACTTAAAATCACCACAACGTCATATCAATGAATCACTTGACAGTTGAGCTATTGTTCTTCCGGAATTTTTTTTTAAAAGGGTAAATGAGTCCAATGGCCCCTTGACTTTTACTAATAGTTTTATTTGGTCCCTCAATTTTTAAAAGTGTTTATCAAATTCTTAAACTTCTAAATTTGGTTGGTTCTAAATAATGGCCCCTCAATGTCAAATGCAAGTATGATAATATTTATTTTGCCCCCTGAAGATTTGGTTTAATGTCTATTTCCCCATCTAAGTTTATAAAAAATAAAATAAATAAATAAAATAAAAAGCATTTAGCCATATTTAATAGTTTTGGTTAAACATTAAATAATTGACTAATTTGACCAAGAGAAAATGACAACACTGTCTTTATAACAATTTTTTATAAGCTAAATATTTTTAAAAATATTTTTTCCTTTTTCAGTCTAAATACTTTTGTAAAGTCAAGATTTTGTATATTATGATAATAAATATGACAATAAGATAACTACTACAAACGATTATTCCTATTTAAATTTTTTATTTTTCCTTATTTGTTTTATTATTTTATTAATTATATAAGTTCTACGTAGTTATTCCTATTTTATTAAATTTGTCGTTGAAATTATAATAACTTGATTAACCCATAATAAAAGGATAATATTCTTAACAATATATTAGCACATAATATTTGATTGAATAAAATGCGTTAAAATATTAGTTTTGTCATATTTTATCAATCAACTAGTCAATAGTTAAGTATTTATTCAAAACTATTAGAATGGAATAATTTTGCCTAATTTTTGAACTTGTGAGGGTGGTTTAATCTACGGTGAACCAAACCTTCAAGGGCAAATAAAAATTACCATACTTGAATTTGACATTGAGGAACTATTTAGAATCAAATTTAAAAGTTTAAATTTTTGATAGACGCTTTTAAAAGTTGAGTAATCTAATAGAATCATCGGTGAAAGTTAAAGAACTATTAGAGCTTTTTACCCTTTAAGAAACTATGAAAATTAATTTGATGAATCACTTGACACTTGAAATATTGTTCTTCTGGAATTTTAAGAAACTCAACTTAATTCGATCTACTTTTATTTTGAAGGTGCTGTAATAGCAATTTTTTTCTTAGAGCCGGTCATTCAAGAATAATTTTTGCTTTTACTAAAATTTAATTATTTGAGAATTATATCCATTTGTAGTAATGAAAGTTATTTCAAAAATAACATAATAGTATAGAAATTGCATATGGTTATGCTTGGATGGAAAGATTTGGCTAGTTGGGAATTTGAAATTCACCAACGAGTAAGACTAAGATTTTAGTGGTTCAAATATCATGGCACTTCAAATTCACTCATTTCAAATCTATTCATTTCAAATTCTTCTTACAATTCAAATCCGCTCTTCCAAACACAACCTTAAGAATTTCAGCAAAGCTATTAACGGAAAGAAAAATTAGTTGCTTTCTATTACCATTAACAATTACTCTTAAAAAATAAAAAATTTAAATTAAAGCTACTAGCACCCAAAATCCTCTCCTCCCTTATCGAGCTGGTAGAGAGGGGAGAGATATGGAAGAAAAAGACGAGGAAGCAAGGATAACAATACTGAGAGAGAAAATTAGAAAAGTGGGAATGAGAAGAAAGAAAGAAACAAGAAGAGAAACAAGAAGAATTTTGGTTGTTTTGGTTTGAGTTGTGGGGTGTATGACAATATTTTGTTTGGGTTGATTTTGAAAATATAACTTGATTTTGTAGGTATAAGGGCTGGTTAGGAATTGATTTTAAGTGGGATTAGGATAAGATGTAATTGATGAAGTTAATTAGGATGTTTTATTGAAATAAGTTGAAAAATCTATGAAGTTTAAGGGTTAATTGTAATATACACCTTAAATTATCACTGTTTTGTATTTTGCCTCTTAACCTATCAATTTAGCACTTGAATACGTTATACTATTAATTCACATTACTCAAATTTCTTGAAAATTAGTAAAATTTTCTAACTATTTTTGGATGAAAGTAGACTTTAATAATTGTAATTTACATTTGATTATTGAAATACTTTTATTCATATATTGGTATTAAAGTCATTTAATTTAAATATATATATATATATAATTTGAGCAAAGCATAAGAAATGATGGTATAAGGTATTAAAGTACTAAAATTAATACTAGTTTAAGGGGCAAAGTGGAAAACTATGATAGTTTAGGGATGCATATACAATTAACCCAATTTTGACAACGAGGCCGAATGGAATTGTTAAGAAGCTGCTTGGTTCTCAGTCACGAATCATAATTAAAATAGGAATCATTAACCACACTATTGATATAATTTTGTGTCATTCTCTCTTATTTGTTTAGTTTAGAATCAAAATAAATTTTATTATATTAATGAATTAATCAATTTGATAGCCAAGTCACACTCAAATAAAAAAAGACATTTTTAACATTTTCATTCTTATAAAAAAATTCTCAACCAAATAAGATATATAAGTATATTTAATTTTAATTCTCATTCCTTAACATCATACTCATAAATTAAACACCTACTTAAAATTTACATCAATCTAGTTAGATTTTGAAAATCCAAAGTTGGAGTTGAACTCTATGCGAACAATGAATATAAGAATTTATTTCATCGAAATCGGGTTCCGAAAATTGGTAGTCAACCACGGATCAGCAATTAAAATATAAGTTTTATGGCCAAAATATCCTTATTTTACCAGAAAAAAAAAAAAAAAAAAAAAAAAAAAAAACTTAAACACTACCACCCTCCGCCGCCGCCGCCGCCGCCAGCTCCATCACTGTCAACCTTCCTCCCCCACTAAAACTCTCACCAGCCACCAGACATAACGCTCTCATCCTCCTTCCTCTTCTCACACTGCCCTCCTCGTTTCCTGCCATCACCTATTGGCACAGACACCATTTATTTTCAGTGGGGGATCATTTAAATAAAAAAATTAAAATTGTACTCTTATATCCATTAATAACATTTTCTTAAATTATCTAAAAAGACAAATATCCCATTTTTATTGCACTATTATAAAATTTCATTTTCTCTCGTGTTGTCAATAAAATATAATATAATGGTATCCTTATTTTTTTAAGCATTAAAAAATTAATAATATAATTAACAAATATCAAAGTGCTAATATCAATTTTCTATAAATAATACCTAATTGACTTAGTTTTATAAAGAATAGTTTAACAATATATTCACATAAAAAGTTATATAAATGCATGCAATTCATAAATAGCATAACATAAAAGATGACGACATAAAATTTTATTCATAAAAATAAGTTTAAGAATTATAATGACTAACCAAGTAAAGTGATGATATTATTATAAAAAATAAAATAAAGGAGTATGAATCTTTAAAAAATGTACTTGTAAAGTAATAGTCATAAAATAACATCTAATCAATTTTATTTATTTTTAATTGACAATTGCTATGAAATTATTGTGATAATCATTGAGGGAAAATACTTATGTAGACATGATTTTTGACCACTGTGGTCAGAATTAAATTTTAAAAAATATCTTGCTCACGACAACTGATATCATAAATTCTTTAAAATTTAATCCACACCACAAGATGTATAAGTGGGTCAAAAATCGAATCTATGTAAATATTTGCCATACACTTCTTTTTTACAAATTTGTAGGGCTTGCAAAGATCTTCACATAAAATAAGCATTTTCAATGGTTCTGGGGTCACGTGCAAACACTAAAACCTATCTACATACGCATCTCTCCAACCTCCGTCTCTCCTCTCCATGCAGCCGCATGCCCCCCTCCTTTACCCTACAGCTATCCTTTTCCCCAATCTCCTCCACAGACACGCCATTCTAACACCCCTCCCCTTACCCTTGCAACCATCCCTCTTCATCGATCTCCCCAACAAACCCATCCTCATCTCGCCCGCAACCCCTTTCCCTGTGTCCCCCTTACCCCATACCTCCTTCCTCTCCTACTCCCCCCACGAACCACCATTCTCTATCTCGTAGCCCTTCCTCTATCACTTCCCAGCAACCACATCCCTTTTGTCTACCTAAATTTTACAACTCCTCCTTTCTAGCACACCTCGACAGCCCTTCCTCTCCCATCACGCCTCGCCACCCCACCCATCTCTCTTCAGACTAGTAGCTAGGGTCTTTGTTTAATATTCTAGGGCTTACTGAAAATTAGAGATTACAAGGGTACATAAGTAATTTTACAGAAAACAGTTAAGTTTAATGATTTTTATCCACTTTAACTTTTAGGCCAAACCATAATGGACTCAACGTATAAGTTAAAATTAGCATCGGAAAATCCGGTCATATTACTTTTCTCTTTTCCGTGAAAATATAGATAGCAAAGTTTCAAGCTAAGTTAAACTGAGAAGAGATCAATCAAAAGACCTATTACCATAGATTCAGAATAAAAAAAAAAAGTGAACAGATACAATTTCTACTATTATGCATAATTTGCATTTCTCTACCTAATTGTTGATAATAATACGTTGCAAGGTGCTCCTTTGAAAAATTGGCACCTGTCTAAGAATACAGTTTTAGTGTAATAAGGATTCTACGCAAACTAACAAACATTACGGAAGCTTGCTCATGTGTCTATATACTCGGGAGAAAGAATGGATTTCAGAAGCTCCTTCAGATTGGCCAAAACATGGCGTGGCCCTAAACTCTTGACACCAATATAATTCAAAAGCTGCTCTAAATCCTACAGAGACAGACGGAAAACAAGAAACCAATTAGAAACATAAATATGATTTAGAGTGCAAACTTTTAAAAGAAACATAACAATGTAACCTTACAAGGAGGGGTTAAAAGGGGGAAAACATACCCCCCCCAAAAAAAAAAACCGTCAACCTTGTTTGCTCCTCCTAAATATGTCATCCCTAAAATAAGAACTCGAAGTTCCGTACTAATCGCTCCTTCGAAAGCACTTAATGCTTCCAAAACAACCAAAGATCAGAAGAAGTTCAGAACACATGAAAGGCATCAAAGTCATTCCACAATACTTATTATTATGTAAGACCACATGTTTCCAACAACCCAACCAGGATGCAGTCTCAATCATTCTCAATTAATCTCCCTT
The DNA here is from genome assembly GCA_025175665.1 of Cinchona pubescens. NCBI lineage: Eukaryota > Viridiplantae > Streptophyta > Magnoliopsida > Gentianales > Rubiaceae > Cinchona > Cinchona pubescens. Next base: position 1,586,705 of record JANKKI010000367.1, read on the forward strand.
TCTCCTCCTGTCTCCTCTCCCTAGATCAATGTTAGCTCTACATCACACTCAAATTCTCTGCCTACGACCCATAAAAGGCTCCTATTTACTTCTTCCTACATTTCTTGAACTTAAATTTATCTACTATCTCCTCGTCTTTTATTCAGGATTTTCAAATATTCCAAAATGCAACCCATAGAGATTATTCCAAACTCGGAAGCCAAAACTATGACTATATACCAATTTAGAACTCTGTTTAAGAAACTTTTACCAGAAAAAAAAATAAAAAATAAATAAATTAACAATCAGGATATTAATCCCTTTTATTTCCTTGAAACTATCACTTATGTAATCTTTCTTCTGACAAACAAAATAATCACCAAGTTTGTCAAACAATAATTTCATCTAATAGGAACAAGAACTAAAATTTTCTTTCCAAAAAAACTTTAAAGAACATATTTGCTTAAATCAATCAGATTTTAAGCAATGTAACAATTCAGGAGAATCTAAAATCCAGATGTATATTTCAAAATTGCGGGAACAAAGAAGGCAGAACTACTGTATCATACTTCAGAACACCATATTAACTTGCCGAGTCATATATCATAGCAGGCAGTAACAATAAGGGTATCTTAAACACAACTATTAAGATCTAAATTTAACTCGCCTTGTAACTTGAATTAGATCACACAAGACAAGAAACATATGCAAACCTTATTGAGCAAAAATACTGCGTAAGCTGCTCTTGTGGAGTCTTGCCCTTCTAAAAAGAGAGGAAACTCTACAGGCTTTGCATTTGTCAAAGCTAGCGAATTTGATGTCGAATCAGATGACACAGGCTCAATGGAAGGTGCATAATCACGAATATATGACCGAGAACCTCCCAATCGCAAAGGGTAACGTAAAGGAACTTGCAAATATGAAGCAATAAGTGCGAGAGCCTGCATAATTTACCAGCAAGATCACATCACCGAATAGCTATTTGATTAGTAATTTATGCACCAGCAAAGTTTGATGCCTAATGCTAGCAATATAGAGATAAATGATATACTTGAATTGTGCTACTTGGTAAGCATATCATACTAACAACCAAACAGAAATAGAAAAGAAAAGAAAAGAAATGAAATGAATGTAAGTGCAAAAGTCATAAAGACTTTGAGGGGTCTTAGACAGCGGAACAGATCATTAAACATATAACCAATTGCAAATTTCATGGTTCAAGAAAAGAGCAAGAACACACATGTGCCACGTAGCCCAGGGCTGTTGAAGATCGTTGAGCTTCCTTCTTATCAGTGAAAAAACTCATCTTTGTAAAAGGAATCACAGTGAGATGCAGACCCGCAATTGTCAAGCATCCTTGATCAAGAGGTTTAGATCCAGCAGTAACACCTGATAAATATCAAACACAAACAGATTGCTCAGCATTATACAAGTCAAAGTCCTAGGCTTCATATATTATGAGTAGAAAGTATACATGTATGTCCGAATACTAATTTAACACAGAGAGTTATCTAAGGGGAAAGAGCAAGCATAAAAAACTTGAACGCCGCAAAAAGCCACATATGCATGAACCCAATTGCGACGAAAAACAAAAATAGAAATATGTAGCTCTCGTTATTGGCTACAGGGACCCCACGATCATAGAAAAGTTAACACAATTATGCATCATTTTCAGTTATTCTTGTTAACAAGCAGCAATTCCTACCAAAGTGTCACCCAAACAGGAGCAACATATTTTCCACAATATACTTCGAGTCTAACTATCGTTTCACTAAAGTAAAAGACTTTAATGATGAAGCAAGAGAGGGCATTAGGTCAATAAGAAAACTGAGCCTGGAAAAGAACTCTTGTGACAGTTCAGAAGTTGATGCAAAAAACCAAGGAAAAGTATTATCAGAATTAAATGGACAGTCATTTAACATGTTCTCATTGATTAGGCATGACAAAGGACATGAACCAATATAAAGTCAAGAGATCTAATTGGAAGAAAACCACTTAGCAATAGAAGGGCTACATATGTAATCAGCGCAACTTTTAGATGGACATTGGAAATTAGTCTATCAAACATAAAGCTAGTACTGTATCATACTGAACCGAGATAGGAAATTAAATTTGCAGTCTTTGGAAGTTAGAATTCACACAGACCACAGTTTGTTGTATCCAGCATTATGCACACATTTAGAGAAACGTAACCACAGATAACATATACACAAAACCTCAGTTATCACTTCTCCACACTACTAAAGAAAGAATCATAAGAGCCATTACCTGATCTAATACTGCTCGTAAATGATTCCAGTTCTTGTTCGCGTGAATGCCCAACAACAAGCTTCACTGGATACAGGGAAGAAACTTGTGAAACCATATATTGTTGCCTCACTCTCAGCAACTTTTGCAAGGTTTTGAGATGGAGATAACCTCTCTCTCCGGCAAGGGATCCATTGCCATCCTGCATTTGATAGCATAATCAAATTCTGCACATTAAGAATTAATCCAAAATTTATGTTCCATCCAACTGGCAAAAAGAAAAAAAAAATGAGGGACAAACTCTAAACAAGCTAAGAGAGCACTGTTTTTTTTTTTTTCTTTTTCCCCAGGAGGTTGTGAGAGATGTTTTGGGGAATGATGATTGACTACAAACTGTACAGTGATGAAGGAACTTCAAGAAAGCAGTATAGAATTAAAAACATGAAAAACTGAAATAAGGGTTGTAATCAAGCCAATTCAAGATGACTGAGCTCAACATCTATGCAAGGTTGACTCACCTCGAAGTAGTTCAAAATTCAAATTTGACTTGAGTCCAAGAGGAGCATAAACTCAAAACACAAAAATGAGACTCAACTGTTATCGAATTTGCAAAGCCCTCCAAACCCTCTCCCAACATATCTATCCAAAAATGATTACAGAAAAAAAAACTTTTCAAGCAACTCAAAATTACAGCACCCAGATATGAAATAGATCACAATAAATTAGACAAGACTCAGAAATCAAGAAGTACATATTCAACAATGTTACAATGTTCAAACTTATTTTATTGCATGCAAAAAAAGAGAAAAAAAAAACAGTTATCTATCTTCATTTACACTATGTTTGGGAGTTGCACTATTGGAAAGAAAAGAAAGGGGACTGTCTCTTTCTATTGGAAGTTTTTGAGCAAAAGAAAAGAAAGGAAATGGCGTGATTTGGAGGGAGAATATTAAAGTGCATAGTACCCAAAAATTTTCTCTCCAAATTGGGATGATTTCAAGAGAAAGTTGGTGAAAGCTTATAATTCTTTTCAAAAATACCCACTTTGCCCTTAAAATATTAGAGACCCAAATTTCAATGACCTATATGTCCAAATTCTTTCCAAAACTCCCAAACAAGATTAGCATCCCTTCTCTTCTCTTCACTCATAACTCAAGTTTCCCTTCCTTCTCTGCTCTCCTAAACTACCAAGCTAAGCCTTAAAGTACAAAAAAGAGTAGAATGGTTCGAGAATTTCAGCTTGATGCATTGGTATGGCTCTGGATGATTTAGAGAGCACTGGGGAGAGGAGAGAAGGGGAAAATGGGGAAGAAAGGAAAACAGCAGCTAACGCAACATTAGGAAACGAGAGAGAGGAGAGGGGAAGGGCAGTAAGTGATGGTGGCTATAGTGTCATTTGTAACAATGGGGGAGGAGATAGACAAGAGGGAGAAAGAGGGGAGAGAAGACACTGATGGATGAATGATGTGACAAGCATTTGATTTTGTAGGATCAGACATTGGAGGCCAAGGCTGCCTTTTCTTGTTAACCTGTGATGCAAGCACTTTGGAGATGTGCTATTATAGCTTCGAACTAATTAGAGTCAATCTACCATTAAGTTTATTAGGTTATAGTTAGCATTTCATTTTTTCTCATGGTTTGTATACGTAATTTACTAAACCCTAACATTGGTCCCTTTTTTACAGTTTAAAATACTGTTCCCACTATCTAAATAGCAGTCAATCCTATGAACTCCTGTTATTTGCAGGAAAATATCTTTGAACTAGTCAGGTATTATTTTTTCATCCCAAATGAGGCAATGATTAATGGTAAATTACTAAACAAAGCTGCTACTGACAATTTTTGCCGAACATAAAGGAAAGAGATGGGGCCTGAAAAAAGGAGTTATTCATGTTCGAGCAAGTTTCCATTTATACCATCATCACTGTTACATATGTATGGGGTCTGCCTGCACAACATTTGAGTGTTCATATTTATTTAGGGAATGAAAAAGCTTGCAGTATCAGTCTAGCTAATTGATACGTTTGAGAAAATTTTACTTGAATCTATTTGCTTTTTACCTGACAAAACCGATGATATATATGGGGACATGCGTGTTTGTCTTTACATAGACAGGCAGACTTGTACAAAAGTTACATAACAGAGACAATTGTCATTGAGCTAAAAACACTTGAATCCTGACAAATTAAAGAGCTTAAACTTGACAAAAGAAGGTCCAATCATGTTAAGGTTCCAGACAAGTATTGAGTTGCTCAACTATACTCAAAAAAAATAATAATAATAAAATAAATAAAAAATCGTAATTGTAGTTGGAATTACATTACAGGTTTCACAGAAGCAAACATGAGAGAGTTGTACCAATGCAATAACACCTTCCAAAGAACATGTAGAACACAGAAATAGCACCAAAACCAGCAAACTGTCATGGTTTTATCCATTTCTATTAACAATAGTCCCTTTATGCCCCCAAAAAAAAATTGAAAATGTAGGAGAATGATGACAAATCCAATTTGCAATTCCACGAAGTCAATTAAATAAAACTAAAAGCCAAGAAAGGAGTAGCCTGACTCTCCATTCATTTATTTAGCTTACCTGCAAGTGCTTGCTGGCTACGGAAAGAGCAGTCCCGGCAACTAACAGGGATCTAATTTCACTACTAAGTTGTTCTTCTTGTTTTTTAACTTTCTCTTCTGCAACTTTCGAATGCATTGACATGTTTCCCATCACCAATTTTCGAGACTCCAATTTTTCACGCATCCCATCAAGCTCATTTGACCGATTTAATGACTCAGCTTCCACCTAAAGAATTACATATCCACCCGCTAACCAGCGGGCTAATCAATTAGAGCCCAAGAATTTTGAAAGTAATCAGGGCATCAAAGGACAAGCAAATAGATAAAGAAAGAGACAAAAACTTATGTTTGTATACTAATTGAATACAATTGACAAGCAACCACAACAAAATCAAGTAAATACAAAATGATGCCTAAGTTTTATGGTCCACCATTGCATGAAGGGTGAATCTAAGTCTCCTAAGCACCCTTTCTATAAGCTGTAAAAAACATGTGTCCATTTTCAACAATGTAATTAGTTACTCGGTCACAAATTTTATACTCGAAATTCTATCTATTTACCTTTACCTCATAAATTTTCACAAGAATTCCCAAAATACTGTTCCAACTTTCTAGTAGGAAAAGGAAATACTGACTGAAGCTTCAGTGACTTCCTCCCCCTGGGAACCACCGCCCCTCGCCCCCGTATGCGCGGGCCGAGTATGACTCCCAGATTTACCTCAATCCGGATAACATTTTAGCATTACACATAAGGACCAGTATTTCAACACCAACATATGAATGTAGTTGATTGGAATGGGAAAATTGTATTACTGCAATTAACTTAGCACTTTGATATTTTATTAGAGAAAGCCAAAAAAAAAAAAAAATGAAACAATAGAAACTGATCTTATGTTTATGCCCCACATGAAGAGCCACTGGGTAAAGAATGACAATCAGGAATTTTACCATAATACTAATTAACAATTAGTCTTTCCCCAGAATATTCAAAAGTCAAAACATGGTCCATAAGCTTAAATTTACCCATTCATGCCAAACTTTCATAAACCATGCTTGGTTAAGAATTTTCTCCTCTTCTTTATATTTTGCATTTTCTAGAACCAAAATTATATGAATGATAATAATAGTGATTATGATGATGACAACGATTATAGACTGTGGAATTATGTGAATTATGAAAGTAAAATTTTCTACTTAGACTCCTCTAGAGGCCAAAAAAAAGGGTAAACCAACAAAAAATGGTGACCAAATTACCCTTTAGATAGTAAAAACTTTTAGCTTCTGGATATCAGGGTCCAGGTGGAGATAATTAGCCAAAGTATTCAAGATAAAAGATCATATATGAGCTCTTAATATTTAATGTAAGCATGTTCATTTTCCCATAACATAGACACTCTTAAATCTCATTCAGCTTTTCCTATACTGTGGATGAGTAAAATTAACACAAAACAGGTAGTAGATGTTATTCTGCTCTTCAAAATAGGATAACTTATTATCAGTAATCTATAAAAACCTAAAAGCCCCATAACATTCTTTCAATATTTAGAGGATAAATGTCAAATAAATAGAAAAGTAAAAAGATAAACAAGAAAATTAGAACCATTACAAACTCACCAATTTAAAACTCCATTTATACTATGCAACAATCTTTATGTACTGCATACATATGCATAACAAGATTATTCTTGAATTGGTTCTTGTTCTCTACATGTTTTGGAGGAGGGGGCACGAAGGAGGAGGGGGCATGACTTGGATCGTAGATATGATTCATATTTAATAAAATACCTTCATTATCTAACAAACAAACTACAGATGAAGAATCCTTACACATAGAGATTTTGTTGCTACGTCATAAATCTTTAGGAGTTATTCTCAGAAAATGCACAAAGTCAAAATTATCTATAAACCAAGAAAAAGAGTGTAGAATCTTCTGTCAAATTAGATGCACAAAAATGAAATCAAAAATTCCTAAACCAAATGAGACATAGCAGAAAACAAGATCCCAAAGAGCCCCTTCTATTAAAGCAAAGATATTACTATACTTTCAAGAATACCGCCATAATGCTCGTAAATACTAACCCCAGTCTTTTTTTGAAAATGCTCTTCTAAATAACTTATCCTCACATTCACTCCATGCATTTTCCAGAATAAAAATATCCAACTATCAATTAAATTAGAGGTTTTCTTTTTCCAACCAAGAAACCACAAGCCAATCAGTTGCAGCAAAATTCTTGCAAAATCTAAAGGCACCCTTCTACTTGATTTTTTTTATCTTTTGTATCTATTGTGCATGCACAAAAGAGACAGGAAGGCTTCCTCCAAATTCAACTATACTACTTCACCTTCACCTGTTTCAGTTTTACTTCATTTGTTTTTCGTCATATTCTAAATCCTCTCTTTCATCAGCAACAAGAATCAAACTTTCCTAAGAAAAGGATCAAAAGTCTCAAAGAATATCCAAATTAAACATGGTAAGATCATAATCTGGTAAAAAATAGAATGCCTGATCTCAACCTTTCTGATTCTTTCTCTATCCAGTTTCCATAAAGGACCAATTCTTTTCTTTCTCCCTCAACACTTCTTGAGTAAAAACCAGTAAGAAAACCCCAAGAATAGTAATCTTTTCCTCTTTCTCCATTTCAAGGAAGCCAATTTCAAATTGATCCATATAATATTCTTTTTCTTCAGAGTAACACCAAAAATTATAATCTTTCACACAAATAACCAATAACCCACTCCTTTCTCTTTTTAAATCCCACTATCAGAATCCATATATTTCAAAAACATCCCAAATTAGCCAAGGAAAATCACAATTATTTAAACCCCAAAAAATATAAAATATAAAAGGGGAAAAAAACAATTTACCTGTATGAGGGACTGAAGTTTCTCTTGAAGTTCAAGTTTTTTCTGCTTAGCATCGTTGAGAGCGGAAGTGAGGCTGCAGAGTCGCGCCAATTCGTGCTCGTAATCTTCCCATTCAATAACTTTCGCATTTTCCCGATCATTATTAGCTCCTTTTTCTTCTTCGGCTATTGAATTCGGCATCTTCTTGTTCGAACCCATTCAATCTGAACAAATTCCGAGAAATTAATCGATTTGATCAACAAATTTTGGGGAAGAAGATGATGATCATAGTGGATTTCTTCACACCTCTTCAACACCATAGCTGAGAATTTTGGGAATTAGGGTTTTGAGAGACTCATTGGGGTTTGAATTTAGGATTTTTTTTATAAAAAAAATAATTTGTTTATGTATTATAGGGGAAATTTTTGTGTTTTAAAAATGTTTTGCTAAAGGGTAAATTTGATTTTGATTAGAAGGAGGGGAAAGAGGAAAGGTAGGTGAAGAACAAACTAAATGAGGAATGACAAGTATAGACTTTTTCAAATTCTTTTCTTTTTTTCTTATTTATTTCATTTTTTTTTTTGGCAAAGAAAAAATATATCACTATCTACCACTCAATTATTTAAAAACAAAATCTACCCACTTTATACATTCAAATGAATAAATCTTATGTTTTCAATTTGTAAATAGAAGGCTTTAAACGTACTTCACAATATAAAGTGAATGTAATAATAGTTTAGATGATTGAAAAATAGGTAAGTGTCATTACTTTTCAATCATCTAACGATTTATAATATTAATTTTACAATATAGAGTGAGTAACAAATAATTTTTCTAATAATAAATCTTAGTTATTGAGGTGAAATTAATAGTTACTTTTGTTTTTCGGGTTAAGTTAAGAGTTCAAATACTTTACTGTAATACTTTCTTAAGTAATGGAGCGTTGTTTGATGTTTGTACGAGCTTTTTAACGATATTAATATTGGTTTCGTTTAGATAATTATTATTTTTATAATATTATTTAGATAATTAATGTAATAATTTTTTAATAGAATATATGTGAGATAAAATAGTAATAAAAATGTATATAAAATTATTACAAAATATTATTTAAAATATAATAAAATATTTTTATTGTCCAAACAGAGGCTGCCCCATTTGGATTGATTTTTTATACCACTTTTTTATCATTACTTTACTATCCATATTTTTTATGAAATATTTGTTTGGTCTGCAAAAATTTTTTGGTCAACTTCTTTTATTTATTTTGTAAATACTATTTATTATTTACACAATTTTAATTTTCCTTTTACTATTCATTACTTACACAATTCAAAAAAAAAAATTCACTATTTATTACTATTCAATCAATTATTTTACTATTCATCGCGTATTATACTATTCACATATATTATCATTAAATTTTTTTTTTTATATTATCCATTATTATTCATTGGTATGAATAATTTCTTCAAGTAACGAAAAAATGGAAATGTAAGTTCAGATTTCTAAATTTAGGTTCAAGAGTTCAAAGTATGGACGGAAAAATAAAGTTTAAAATGGTATATAATATTCGAATTTCCGAACCTAAGTTGGGGAGTTTGAACAATGAGCAAGAAAATCTATTTTAAAACAATTTATGAGGTTCGGACCCCTAAACCTATATTGGGGAATCTGAACTATGGGAAGAAAAGTGCAAATTTTAAATTGTATTTTTATTTTGTATTAAATAAATACATATATTTGTAGACTGATATGAGCGAACACATTTTTGTTTGACTAATTTTCAGAAATTTGATTGAAATATTTGGACTTGTACTTATACACGTTAAAGCATATGGAATTATTTAATATAAGAATTTGTCTAAAAAAATAACCCATTTAAATTAGAAAAACAATAAGAAACATGCTTTCTAAAAAGTAAACAAAGTATGCACTGCATACACATATATGTATTTATATATATATATATATATATATAGATATATATATCAAATATAAAAAAAATAGGCATTATTTTCTGACACCAACTCATCTATTTGGCAAGGTTCTAAATTTGCGTTACTGTAACTAATTGCTCCAATAAGAATTTTGTAGGTAAATTTATTTTTTACTAACGATATTATAATTTCATTGACAAAAATCCTTATAACTTGGATATAACCACGAAATGAGGGACAATTTTTCTTTGCCAAATACATTTGGCGACGATTTTTTCCTATTTAGCTACAATATTTTTCCGTTAGTAAACATGAACTCTGCCATAGTGAAAGGAGGATGGTTATGTTAGAATAACTAAATTATAACTATATAAATCTTATGTATATATATATAGATATATATATATATATATATAATAAGGTGTTCCCCATAAACGATACATCCTATTTTATAAGTGACGAATAGTGGGTAAGGACGGTTAAGTCTCAATAGAGATCAAAATCTAGTAAAAAATATGTATATTAGCATACTCTCTCAAAAAACAGATAAAAAAGAGCAGACCCCATTGAAGACAAGAGTGAGGTATAACAAGGCCATTTCTGTCCATCGCCCTTCTCACGGAACCGTACGTCGACGTTACCGCTTATATAGCTCCTAGCCAGCAAACTGTTAGCCTTCCTCTACAAGGAATGGAAGTGTGGATGAATCGACATTATAGGGGAAAGTTCCATTATTCGGTCAAGATTCTCCTCACCAAGCATCAGATTGAATAATCTAAGCTGTATCGGTTAACCCGTTATAGTCTCCTCTGGAGTCGTGTTATTGGCCGATATCGCCATCAACCCAATAAGAAATAGGACACAACCCTCTCGGCTGGTAAAAGATGAGGATAAAGTAAGAAGAAAATATCTAAGAGAAAAGAATTATAATAGTAATTGAGAATATTAAAACTCTCATAGCTAAATCTATGAAGGTGGTAAATATATTGATTAGGAAAAGAATAAAAAAAATTTGCTTTTAAGAAATAGTATGGGTACGTAAAAAGACTAAACACTACTAGATAATTCGTAGTATAAACTTTGACATTCATAAATAAATAGGACCAAAAATAGTATTGGCATTATTATAGACGGGTTGTTGAAGAACAAAGTAGTAGAGGTGACCCTCAAGCTAAATCTAGAACATAAACTATAAATGCTTTTAGTATTTGTGCTCCTTAACTTAGTTTAGATGAATATTTTAAAGTTAGGTTTTGGAAAGAGTTAGATGAAATAATATAAAGAATCCTTAAAAGAAAGAAGATTTTTATAGGACGTGACGTAAATGGACATGTTGGGAGGGATAATAAGAAATATGAAGTTCATGATGCATATGGTTTTGAGGCAACAAATGAAGGAGAAAGTCCAATTTTAAAGTTTGGGTAGCGTAAAAGTTATGAATTGTCAATATATTTTTCAAGAAGAAAATAAACATTTAGTGACCTCTAAAAGTAGATTAACTAAGTCACAGTTAATTTTACTCTTACGAAAAAGTGAGATAAGAAAACTTATAAAGTATGAAATTGTAAGATTGTATTTGGAGAAAAATTAACCTCATAATATAAGTTATTGGTTGAGAACTTACATCTTAAACATCATATCACGAGAATGAATTTGTCTAGAAATATCTAGAATTATGTGGAGAAATTTAAAATGAAAATAAGAGACCTATTTAAGAAAGATATAGTAGAACAAAATATTTGTGATTTATAAGGAGACCTTGGTACTTCAGGTACGACATGACCAATATATTGTAAATAGTACTAGTTAAGAAGATATTTAAAAAATCAAGAAGATGTGTCTCATTAAGTTATGATCCTGATGGTAGACGAAGTAGTATAAGATAAAATCAAAACTAAGAGAGTTAGTTATAAGGTTTTAAATAATTACAAATATTGAAAAGGGTAAATTTGCTAAGAAAGAAGAAAAAAAATGTGAGTGAGGTGAGAAAATAGGGCTTTTGAAGGATTTATTTACAAGAAGTTGAAGTCTAAGAACGGGACCAAACTTATATAGTTTTAAATATTAGCCAAATATAGTTTTTTTTTTTTTTTTACCAAAAAAAGTTGTACGCATTAGCAGTGAAGGCCATCAACATTAGGCAGCTGTTAAATCACAAACGACTGAGGTTAAAAATGTAGTCTTCTACCTCATGACTCCATTTTATTTTTATTTTTTTATTTCTTCTTATTTCGCCAGCCTTATTATGTTGTCAAATTTCTTCAAACAACTTTTAATGACGGAAAATAATGAATCAAATTTCATCATTTAAGTTTTTAACCTCCAGTAATTTATGTTTTAAAGGGCACAAGATGTTCACGTGGCAACTATATATAATTAATTTGTCTAATTTTTTTGGGTCAAAATTCATGCATTGATTAATATTTTAAAAGATAATGGACTAAATTAAATTATTATAATACATGAATGGATCAAATTGGACATAATTCAAAATTAAGAGACAAAAATAACCTTAAAAAATTCTATAATCTCTTTTAAAAAATTATTTTCCTAATTTTCCAAACAAACCTACCGCCCATCCCAAATGCTCTCCCTTAGCGGCCATTTCCTTCTAAAGCCCTTCACTTCTCCTGCCTCATTCTCCATTCTCTAGTTCCTTCTCCATCCCAGCTACCCTTCCTCCCTCGGCTAGTGGTTTCTCTCCCTCGCTTCCCAAGTCTTGCCACCTCCCTTCCTATCTCCTTTCATACATGTTTTAACTGTTATTTTTGGTTGAAGATATGGGGCTTTTGCATTTGATTTGGAGGTTTTAATATCACATTTGCAATTTATGCAGAAAATTAAACACATGAGGTTTAAAATTTATCATTGAAATATTCTTTCCCAATGGTAGCTGTAGACAAGGTTGATGGCAACTCGATCAGCTGCAAGAAGAAAAATATTCGAAAAATTCTACGTTCTTTTTTCAAAATTATTTTTTATATTTTAAATATTTATATAATATAATATTATATATTTTAGAATTCTCCAAAATATTTTTGTCCACTAAAGGACTTTGTAAGTAGTGATATTTTCGGTCCACATGCCAGTACTTTATTTAGAACACAAAAAGTGTCAATAGGTTTAAATTATAAGGTCATGAACAAAACAACCAACCTACCAGAGATGCAAGTGAAATAATTTGCCTTTTTTTTTTTTAACGCTAGTGACATTCGATACTAGTAGAAATATCTATCAAGAGAGTAAATTTTTAAAAGAATAATCCTATTAAGCGAGTAAATTTTTAAAAGAATAGTCAACATATGAGGGATAGAGAAAATCGAAAAAGATTTAGTAAGTAACTTGTAAGAAAGATATAATCCATATAAGAATTGAGGAGAATATGATCCATGACAGAACGTAATAATATAAAGATTCATGCAATCGACTCTATTTAGTGAAATTAAATATTAATTTATTTGTTTCGTTTATTTAGCGACATTCGATATATGCCATACGAATAAAAATAACTACGTGATATCATATGCATACACAATCACTAGTGTTAAAACAATTACACATAATTATTAGAAAAATAATTTATAAAATCACAAATTTAAAATTATCAGCTAAAAATATTTCGTATATTCAAATCATAGTAAATCATTACTCTTAATTTTAAATATTCAAACATATTTTATTAATTTTTTTCAAATATAATAATATATCAATAATTTTCTTACCCGTCTACCGATCAGAAATATCATTGTAAAAGAATAACTAAAACTTTCGCGGGATAAATAGTAGGGAAAATTGCTGAAATAGTCCCTCAACTTTTGCACTTTAGCCAGAATAGTTCCTAAACTTTTTTTATAGCCAAAATGGTCCTCCAACTTTTATTTTTAGCCAAAATAGTCCTTTCATGTGAAATTTATAAAAAATAAAAAATAAAAAATTATGGTGACTACACTATAAAAGGATTTTTTTGGCTAAAAAATAAAAGTTAAAGGACTATTCTAGCTAAAAAAAAAGTTGAAGGACTATTCTGGCTAAAAAGAAAGTTGAGGGACTATTCTGGCTAAAGTGCAAAAGTTGAGGGACTATTTTGGCGATTTTTCCTAAATAGTAAACTACATTCTTCAGACTTCGGTAATTTAAAAAAATTTAAAATTGAACCCCTTATATTTATATTGTAGTTCCATATTCCCCTCAAAATTTTTACCAGGACTGCATACTTCTACAGCTGTGCCCACACGTCAAATCCAAGTGTCCATCAAAACCACAACCGGTCCCATTCGTGATTCCATTTCCCCAAAAGAAAAAAAAGACGCTTTCGGAGAAAATCACAATCGACGGCGACATGGCCGGCGTATCCCTGAAGTGCGGCGACTGTGGAATTCTATTGAAATCAGTAGAAGAAGCTCAAGAACACGCCGAACTCACCAAACACAGCAGCTTTTCCGAGTCGACGGAGCCCGTTCTCAACCTCGTTTGCTCCTCCTGCGGCAAACCCTGCCGCTCCAAAACCGTAATTATACCTCACTCCGCCTTTTTTTCTTTAAAATAATAATTTCTTGATTTTTTGTTTTAAAAATTTCTTTTCTTTTTATTATGATTTCTTGAATTTTCAGTTCTTGTGAATTATTGAGATTTATTTAAGTTTTGGATTTTTAGATTGCATTTTGACTGCTTCTTTGATTGATCAATTTATTTGATTGCTTCCGTAAATTTTGTTAGTTGAATTGTGTGAGACTGTGATACAAGCCACCTTTCTTTGATTTCTTCTTTGATTTCTTGATTTTTCAATTCTTGTGAATTTTCGGAATTTGTTGAAGTTTTGGATCTTTAGATGGAATTTTATTTTATAAGAAGATTATAAGATAGATTGCTGCAAGAAGTTGCTAGAATAAAGGTACAAGGTTTTATGCACAATGTTCAAGAAACTGGTTTGTAATATATGAGCAATCTAGGGTTAGTTTGTTGAAAGAATTAATATTTAGTAATATAAATGGATTTAATGGATACAGGGAAGAAGGGCATGATCTTGTAAAAGGATGTTATGTGGGATCATTTGCCACCACAAATAATGACAGCAGACTAGAATAAACAAGGGGTTTATAAATAATGACAAAAACACATGTATTCGTGTCACCTACACATCCTTAGATCAAATATGTGTGTATTTGTGTATATGCTGTTAAATTACTTGATTCTTGGGTTGTTGATTAGGTGTAATTGTGTTTGTATTTTGGTGTATTTTTGGTTGTAGTAGATTATGAGATTGTTTTGAGTGTTTACCATAGCAAGTTGTAACAGACTACAGTCGAGGTATGATGTCTAATATCCCACTCATGTACTTTTCTGAATTTGTGTATTTGAATGCTCTTTGCTGACATTCTGTTATATTTGTGGATTTTCCAAGTTTTTAATGGAAATGTTGAGCAAGAGAAGTTGTTCGGGTACTGTTGACACGAAATTTTGGTAGGTTTTATATCAAGGTATGGTAAGGTTTGGGTGAGTCTTCCGCCAAAAGTAAATGTCTTGGGTCACCTCAAGTGAATTTTCTACCTAAGTAAAAAGGCGGGGCTTGTGTCCCCCGGGAGAGCTTCAGATGCCTTAGTTAGTATTTAGACTTTTGGAGAGAAAATTAATTAACCTTATCATAGTAGAGAGCAAAGAAATGACAAAAAGTAGAATGAATTATTAGATATGAAATGACTAACTTTTTCTCATCAGCTGTTTATACTATTACTTACGGGCTGGAATGTTCACTTAAGGGCCTAATTTGGCCACAATTCGATGTCACCTTGACTTTTGGATGAGCTGACCTTTCCCATGGACTTGGCCATGTGGCAGCATATAATTGGTTGTGTTCTTTGTATCATCAGGTACTGTAGTAGTAACACATTTTCAGATATTGTATTATTTGTTGAGGAGCTTAGCATTGTACATAAGCTCGTATAGGCATATTAAGAAGGTCAGTAGAGAGCATATCCGCAGGAGTGGATGGGGAAGGGGAGAACTATTGGAGCAAGGAACCTTTTTTCAGCATGTGGTGCATTTTGGGTTTTGATGCTTATAAGGGTTTAATTTTCCAGGGGTGGGGGCAATAATGCTTACCATGAGGTGCTCTCTTTATGGGGTACTCTCAAGTGAATGTTGTATCTATTGTAGTTTAGTAGTCGCCTATCTAGAGGCTTGTTTGACACCTGTTATCATATGGGTGGAGGGAAGGAGGGCTTGCTCCTGCAATTTGCTTTTCAACATATAAACATATGTATGAACCAAAGCTAGGGCGCGAGAAGAGGCCTAAAGATTAGAGAGACTAGTAAGCAAGGCATTCTGCTTACTTGTTTAATCATGCAGTGTTTTACTTTCAGTTTTCTTGATTATATTTGAAAGATATGGAATATATTGATTATGATTGTAAAAAGAACAAATCCTATCCTTACAAATGCTAATGTTTTATGTCCTGTTAAGTATCTATATGTATGGACGTGCAGTGTGTCTGTGATTGTTAGTGATGTTAACGGATTGGTTTTACTGTTTCTCATCTTTTGACATTTGGGATGTTTGTATAGGAGAGTGATTTGCATACAAAGAGGACAGGACACAGTGAGTTCGTGGATAAGACACTGGAGTCAACAGCACCAATAAGTTTGGAGGCTCCAGTAACACTTATTAAAAGTGAAAGAAGATGTAATAATGGAGGAGGCTGGTGATGGCAATAGTAGCAGCCAGCAAGAAGGTACTAATGGTTGTATGTCATGTAAATAGTTGTTCCGGTTTATTCTTCTTTTTTATCATTAACATTTGGGCTTCTACTTTAATGTAGTTTTTGCTCTAATTAGGGGGTGAAACAAATTATATTGAGCTTAGAATTTCGTCTTTTTAGATCCCAGTACAGTTGGTTTATATTGTTGAAAAAGCAAGTCTTTGGAAAAAAAAAATGTTGATAAAATCTAATTTGGAAAATGAATAGCAGATTTTATTAGCAAATATAAGAATTGCTTATTTGTTTATTTTTATTTTTTGTTTCCAGCACAGTTGGTTTATATTGCTGAAAAAGCAAATCTTTGGAAAAACATGTTGATAAAATTTCTAATTTTGAAGATGAATAGAACATTTTATTAGCAAATATGCTGATCTATAGGTAAAAGATCCATGGTAAAATACATCTAAAAGGATAGAAAGAGATTTTGTTTTACATTTTGCAAGTTGAATTCTGTGAACTTAGGTTAGTTAACTTCAGGCATATAAAGAGCATTATGTTCGCTCTGTGATAACAAGAATCAGAACTGAAGTCTAATTGAAGTCAGCTTGGTGCATGCAAGAGATCGCTTATTTTGTATAGTGCTTCAAAATCCATGTTGCTTGATACGACTTGAGTACTTTTCATATCTATATATATTGGCTCATTTGTTCCCTTTCATAGAAACGGTTGTTCCTGAAGTTGACCAAAAGTTGCTAGAAGAACTTGAAGCAATGGGGTTTCCTAAAGCAAGGGCTACTCGAGCACTCCATTTTTGTGGTAAGGACTATGAAAGTAGGAACTTGGGTGTTTATGGGGATCTGGTTGTGTTATCATTTTTATGATCCTCTTCATTTATCTTTTGACTTGAGATCCCTATTGGCTTCACAAATTTGATATTCATTTTTCTAAATCTATTTGGAACATTTTCCCGTCCTTACCTGTCTGGCTTTTGTATTGTGGAGGATTTTGGCTTTATCTGTACAACCATCTATTTATTGTATGCTGTGTGCTGTTTCTGGATCTCTACTCAGTTGAATACATTGTGTCTGGTGGATGTGGTCTTGTCAAGCCACATAAGTAATTACATTCTGAAACATAGAAATTGTTTACCCGAAGATACACAGGGAAGTGTTCAGATAATTGCGTGATGCACGCCATTTGATTTAATCTTAACTCTGGCAGTAAGCAATTTCATGTTGCTGTAAGGAAATGCTTGTATACTTGCATATCAGTCTATGTTTTTTTTTTATTTATTTATAATTTATTTATTTTTTATATTTTAATTTTTTTATTATAAAAATCAGTCTTATGTATTTTGGCAGCAACTGATCCATAATATTTCATCATTGCATCTTGAATTATTTGTTTGTTTGTATTTGTCTATTTTCTGTAATCCTTTACTTCTCTGAATATTCATGCTTTTCTTGCACTGGTATAATTTGTGCACTGTTACTTTTGCCTTAGCTGGTGGAAGCTTGTAGTTTTCTAATCAGGCATAAATCTGATATGGTAAAAACTGATTGATGTCTCCTAGGCTTAGAATGTGTTCTCTTGTTTAGCTACCTGTATTGTTTTCTCTTTCTAATTTTATTCCTACTTGTTAAAATACGCTTAGACAACCCTGTAAAGCTTTCAGAAGTGGTTGAACATATGTGGAAAGTTGAACCTGAGAGTTTCTGTTCTTTCCCCAAAGCATTTGTTTAGTCATTAGGTACTGCAGAGACTTGTATTATTTGTGCACTTTGTGAAGTTGTTGATTATATGGCTTGCAAATTTTTCTGTGTTGGTTCTCAACTTTATGAGTTTTATATATCTTTGAAATCCTCTGCAGGAAATGCTAGTCTTGAGGCAGCAGTAAATTGGGTTGTTGAACATGAAAGTGATCCAGATATTGATGAAATGCCATTGGTAAGAAATATTGGTCAGCTTTGAGTTATAAACGTGTGTGGATGTTGTGCCCTTAGAAGTTATTATTTACTAATGGACTTTTTAGTACATGCTGCATGCTCTAAATTGAACCACTAGTTGCGCATTGTTTGTTCAATGACCATCCTGAAACTTAAACTTGTAATGTAAGCTGATATATGCATTGATTTGAAGAACCTATATATATTGTTAAAAGTTTTTGTTGTTTGCACAATCAATTATTCAGCTCTTTAGAAGCAAAAGAGAAGCAATGAACAAGGATGGAACATAGTTAATTTCTTGATTTTGGGAATGCAAAATGGAGGGAAAATGAGTATAGAGCTGAGTCATTGTCAAGAACGGGGTACGAAACCCGTCCAAGTCTTGTATTTTGTTTTTTAGGAGTTGGAGTGCTTGGAGGATGTCTTGACTCTTGAGTTTAATGACACTATTGTTTTCTTTCCAATAATTTGAGGTCATTTGTAGGACACTGAAAGGGGATTTTTTTTTCCCCGTGGGGTTTAATTGTGAACTGTTAGTACAACTATACTTGTGTCTGAAACTTTGCATTCCTACAAAAGGAGGGGGGTGGTATCAGTCATTAATTCGTCCTTCTCAAATCAAATACTACAGGGCTCTAGCCCTTCCCCTCCCATTATTCCCTTTTGTGAACTAACATAGCCTAAATCTGTTAGCTAATGACAAATAAAATAAGAACTTAAATTTGAAATGGTAATTGAATGTACTGCTGTAAGCTCGTAACATACACGTCAAACAATGGAACAATTCTTACTATTTTCATCTAATTCTGTGATAGGCACGGGATATGGAGCTTTGGCTGTAAGTATTTGTCTTCACCATTTGGAGATTATGCAAACTTTTAAATGCTTATAAGTACATAATATAGAAGGAAGAATAAGTGTTTGTTAAACTTCCCAAAAGGGGAAAAAAAAAATTTCTCCGAGGATTTTGAGTTTTGAGACCTTGGTTGTGTTTGATTGGTTGCAGTAAGGGTTCTCTTGTTACTATAATTTGTCCTTGGATGTTAAAGATAGGAAGTCTTTGTAAGATGCATATCTCATTATTTCCAAAGAAAAATTTGCTTATTTTTCTTTACATTTTTTTTTTTTTCCCAATAGATCAGTTTAGGGGTTCAGCTTTTCACATGCACTAGTGAACTCTGAAGAAAATGAATTATGTCTGTGCTATAGCCTGCTCTTCTGGTCTAACATTGGCGTCTTGAAGTTTTCCTGATTTTTGTGTTGTGCCAACAGTATCTTATTGTTTTATTTTATTATTATTATTTTTGTTGGTGACATGTGCTAAGGTACCTGTCAATGACAAGAAATCTGAGGCTCCAAAGCCTTCCCTTACTCCAGAAGAAATAAAGATGAAAACACAAGAGTTGAGGTACAAGTTAATGTTTGTTGCATTGAGCTTATGGCTAGTCTCTCTTTAATTTTTTGTTGTTTGTGATTAGATCAATGAGCACAATTAAACATAATGTTACACAGACCTGAGTATGACTGTTGGGTGCAGGTGTGGGTTACAGTGTCTGATTTTGTCCTTTGAAATCTGCTTTCCTAAAACAGATGTCTGGACAAACGACAAAATATCCTCAACTTTTTTATTTTGAAACGGATTAGACTGATTCCCATCACCATTCAACATCAGTATTGATGCATTGTGAAACCTTACAAGTACAATGTATTCATTATTGATGGAACAAAGATAGAAACCATTGTATACTAGGTCTCAGATAATGTAGTGAGGCAAACAGTCTATGAGATTGGCATGGTGTGTGCTTGAGAGATTAACACTCATGAAGATTTCTCTTAATAAGAGAATTAACTGATACTGTTTAGTAGCTAAGAGCAAAGCTTCTTTCAATCTTACAATGTCCTGCAAAATACTAGGGAGAGGTTTGCTGAACCACTCCTGCCCATTACTAAACTGGATTTGATTGTGCTGTAGTTATCAGGTATTGATTTGTACCTATGGGCTCTTTTGTATCTTTACTCAATTTTTTATTTCAAAGAACACCACGATGAGACTTTGCTAGTAATTCCAATAAGCGGAGTGGCCACATTGTGAAAAACTAATTAAATGGCTTTCTTTTGGTTTATGCTTGTACTTGAAAATCTCTATTTTGTCTTCTAGAATCCTTAAGACTTGGTGTGAACCAATTACTCTCTTACCCTCTCATAACCCAACCAGATATTTGGTAAGTCATTAGTAGTTGTGGTTGCTATGAATCTCTGTTTTGTCTTCTATCATCCTTAAGACTGTAGGCTGTCATCAAGCTGTGGTCACTTAATTGAGGAACCATTACTCTATTACTCACCCTTCGTATGTTTTATAGTTCTTTCTTGGTACTCCCGACTGCTATCCTTTAGGATAGGCACCTGTTTATATATTATTTCTTGTGTGCGTCAAAAGTTTGGCATTTGAAAGTTAGCAGTTCTCCTAGTTTCTAGGTTTACTAGTTCATAAGCAGGAGATTTGCAGTCTTTCAGTTAAAATTTTACCCTGAAAAGTTTCATGGTGATTTTTTCACCTACACCTAGCATTTGTCTGTTTTCAGGGTTGATAACGAACTCGTAAGAAGAAAGAAGAGGAAGAAAAACAAAGGGAAAGAGAAAGAGAGAAGGTCCTTATTCTTTTGCCTTATTGCCTTCTTTGGATTGGCAATTTGCTGTACTCAGAATTTGTTTCATATCATAAACTAATTCTGCCCAGATGATATTGTAATGAGAACGTAGAAATTTGAGTTGAATTTTCTTTGTTTGCATTTCATCATTTCCTTTTTCTCCCCCTCCTAATGTATTAAATGTGCCACTTCTTGTTCAGTTAGGGTGATTAATTTATCTTTTGGTGATGCCATTTGAATTATAAACTTCAGGAAAGAATACGAGTGGGAAAAGAACTTCTTGAAGCAAAGAGAATTGAGGAAGAAAATGAAAAAAAACGGTTTGTTTTCACCTATTAAATCCTTGTTTTTGGCATTGGATATATATTTAGATTTTTATTTCCTGAACTTCATTTGCTTTAACAGTTTGATTGCACTGCGGAAAGCGGAGAAAGAGGAAGAAAAGAGAAAGAGCTATGGAAAAGATTCGTAAAAAATTGGAAGAAGACAAGGTTTGGATAATCTCCCGTCTTTATTATTAACTGTGCTGATTTAGTGCAAGTCAAATTGTCAGCTGTCCATGTAGGGATTGGCAGTAAAGAATGGGTGAATTTCGAAAAGAAGTTGATCATCTTAGATGTTCTAATTCTAAGAAACCCAATTTGTTTGTCCCAGTTCAGAATGCATTTCTCTTCTTTATGGGACAAATTTGCAAATGGATGGTTTTTATTCATTAAATTTTGCTTACAACTTGGCAAAGCAGCAACTTCTTTTTTTATTATTTATTATTTTTTTATTTTTTAAAATAATAATAATAATAATAATAATAATAATAATTATTATTATTATTATTATTATTTTATTTTTATTTTTTTAGTTTTCTATTTGATATTTCAATGACAAGCAAAGAACTGCAGCCAATCATGGCTTAATGATGCAAACAAGTTCAATATTTTCATTGGCATTTTTACGAGTCGTTCTCTGGTATCCTCATAGTTTCTTTCGGAAGAAAATAGGAGTTATTTTGTTTGTTTGTTTGCTTTTACATCTCTGTATTTCTTTTTCTCTCTCCCTTCTGTCCTCTTTTTTTGGAACTTTGCTCCAGACCAGATGCTGAGCCTACTAGGTATGTATAGTTTTTCAAAGCCTGTAATACCAACCTATTGGTTGGCTTTCATATTGAATTTTATTCACCATTGATATCTGGTTTTCAACAAGATTGTACTATTACGAAATATATGCTAAAACCCATTTCCTTAAACTTTATCTTTAACACTAAACCATATCTTGTTTTTTATTTGCATGCTGAAGAGTGGATAAATTTGTTGTGCTGACTACTTATGTGTTAGTTTTGTATAATTAGTGAAAAGCTTCTCCTCCTAAGTAGATGTTTCAGGAGTGCATCAAATTACAATTTCATATCACTGCTCTCTCTCTCTCTCTCTCTCTCTCTCTCTCTCTCTTCTTGGGGGAGCAAATGGAGAATTCTGGAAGGCTATTATTTCCTCTCTTGATTATCTTAGGCATTTCAAAAATTGATTTTTAAAATTTAATGCTTGTCCAGAATTGTTTCAAATTGGCATGCATGCATAGTAGCTTGAAGTTCCTTGGGGAACTTTTCAACTCTTTTTGTTAAGATAAAACTCTGAGGGCAAAGAAGCAATACACAGAATTGATTACAGCTGATTTCATGAGGGTACCTTATTTCCTTGTTTGCACACTGAAACGGTTTTTGTTGCGTGTGTGTTGACAGGAGGAAAGAAGACGGAGGTTTGGTTTGCCTCCAGAAGATCCTACTACGGATTCAAAACCTTCTGCCCCTGTTGTGGTGGAAAAGAAGGTTTGATTTTTCTGGCTGTTATAACAATTTGGTGATTTACTTCTAAGAATTTCTCAAAACTTTATAATCCATTCTGAGCATTATTCAAATTGACAGAGCTCATTGCCAGTAAGACCTGCTACAAAAGCAGAGCAAATGAGAGAGTGCCTCCGTGTCCCTCAAACAAAATCACAAGGTAAGCTTAGCAAATTTCAATCTTTAACTCTTTCTCAATTCCACCGGAAGCATCAAACACTCTTGTGTACTTTTTAGCAAATTAACTTGTTTGATTTTTGATTTACTAGGATGATGATGCCAAAGTGAAGACAGCTTTTAACACACTTCTAACCTTTGCAAAGAATGTGGCAACTAATCCAAATGAGGAGAAATTTCGTAAAATTCGACTCAGTAATACTGCCTTTCAGGTGGGATTAATAATTAGATATATAACTAGTAGTTTCTATTTCTTGTGGTTAATGTTATAACCATATTTTAGTTTTCTTGTTAATAAGGCCTGTAATGCTGAATATTCTTTTCTTTTACATACCTTATTTGTTAGTTGTTCAAGAGCAAAAATTCCCTAGTTCCCCTTTTTAGAACTTGAGTTCCTAATGTTACCAAAGTGGAAGATTGAGGTATCTACTCCCTCTGCCGATAGGGCAATTTGTTTGTTGTCACTAGATGTGAGAGTTTAAAGATCACTAGATCCTCTTTGATGATTGTTTTGAATAGTGCAGTTTGCTTGTTGAATGTGAGTGTTAGAGATCCCTTGTACCCATAAGATCAGTAGTTGTTTGTTTGCCTTGCGTGAAATGTTGGTCCTACTTCAGTTTTTGTGCATGGAAGTCAAGTTTTTTCTGGCACATATAGATATGACTATATTTATCTTGTGGCAGTGTTAAGCAATTGATTGCTTGGCCTCCTTGAGCCATCATGCGACCGGTTAGCCAAATAGTCCTCGACTATGTTAAACTATAGCAAGGAAATTTGGTGTTCTTATGTTTCTATTTACTTGAATTATTATTGATCGTTTTGCTTTGCATGTTCTCTTTTGATGTGTTATTTGCTGCTTATCATGCTATTGTTGTGGTGAACAGGATAGGGTAGGAAAGCTGAAAGGAGGCGTTGAGTTTCTTGAGCTTTGTGGATTTGAGAAAGTCGAAGGTGGTGAGTTCTTGTTTGTTGCTTCCACGAGAAAAAGTTGATATCGCAGTGCTTAATACAGCTGGAAACGAGTTGAATACTGCAATTAGTAATCCATTTTTTGGAGTTCTGTAAGTCACTTCTCGTATACGAGGCCTACACATGTAAAGAACGGATGTTCTCTTCAACTTATAACCAATTATCATCTTTTTATTTTTCTTTTTTTGCCATTATTGGTATTACTAAAAGTACAACACCTAGTCAATTAGATGTCATATGGAAAATTATCATCTGAATTTTTTTAGTAGACTTGTGTGGTTCTCTCTCTTATTGAAGCGGTGGCCTAACCGTGGACCGCTGGATCTGAGTTCTTAATGTTGTTTCATGTTTGTTTGTAACCTTCATATAGTCTCGTATGTTTATATATCTCATTCCGGAATCTGGGCTGCCGTTTGTCTATGCTGATGGGTAGTTATGATTACCTCTTCAAAACATCTTTGTTATTTATGATTTCAAGTTGCTTGTTGACTAATCTAATTTTTTATTTTTTTTAGAATAATAATAATAACATGAGGGGATAAAGTAAGGAATTTACGGCCTCTTTTAAGTCGAGCTTAATACACTTTCCGGAGTTTGGTTATAAAATATAGAGATATATATCAACAAATATCGCCAAAAAGAAATTTTTTTTTTTTATGGTGATATGAAGCTAAGAGACTCCTCCTACTCATTATCTTCTGGATCTACATCAACAATTCAATGAGCGGATGCCTAGTGCTCTGATTTTCATTTGGTTGATCATGAAAAAAATTAAAATGTACATGTAAAAACTAAGGCCTTTAATTTTAGATGTGTATCTAAAACCATTTTAGGTTTCACGATCTCAGACGTGGAATCCAAGACGATATGGGCTCGATAATGCATTTTGTTTAAACTTGTATTGATGATAAGTTTATTTTTGTTCATGGGCTAAAATCATTAGTCAGGAAGAGAGACTCAAATAGGGATTGTTTGATACAATGTCCAAGGTATCTAATATATTTTTTTGTGTTAAATATCTAAAATTTTTACAACGTGAAACAAATTTGTAAACACTAATACTATGAATATTAGACAATGTTGTGTTAACAGTACACTTGTAGTTTTATGGATGAACTTATACTGCCTATACTGACAATTGCACATTCTTAGAAACAAATTCTTTTGGATCGATCTTGACCATCACAAATTAAATTAAACTGAATATTTACAGTAGGAGAATTTTAAGTATTTAATTATCTTCATAGATTATATCTGTAAATCTGCATATAATTATTTGAGAACTCTTAATCTTGGTAATGAACTATTACCTTTGTGGTTCCGTTTTATTGAAATTGACATTATTTGATATTTCTGATCAATGCATCTAATTTGAATAATTCGATCATTTATAAATTTCTTTTAATTTTTTAAATATTTTATTATATGTGTTATTATTTAATATAAATTTCATTCTTTTTCTTTCGAAGAAATTTTATTAAAAATCACATAAATATATATAAATTCGATCTTCTCCCATGATCTGTTATAATCAAATTACAACAAAAATGATTGGGACGGAGAGAATATTACATTCTAAACTAGCAGACCGATCGAGTTAGAACCATGTAAGAATCCAGAAAGTCATTTATATAATATTTCCAGCAGTATAGGAAAAAAAAAATTGCGCATTCAGTCATTTAATAGAAGTTAAGTATTATCCAACGCATTCAGTTATCTCCTTGTTGTTTTTTTCCTCATACAAAGTCTCAAGTTGTAGTAACGGCCTTGGCAAATTTTATAGTTTCGTTTAAATATCATATCGTTGTATTTAAAAATTTATACTACACAAATATTTAAAAAAAAAATGAAAATTATTTGAATCTCCTAAACAATTGTCACCAAATCATGTTATATCTTGCTTGCAAGTACATAAATAGAATAAAAGGAAGCAGAAATGACAAAACTACAAAAATAGAATAAATTTAATTAGAAAATCTTTCACAAACAGTCTAAGAGCAGTTCATCAAATTTAATAAATTAATATATATACTATAGTGTTTCAAATTATAAAATACTACGAATTAAATAGTTTGAATTGATAAGCGATACATACACTAGCCAGTGAATCTAGTAAATATGATCACAAGCATAAGTTATATCTTACTTGCAAGTACATATGCATTATTTTAATCTCCTAAACCATTGTCACCGAATCATGTTATATCTTGCTTGCAAGTACATATGCAATTTAAGTACAAGAGTCAACCAATTCCAACCTTTTTCCATCAAACTTGAATTAATTTCATTCACAAAATTAATGATATTCAAAATCTGAAAGAAAAACATAGTTCTGAAACAATTAAGGGACATTAATTATGTTCACAATTTAGGATTGCTAAAAAAAACCTTAAAGAGTTCAAATTAAACTTCATCATGAGTTTGATGATCTTCCCCTCAATACAAAGGGGTGAAACAACAACTGAGACACACTCCATCTCTTAGCCAAATCCTTGTGCAAGCAACAGTTGATGAAGTTTCGAAAATCAGGACTCCGATGCATGATTTGGTAAACTCGGAGGCTCTTCCATGCATATCTCAAACATGAGGGCTGTTGATTCTGCTTTCTGTCCAGGCTTTAAATACGGATAATACCCAATAAACACCTCCATTAGACTCAATCCCAAGCTCCACACATCCCCAGCAAACGGATTGCAACCGTAGGTATAGGGATCAAACCTTTCCGGGCTCATATAAGCACATGTACCCGCATAGGTTTTGCTTTGATCTTCTTCTGAACCCGCAACTTTACAACTAACTCCAAAGTCGGCAATCTTGACGTTCATCGTTGTCTTGTCAATCATTAGATTTGCCGGCTTGATATCACAGTGAACGATCTTTCTCGTATGAAGATGATCGAGTCCGGAAAGAACTTGGAATGCTATCCTCGCGATAGTTTCTTCGGAGAGTGTATTAGAACCATTAGTTTTCTTCACTAGATTATCTAGCGAACCACCATCCATGTACTCCAAAAGAATCCCAACTTCGCCAATAGTCAACACTGTTCTTCCAAGATGCCCCGAAACCCGACAATGAAAGGAGATTGATCAACCGAACCAAGGATTTCAATCTCTTGATCTGGAGGGCCACCCCGGACTACTTTCAGTGCATAGATGGCTGATGTTTTCTTGTGGCGTACTTTGTAAACGATTCCACCGCTTCCGGATCCAAGAACTTGAAGTTTCTCGAGATCGGCTTCGCAGGCAAGTTGTTGAGTAGTAGTACTGATGTTGGTGATCAAAGGGTTAGTGAAACGAGTGGGAAATATTTTGTCTATTTTGGGTAGTGTTTGATCATCATGAGGCAGTTCAATGTGAAGGTCTAGTTTTAGGTTTAGTCGTTTCTGCAGAAGTGCCATGTCGATTTCTCAACTTTTTTCTGTGTTGTTTAATGCAAGAATGAATGCTAATGATGGGATGATGAGAACAAGAAAGATTGAGGGTCATGTAATTAGGTCATAGGGAAAATTGGCTGCTTTTATATATGGGTGATAAAAGTATATGTTCCCAGTTCTGAAAGGATTCGTATATATCAAATAACACGTAAAGGAAAGAAATTTTTGTTTCCAAAATGAGAGTGAGTTTTTTGTTTCCAAAATCGAGAGATGAAGTTAACGCTAAGATTTTTTGTTTCCAAAATCAGGTTATCACTATCAAGACTTATTAGATTGTAAAACTTAATTAGTTGTTCCATGTTGATTGCTATCTTCTATTAAAATTGTCCTTCCGTTATTAGTCTCACGTTGATCATTATGGAAATATCAATTAATTAATGTCATCCTCGATGATTATGCAGGTGAAGAATTCTCACTTCTAGTATCTTATCGTTAGTAATTTAAAATTTTTACTGCATAAATATTTAAAACACGACGGTGTGGTACTATAACGGGACCATAGAATTTATATATGTTGGTTGTTGTTGTTCATATTCTTCTGTGGAGGATTTAAATTTCGAAAACAAAATTGATTCCCATGTACGGTTATCATATATAGCTGCACTCTCACATAATTGTTTATTATTTGAAATTTTAATTTCTTTAAAATTAATTTGATCATGCAAAATATAAATATATATATATTGATCATGCATATCAAGAATATACAGTAAACGAGAGCCGCCAGCCAAATATCTTGATGCGTCACCATATCCAGGGGAAGCCAGCAGGCAGCACTACAAATTAGGAAACTTTTGCCTTTTTCTTGATAGTTGATATCAAGAATTAGGAAACTAAAAAAAAAAAAAGGATTAGGAAACTAATTTGACGTTATAGTTCTAACGTTGCTGTCGGTTGTATGATTTAGGAAACTCCTTATCCTAATCGGCTAAGGAAATAACACATTCCCCTCATATATATATACCCCATTATCTAAACCAAAATCTCTCATTACATTCTGCAAAATTAATTTCCAGAATCAATAGCATAGTGTTATTACAAAAACTCTCCAAGAAAGATAATGGAAGAGCAGCAGGAGTTCAAAATTGCTACTATTTTGGCTGAAATACTTGATGGTAATAATGATTGTTTACAACAATTTTAGATGCTGAATTTGAAGAAGAAGAAGAATATCATCAAACAAGTAGTGCGTATGCAAAGATAAATGCGATGATGGCTAATTTGGCTATGTCACGGGCTCAAGAAACCGGTCGAGATTTTAAGACAGTTTTAGAAGAGACTCAGTTAAAGATTCATTTCAAACTTGGAGAAATTATGGCTAAAACTATTCATCCGGGGCTTCAAGTTTTGACAAAGATCGTCGTCGTCGATGAAGAAGAAGAAGAAGAAGAGGAGCCTATTTGTGGGATTTGTCAAGATGAGATGAAGGCTGAAGATGATGTGAGAGCAATGGCTTGCAAGCATGCTTTTCATGGACAGTGTATTTTCAAGTGGTTGGATAAGAAGATGGTATGCCCTTTGTGTAGGTTTTGTCCCATGCAAACACAAGAATAAAGTTGCTGATTCTTGATGACATATTCCTTAATAGATGTCAGGTTCTTTTTGTAATTTTATAGCAGTTTAACAATATGTCAATATTAATTTGATCTTATGGTCCTGTAAATGATTTTATTTTAGCGGATTTGTTATGTAATCTTTAACCCATATTCTTTAAAAAGAATCTCTATCTCTTGACAATTACTTACTTCTTATACAAGGTATCAGTGCAGATTAATGATTTAATTTTGCTTGTCTATCATATCAGTTTCCTTCTAATTTTATTTAGCATAATTAGCAGTATGTTTTAGTTTCTTAATTATCGATATCGATGTGGTATTTTAATTACACAAAAACTAACAAGAGTTTTCAAATATTCTGTCTTTCCATTGCGAGTTTTGTAATTCTGATATTCTGACTTACACTTGGTTGTGATTATATTTTACGCTAAAACTGGACATTGATGGATGGAGGAAAGATTTCAAGAAGGAAGCTCCTGTAAATCTCTATGTTTCCAAAATCTGAGTTACATTTTGGTTTCCAAAATCATTCAAGAGATGAGAGTGGAATCAACGGTTAGATTGTAAAACTAAGTTGTTTATACGAGATTAAGGTATCATTCATTAACAACACAATGGTAGCTATCTCAATTAAGTAAGTACTTTTGAAGCCCCCAATTAAGCTTGGTTTGTTTCTCTTAACATTCAGCATTCTTGTATTAAACCACACACACAATTTATAAAACTGCATTTCAAAATCATTTTTTAAAGTCAATCTACATGTTAAAATCTTATTAAATGTCTAATTCTTAATTTTAGATCTTTAGTCAAAAAATTTTTTTCCAAATTTAATGACACATTAGTAACTTTTATTTCTCACTTTATATAAGTGCACACCCCTCAATAGTCTTTCAACTTTTATTTTTTTGAACCACCATAAAAGCCTTTGTTTTTATAAATTCCACAAACACTCCCCAAACTTTAGTTATTTTACAAATAACTCCCATATAGTTTAAAATGAAAAAAATAAAAAGAAATTAATTTAAAGGGATAAAAAGATAAAAAATAAAAATAAAAAAACCTCATAACAATTTTTTTTTAAAAAATAATCTTGAAATATTTATTTTTTTATAAAAAAAAAAAAAAAATCTAATTAATCAACACACTTCCCTCCTCCCCTTTCCCCAACCAAATTTGCTACCCCTGTCTTTACTCCAAAACCACCCCTTTAGCACCCATTACCACTGGTTTGTCCTAAGCACCTCCCTCACCTTTTATTACCAACTACCACCCACTGGCCCTACCACCATATCTCCTTCGTCAATCACTAATTCTTCTTTTTAAAAGTTGGCTCTGTAGTTTTATAAAATTTTAAATTAGCCCGATGTGAAAAATAACTAAACCACAAAGGGTATATGTGGAATTTACCCAAAAAAAAGATTTTTGTGGTGCATCTACTACAAAAAGACTATCTTGGCTAAAAAATAAAAGTTAAAGGATCGATGCTGGCTAAAAAAAGGGTGGGAGACTATTTTCATAAAGTGAAAATGTTGAGAGACTATTTCGGTAATTTTTCCAAATCTGAATTCAATAAGTGTCTCTTTTAATTCTTTATCAAACAAATACAAGACAGCTACAACATAGCCAATTTAGCCATCATAATAGTAATCTTTGCTATTGAATCAAAATGTGATAAATAATTGTTTGAGCTGATTCAGTTTCAAAATCCCTTAAATTAAGGGTGCATTTGATAAATTTGAAATTTGAAATTTGAAATTTGAAATTTGAACACTAAAAATTAAGTGTTGAAATGTTAATTCAAAAAGTTGTATTTGTTTGATAATCAATTAAATTTCAACACCGAATTGAATATATATTTTACCATATGTATATTATATAATTTGATGATAATATTATATTTTTTATAGCAAGTTAATTTTTTAATTGTTATATTTTAATACAAATAAATATTTTATTTATATAGAGTACGTGTGTGAGGGAGATATACTATGTACAAATGTATGTTTATATGTGAGAGAGAGAATACATCAATATAATGTGTATAAGTATGTGTTCATGTTTTAGAGAGAATGAATAAAATATGTGCAAATGTGTTATTTTATGGGAGAAAAAATGAACAATATAATTTGTATACAAGTGCGTGTTATGTATAACAGAGAATGAATATAATGTGTGCATGTATGTGTTTATGTGTTGGAGAAAAATGAATATAATGTGTGCAATTGTGTGTATATGTATGAGAGATAACGAATGTAGAGTTTGCAAGTGTGTGGTTATGTGTGAGAAAGAATAAATATAGTGTGTGTTTATGTGCAAGAAAGAAAGAATATAATTTGTTCAAGTATGTGTTTATGTAAGAGATAAATACAGTGTGTGTTTATGTGCAAGAAAGAAAGAATATAATTTGTTCAAGTATGTGT
The DNA here is from genome assembly GCA_025175665.1 of Cinchona pubescens. Classification (NCBI taxonomy): domain Eukaryota; kingdom Viridiplantae; phylum Streptophyta; class Magnoliopsida; order Gentianales; family Rubiaceae; genus Cinchona; species Cinchona pubescens. Next base: position 1,617,965 of record JANKKI010000367.1, read on the forward strand.
TTATGTAATAGATGATGAATATAGTGTGTGTAAGTGTGAGTTTATGAATAAGAGAATGAATATAGTATGTGCAAGTGTGTGTTTATGAGTACGTTTTATATGAAAAAGATTGTGAATGTAAAATAAAGAAAAATTGAGTGGGTTTTGCTATACTAGTAAAGAATTTCACAAATTAAGTGATAAACTTTTCATTTCAAATGCTATAGATTTATATAGAAATTAAGTAGCACTTAATGCATTAAGATGTAAAAAAAATTCGTTATCAAACACACTTAATACAAAAAATAATTAATAAATTAAATTTAAACATTTAATAGGGTTATCAAATATCCTGAGGTTAACTTGGATGTTAAGATTGTGGATGCATGCTCATCTGATATTTTTGATCGTTCAATTTCACTATATATATTTCCAAAACCATTTTCTATTGCTGCTAATTCGACTTCAATACTTTCACATTGTTTCCTGTTCAAATAGTTCAATTTGATTCTCTCACATTCGAACACTTACATATTACACAATCACCAGTCCATGACATGATTCCTTCTTAACCATCAAACATGAAGATACATTAAGGACTTGGGGTCATAAGACTCATAACTATCAGTTCTGTTCTATTTACCAATTTAAATAAATAAAAGAAGTTAGGATGCCAAATCTTCATGACAAACAAATTAAATAAAAGTCTCTCTATATACTTATAATTATAATTTATAATTCTAATTCTATACACGGGAGACACGAATATAATAACTAATGTAATGCAATATATAAATAAAAGTAATGATGACATAAAACTTTTTACTAATTAAGTAAAGAAAGAAAGAGAAAACTAATTAACAATATAAATAAATTATGCAACATCGAGAATTTAAAAGAAAATTTAATAATAAATTAAGGAACATATAGTTGATGAATATGTAGTTAAAATTTCATATTCATGTACTACATTATAAAAAAAAAAAAAATTTATAGCAAATATATTAAATAGTTATTCATTACAATAATAACAATATTAAACTTTGACATGAATATGTAATAAGTAATAATTCAGAGTATTAAATACTAATTTGAAATAAAATAAATAATAAATTAGCTTAATTTTAACTAATCGAAAATGAGTGCCAATACGAGGGTTTGTCTGAAGGCTAATATGAACTCGACACGTTCCGCCTCATCATGAGCGGACTAGACTTGGGTCAAGTGTTTTAAATTTTCGACTCAACACGTAAATAATGTACCTTTTACTTTGAAAAGTAGTCTGACACAATCCACTCTGTCAGAAGACCTAACCCGTCGAACTTTTGACCCCACACGCCCACTGCCATGTCTACTACACGTACCACTTCCCGCACCTAATTCTTCCCTCTCATCCTCTAAATCCCTCAACTCCCGCATTTTCTGGAGGCTTAATTATAGTTTGTCCCCTGTAATTAGAAGACAGTTGTAAATTGTCTCCTATATTTATTTTATTTACAAATTATCTCCTAAAATTAAATAAAGTTAAAATTTTTATTTGAAGGGAATAGCAAAATGTCATAATTGCTCTCAATATTTTTAGTTATACTTTGTGAAGTTCTTTACTAAAATTATTCTCTTAAATTTGAAAATGATACTAATAAATTAAATTTATTATTCTAAATTTATTTAAAAAATATATTGAGTATATCTCAAACTAGTATATTTACTCAAATAATGTGATTTATTAAATACAAAGTGATGAATTAATTATTGATAAATAGAGAAAACAGAATAAAAATTAATAAAACTAAAGTAATGTGATTGAATAAATAAAATACTTTAATCTAGATATAAAAATAATATTGACGGAATAAGTACGTGATGGCATGCACATCTAAATGGATGCGAAGAAACAATATTAAAATAGTAAACTATTTCATACAATTAATATTGAAGGGTAAAGTTGTTTTTAATAATATTGAATGAAAAAACATTATTACTTTTAAATGACAAATTAATAAAATAAAAGTAGATACCAAAATACAATTTATCCTAATTTTATGTCACATTAAGATAATTAAAATATTGATAGCCAATTATGAAAATTTTAACTTTATTTAATTTTAAGAAGTAATTTATCTATAAAACAAAAATGAGAGGCAATTTGCAACTGTTGCAAACTATAATTAAGCCTTTTCTGAATTGCTCAAATATTCCCCGGCCACCATAACCTGCAAATGGACGAGGTAAATGACGAGGGACAGCACCATGCCAGCCACCAAGGTATGTCAAGAATGATGACAATCCGGATTACTTGGGGTTGGCGTCCTGATTAATTTTCGATCTGCAGAGTTTAAATTTTTCTTTTTCCTTTTGAACTAATGGGAAATGACTAAATTTGATTCGGAAAGTTTAAATTGTAGGATTTCTTACCCTGCAGACAACTATGACTAGCATGAAAAAAACCACAAGAATTCTCTCCAAACAGAAAGCTGTCATTCCCTCCAAATCCACAACCAAAAACAGAAACCCCATTTCTCCTCAACCCACAAAATCCCACCAATCTTTTACCAAAATCATCCAACAAAATCCAAATCAAGCTGAAAACCATTTCATATCCCTCATTCATTCAGCCAAAACCAGTCTCCAACTTCAACAAATCCACACCCAACTCATCCTCCAAGGCATTTCTTCCCACAGTCAAATCATCGCCCAACTAATATCTTCCTCCTCTTTACACAAATCCATTAACTATTCTTTGCAAATCTTTAATTCTTTTCATTACCCAAGAATCTTTTCATGTTTAATGCATTAATTAGAGGCCTAACTGAAAATTCTTACTTTGATAAGTCAGTTGAGTTTTTTAAGCTTATGTTGAGGCTTAATGTTAGACCCAATAGGCTTACAATTCCATTTGTGCTGAAATCAGTTCTGGGGTTGGGTGACAAATGGCTTGGTGGGATGATTCATGTTGGAATCTTGAAAATGGGACTTGAGTTTGATAGTTTTGTGAGAGTGAGTTTGGTTGATATGTATGTGAAAGTTGAGTTATTCAGTTCCGCGTTGAAGGTGTTCGATGAAAGTCCTGAGAGGAATAAGCTTGAGAGTGTGCTTTTGTGGAATGTGGTGATTAATGGATGTTGTAAAAATGGGATCTTGGAGAAGGCTATCGAGTTGTTTGAGGCAATGCCGGAAAGGAATTTGGGGTCTTGGAATAGTTTGATTAATGGGTTGATGAGGAATGGTGAGGTGGATAAGGCAATGGAGCTTTTTGACGGGATGGTAGACAAGAACATCAGATGTGGTTTCCTGGACCACAATGATTCATGGATTATCACTTAATGGGATGCATGAAAAGGCGTTGGAAATGTTCTTCGAGATGGTAGAGGAACATGGCGTGAGGGCTAATGATTTAACTCTTGTTTCTGTGCTTTGTGCTTGTGCAAAAATAGGGGCACTTGAGGCAGGGATAAGGGTTCATAATTATCTTTCCAACAAGAAGTTTCGGTTGAATGCGGCTGTAGGAACTGCTTTGGTGGATATGTATGCGAAATGTGGGCAAATTCAGTCTGCAAGTCAAGTTTTCCATGTCACAAAAGAGAAGGATATTCGCACTTGGAGTGTCATGATATGGGGTTGGGCAATTCATGGAAGTGTGGAGCAAGCTCTTCAATGCTTCGAAAACATGAAGTGCGCAGGTTCTCTGATATTTTTTGCAATCATTTGTTTGAATCCAGTTAACTCTTTTGATGGTTGTTTTTGAGAAGTGAAGCCAGTAATTAACTTTTGTTGCAGGGATAGTGGATGTCTCTTGAGCCTGATGAAGTTGTTCTTCTGGCTGTTTTAACTGCATGTTCACATACAGGGAGAATTGACCAAGGGCTTGAGTTCTTTAATAGCTTGAAACTTGACTACTCAATTGAGCCCACCATGAAACATTATGCAGTAATAGTCGATTTATTTGGTCGGGCTGGCCATCTCGATGAAGCTTTAAGGTTTATCCAGAGTATGGCACTTGCTCCTGATTTTGTGATCTGGGGAGCCCTTTTTTCGGCCTGCCGTGCTCATAAAAATGTTGAAATGGCAAAATATGTGTCAGAGAAAATCCTGCAGCTTGAGCCTAAGCATTCTGGCAGTTATGTCTTTATGTCAAATATTTATGCAGGGGTAGGGATATGGGAAGAAGTGGAAAGATTAAGAACTTCAATGAAAGATAAAGGTGCAGTGAAAGATACAGGATGGAGTTATATGGAAGTAGATGGAAAACTGCATACTTTTGTTGCTGGTGATCAAGCTCATATGCACACTCAAGAGATAGCCGTTACTCGAAACTGGAAGAAATGACAAATCGTGCTAGGGAACTAGGTTACATGCCTGAAACTGAGTTGGTACTTCATAATATTGAAGAGGAAGAGAAGGAAGATGCATTAGGAAGCCACAGTGAAAAGCTGGCAATGGCTTTTGGGCTCATTAGCACTGATCTTGGTGTGGTCCTTAGGATTGTTAAAAACCTGAGGATATGTGGGGATTGCCATTCTCTGATGAAGTATGTCAGTAAATTGACTCAAAGGGAGATTGTCGTAAGAGATAAAAAGCGTTTCCACCACTTTAAGGATGGAATTTGCTCATGCCAAGATTACTGGTAACATGGTAAGTATGCAAGACTTGGATTCCACATGATATTATGTTGATTAATAAGTCTTTCATTAATGTAGTTTTCTTATGCACCACCTATCTGCTTGCAGGAGTGAATTTATTGTAACTATTTCTCTAGCCATATACACTTGGACATTAACAAGAAATCCAAGCTATAAGCCTTGTAATTTTATATAGATTGCCTATTTTTACTTCCGCACTTTGTTTTTGTGACTTCCACTAAACCATCACAGTTTTGAATGCTTTTCTTCTGTCAGTCTTCTATATCTTACAGCTGCTACAAAAATGTTCTTTTGTTGTTCCTGCTTTTCCTTGGTGCAGCTTCAACATAAAATCCATCAACCAACACTTGCAAAATAAAACCAAAAACTTCTAATAACTGAAGTTTAAGTGTAATAACTATCTCTTTTGATCTATTGAGAGTTGAGACAAGGTAGTAAATGAAACTAGATAAATATTCTGGATTGAATTCTACAGATCCCTCATAAATGGTTTAACTTCTTCAGAGAAAAGGCGAAGTGCTAATCATGGCTGTCTAGGCTGTTACCTTTATCATTTTATAGTTGTACAATATTAATTTACAGCAATAATTACCAATTTGTATAAATAGCTGAATATCTAGGTTGCTGGTGATAGTGTCGGTCATTATATTGTCAGTGGTAGAATCCATTACAAATAACAAAAAATGCATCATAAAGAAAGGAAGGCAGAAGATGTTATCAACTATGGAGTGGTAGCTATCTGATTGTCACCTTATTGTATAGACACCTATCATCAAATAACTAGTGTTGATGGAGCCAGGTATCTTCACAAGATACTTCCCTATTTATATATATATTTTTTTCAGGTCAACCGATGAGTGTTTTATGGTCATCACTTCTGTTCATAATTTAGTTGTTTGTTGCTATGCAGTAATCCTCATTACTTACTCCTGGAAGGAGATTCTTTTTCTTTTTTCTTTTTTCCCTTCTTGTATCTTGTGCTTTTGAACCATGAACATTATGTGAATGTTAGTCCTATTGCCCTTAATGAACCCATCAATCTTCTTGCAGGTGTGATGGTGTCTCCTTGGAACCTGCTGGACTGTAAAATGTTTTCTATCATAATGTGTTAATGGAAATAGGTAACTCAAGACTAGGAATTGATACAGTTGTAACTTGTCTGGTTGATGCAACTGCAATTGTTCAATAGAATTCAATGCCTCTGGAGTGAATTCATATTCTGTTCACTGCAGAAGATCCCACTGGCTCATGGTGGCCAGGTAGCATCCACAGTCATCCATGGGAGCATGCTGATTCCTTTCCTAAAAGGACTGGTTTTTCCACTGTAATGTTGAACGTGTCAGCAGAACTGGTGAACACTATCTGGAATGGCCTTCCAAGTTAGTCACCCGATATTGAAGATGAAGGCAGAGCTGGTGAATTAGTGCCTGAAGCTGTAAAACTTGCGAAACCATCATTGTATAAACTACTGTTAGTGAACATGGTGAATGTGAATTATGAGCACATAAGCCTACTGCAGACCTGAATTCTTGAGATACCATTTTCGGTTTAGGTTGTACGTTGAGAGAAGCAGGGAGGGACTCGGTCTTCTCATGTAGGGCTGGTGGATGGACTGAGAAAGTAAAAAGTAATGAAGAAAGGTGAAAAGGGTACCTTCTGAAGAGCACTAACTCAATCGCCAGGTCTGTTCACATTGAAGGGAGAAAGAGACATGGAGAATTGGCCATCTTCAACTTGCCAGTGGCTGTGGACATCTCTCTAAATCTTTTAGTAGGCAACAGTTTTGAATAGACTCTTTCCTCTGTCCTTTGCTAAATGTTTATACATCAATTGGCAGTTTAGAATTCAACTTTCTAAAAGAAGGAAATAAACACATTCAAACAACATAAAGTGGGGCTACAACTCTAATCATGAAGCCATGATGAAACATGCAAGGTTTACAGCAAAGTTTTGTGTGATTCCTTTTATTTTCCTCAAATTTCGTTTGCCTTTAACTCTCCAGTTTTAATATAATCATCTGACATTTTTTCAAGAAACAGTAGGACAAGAAGATGAATGAATTGAAATATGACCTGTGTTTTTTTTTTTTTTTTTTCCTTTTCTTTTTCGTTTTCTGAATTTCGTCATAATGGAAGTGCATAATTTGTTTTCTTTAAAATACTATAAATAATAAAAATATAAAAGAATTTTTTTGTCAAGGTAATAAATTTTTTCTTTTTGCTTATTTGTCGCTCCACACTGAGCACCAAAAAAAAAAAAAAACCATTACTCGTCATTATCCATCTCCACGTTAACAACAAAATAAAATAAAATAAAATAAAATAAAATAAAAGAGCCTTGGTAAAGTTTTATTGCCTCATTGGGATGGTATACTTGTTCGTTTCCTAAAATTAAAGAAATAGGAAAATCCTATGAGGAAAAATTCCAATGCTGATCCTAATTTAGGAACAATATAATCCATTGATTATATTTCCTAAAAAATATTCTAAAAAATGCCTCAAAAACATTCTCTAACCACCTTCTTCTTTAATTCTAGACATTTTCTTATGCGAAAAAAAACTACACCAATAATGTTCTCATACCTCTTCTAAAAAACATAATATAAACCATAGAAAAAAATTAAAAATATTCGATCGAATTATACTAAGTTAACTCGACTCAATAAAATGATATTCAACTCAATGAAAAACTCAATAAATTTGCATGAATTTTATATTAAATTCAATAAACTCAAGATTAATCACTAATTTTTATCCGAATTAATTCTATTTAAAATTCAGAAATATGATAAATCAGCAACATATTTTGAAACTTAAATTTTCTGAAATACTATATAAAAAAGTCTATAATGAAACTAAAATTTCCAAAATTTTCAAAATATTTTTTACTTGTTAAAATAGTTTTTGACTTTTTAATTTTTAACTCCATAAAAATTCAACCTATTTTTAAAATATTCTTGAGTTATTAACTTTTAACTCTGGTTAGACTGGCCACAAGATATTCTATGTCATTATCTGTATCAATCTTTTATCTTATATCATATCTGACAAAAGATGTTGTAATTATGTATTTGATCTAATGTAGTAATCTTATCTTATTATATATACAATCTAAATCCTAACATGTTGACATATCATGTCAAATTTAATATTTACTTGTTTTTCCCCACTAAAATGTATTAATTCTTAATAATTTTTGTATATGCGTGATCGAATGAATGGAATATAAATGATATTTACTTCAATTTATGGGCAAATTAAAATCGTAGGAGAGAATAGTGTGTCTAAGATGAGATACAGTATTGTTGGAGTGGATATTTAACTACATAATATCATACTGCATTTCTACGTAGCTTTTGTTTGATATACGGTAAAGTGGGAAGAAACTCACGTTTGTTTCCTTTAAATTGCAGATATTAATTAAAAAATTATTTGAATCCAAACTATCAAAAAAGTTTTTCTAAACCATTAATAAATTATGGGTACAAAACAAATTCCATTCCATCACCCAATTTGTGTAACTCCAAGAATAAGTGAAAACCCAATTTTAATTCCATTAAATGCTTGAAATTAACATTGGCAATAGAAAATATCTTTGCACCAAGAAGTCTTAAAATGCTTCTACAAGTGCGAAGTGTTTTTTTTTTTTTAAACCCTTTCCCCCTATAATGACTCGAACCCATAATCAATAAGTTATAAGAGAAGCGTCTTATCACCTAACATTGCACTTTATTATCAAAATTTTTGTTTTGTGCAAAGTTTCATTATCACAAGTTTTTTCCTTTACTCATATGCGTGTTAAAATAATACTATTAACATTTGCTTCACTTACTACAACTTTCGTGATTGATTTGTGTAACAAATATTACAACAACAACTCCATCAACATAATTATTTTTGAGAAAAATCGCTGAAATAGTCCCTCAAATTTTTTTTAACCGAAATAGCCCCTCAACCTTTTTTTTCAAACAAGATAATTCTTCAACTTTTATTTTTTAGCCAAGATAGTCCTTTTATGATGAAACCACCATAAAAACCCTTTTTTTGATAAATTCAACATATACCCCTTGAAGTTTAGTTTTTTTTTTTCACATAACTCCCATATAGTTTAAAATGGGAAAATAGGAAAGAAATTAATTTGAAGAAGTGATAAAGAAAAAGGAAAAAAAAAACTTCATAACAATTTTTAAAAATAAAAATAAAATTGAATCATTCATAAAAAAACAAAAAATAAATAAACCTAAATAAAAATATTAACCCTTCCTCTTCTTCTTCTCCCAACCGAAACTGTCACCCACCCAACCCAAAACCACCATTTTAGCCACCTACCACCACCAACAACCAACCAAAAGCCTGCCCTACCCACTAGACACTAACCGCCACCCACCAATCTCGCCACCAGGTCCTCTTAGTCAACCATTAATTTTTTTTTTTAAAGTCAAAGCCCTAAAGTTTTAAAATTTTAAATTAGCCTGATGTTGAAAATTTCAAAATCACAAGGGGTGTATGTGAAATTTACCAAAAAAAAGATTTTTGACTTTTGTGGTGGCTCCACCACAAAAGGATTATTTTGGTTAAAAAAATAAAAGTTGAATAACTATTCTAACTAAAAAAAAGGTTGAGAGACTATTTCACTTAAAGTAAAAAAGTTAAGGGATTTCGGTGATTTTTCCCTATTTTTGCAACATTATTTTTGACATTTAGGTAATGCAATCCAGGGTCACATATGATTACAAGATAAATACATTTTTTTTTGCTAATAATTTAACTTTTAAATAAGCATAATTAAATTTAAATTATTAACACTTAAAAATGATTAAATCTAACATTTTTTTCTTCATTTCTTTCTTATAACTCGTGTGTCAGGTCATTGACCCAATAAATTATTAAAAAAAAAAATCCAATAATATACTTAAAATTAATAAATACTATTTTAATAATATTAACCGTAATAATTATTTTTATTTCACAAAATCATCTTAAGTATATAAAATTTTTCACTTTGCACACGTATCAGTGTGAAATTAACACGAGAGGATCCGGATGGATTAGGTATTTTTTAGAAGACGTGTTGTCGCAAACTCCCACGTGCCATCAATTTAGAAAAGAAGAAAAAGCGATGGCCCTTCTTCCACGTGATCAACACGTGGTCTGTTCAATTCCAGAAGGCCTAATTTCCCCCACTTCAAGAAGTGGGCAGAAATCTTCCCTCTTCCACATTTCTGCCCGTAGAATAATGACGCCGACGATGACACTTCTCCGCCAGCAATTCCGCCACCTCTGAAATTACTAAAATTTCCAGAAATTATTCTCCATGGTATAAAAATAAAAATAAAAATAATCTGATTTATGAATCTAATTTCCAAAAAAAGATGTTGAATTCGACTAGTAATAATAAAAAGCGCGTTCCGGATTGGTTAAACAGCTCACTCTGGTCGTCTCAGCCGCCGCAGCAGTCTTCTAAATCTTCTCCCAATGACGACGTTGCTGATCGAGCTGTGAAATCCACTTCTACGACCTCCTCCGTCAAGTCCTCGGCGCCAAAGGCGGAAGCGTCTATAAATGAGTCTCCGGCGCCGGAGAAGGTCACGGTGACGGCTCCGCCTCCTGTTGTTGTAAGACCGGAGGCTCCGAAAGTGGAAGTTCAGGATCCGTTGAGTCGTTACGGGATGTATTATAGTAGCGATGATAATGAAGAAAATGGTGGGAGGTGTAATGCCTCTATGGCTGCTGCTGAAGCGAGTGCGGCGACCACGGCGCCGGTGACGACGAGCTCAGCTGTAGCAGCTGCTCGGCCGGCGAGTTCTCAGGCGGAGGATATTTCGCGGAAGGCTCAGCTTTTACAAGAGGTCTTTCTCTCTATCTAAGCTGCTCTTTCTGACAAATTACATAAAGTGTATGCTTTTGTAGTATGAGTTATATGAAATGTGTGAGAATAATATCTACAAGCACACATATGTATTTACACACTTACTGTGTAGTGTGTGTACTGGAGTTCTTGATAATTTGAAATTTTTTATGGTGAATTATGAAATTCCAGATATTGTGATTCTTCCTTTGGTTGGATTAGATCCTATTAAGTGCTTTGCAAGTACAATGTTCTATGCAAAATGATAAGGTTGTCATATTTGAATGGCCTTTTCGGGAAAGATTAGGTTTTGCACAAGATTATGAATTTTGCAGTGATTAGCGGTCTACAAGGAAGCTACTATTGGTGACATAATTCATTATTAGTGGACAATGTTTAGTAGGACCGATGTACTATTGGATCATAAAAAACAGTATTTAAATTGAGAATGGCATACATGGAATACGTTGTCAGGGGTGGTGGTTTAACACGAGGGAAGAAGAGCATTTTGTGGTCATGGCGGTGGTGAGATATGTGCTGTATGTAAGCAGTAGTAAAAGTAATCATTTTCTTTGGTAGGGAATAAGTTGGTGGTTGCTCTCTCGAAGTATGTGCCTTGTGGCTGGCCCAATTTCTCTTTAGTTTGGTTCGTGTGTGTATCATTCTGTACATTTGTTTGTTGTCAGATTAGTACATGTGTCTGTATTTTGGTGTGACATTGATCTTATGTTTTTGTTTCCCATTAATAACTCAGTTATCGAGAAAGGTGATAAATATGGGGGAATTGCGGAGGCTAGCATCGCAAGGTATGCCAGATGGAGGTGGCATTCGTGCCACAGTGTGGAAGGTAGGCAATTATCTTCGGAAAATACCAATTTAAGCATTTTTGAAGTGTTGTGACCATTAATTCTTATGACACTTCTTTTAAATCTGTGTACACATTCTTTAAACCAATTAATCATACTTTTGAAATTTGAGTTTAAAGAAAATTTTTCTAGCACAGATTTCTCTTTTCCCTTAGATTCTTATAAGAAACAGTTTAGTTTTGCTAGTAGATTTTTCGGTTATTTGGGGACCAAAAAAAAAAAAATCTAAGATTTCACTTGTTAATTTCACAAGTTGTCAATCACAATTTTGTTGCCGTAAATATTCAAGGGAACTTTTTGTTGTGTAGGACAGATTCATGTTAGGAAAGATAAAATTTTAAGAATTAATTCGTCTTCATAGAATTTAATAAGATCTGATTATAGGCTTATAGCTTCCCAACTTTCTTATCAATGTTTTGGCTTACTCTTAACGCAGTGGACTATAGTGAAATTAATTACTAGATAACATTTGCACATTTGTTCTTTTCGCATTTGGTACTAGAAAGTTTGACGAATCAGAATTACTGGGTTTTGGAATTTGTGCTGTGCAATATAAAATTTTCTGTACACTGGAATTTTGCAGCTCTGTCTTCTACTGGGATATCTGCCATGTGATCGATTGCTTTGGTCTTCGGAATTGGCTAAAAAGAGGTCTCAGTATGAACATTTTAAAGAGGAGCTTTTGATGAATCCTGTAAGCCTTTTGTATTTAGTAGTTCATACTGGGAAAAAATTGAGTCATTACTTTTACAGTCATTGTAGTTGAACTTTTCTTTGCCCTTTCTGGAGTACAACTGGAAAAGGATATTCCTTTTGTTTTGGTGTTTTATGTGTAAATTTGATAAATAGGATTTGTCTTCTTTAGCCTTTTTTCACTCCACTTTTTTCTGATGTACTTTTCCTTGAAATACCTTCTGTGTGCATGTTTGTAAAGTTTCCTGGATTATCACTTGTGACATAATGCAGAAAAGTCCTTTTAAATTGAAATTAAGGAAGCTGACCAGTAGAGTAAATAAAAAGAAACAGGGGAGAAGAGAATTAAAGGTTGTAAAGAAAGCTAAATATCTTCTAAACCGTCCAAGGCTTTCTTAGCGTCAGTGTATTGGTATTTTAATGGAGTCTCAGCTTTAGTAAGTAAATCTGCTACTTATGAAGCGGTAAGCTTGTATAGCGGATCCATATCAGTAAAGGTCTTCATAAAACCCCATAAGAAACTGAATAATCTGGACGCGAATCTGTAGTATCAATTTTTTTTTTTAAACAAAGTAAATTGTATTTTGATTTTTTTATTAGTTCCTTCTTGATTTGATTTATTAATGGATTTCTGCATAATTTTCGATATAATTATTTGGAATTTGGTAATATTACTGCATTGCTTCTAGCTGCCATAGTTATCCTAGTCATCCGAGATGTTCTAAATAATATGGTCCTTTGTAATTAGTGGAATTTGGTACTGTCTTCCTCATCTCATAGTTTACTCCATTTAAGCTTGTGATCCATGAAAATAGTGGTTCAAATGTGTCAGCCTGGTTAGCACATGGTACATTTTAGGTTATATTGGTTTATACACATTCTGTAGGTAGTTCTGTTGGAATTTGGTGAAGATGCTCAGTGGTAATGCACCTCTGAATCAGTAGAGGTGTTGTATTCTAGTCAATACTGCATTGTTTTCTGCATGGCATTGTTTCAAATATTTCTATTTCTGAATGTTGCTGTGGCTAGTCAGTCAGAAATCACCAGGAGGTTGGAAAAATCAAGTCTTGAGAAGAATGAATCAGATGCTGAAGGCAAGGGATTTCTCTCAAGATCAGAAATAACTCATGGAGAGCATCCTTTGAGCCTTGGAAAGACGAGCATATGGAATCAGTTTTTTCAGGTAATAATTTATGTTTCTTCTCTTTTCTTGCTTTTCTGACTTTACCTTTCCATTTCATGTTAAAATGATCATTCAAAGAGAAACAGAGAATGTTGAGAGTTCTTGTCAGAAGCAGAATTACTTCAGCCCATGGCATTTAAGTTGTTTCTGCCTTTAAATTGAATTGTAGAGTCAAGATTAGATCATCTTTTACGCATCTTTGATTAATAGAATAGATTGGATCTAGTATTCTTTATGCGTGCTTCAACTCTTTCTTGTGGCAGACTGAGGAGTTCTGAAGATCTGGTACTTTAAATCTTTTTTACATGAAATTTTGGTGGTGTTATAATTTCAAGATGCTATGCTCTCTGTTGCCTCGTTGAACATCTGTGATCATTTATGTTTCATTTTATGTACAAAATATTTGCTTAACTTGCATCTGCCATTTGTTGTTATGATTTAAACGATGTGGAATTTCATGTTATGATTAGCATTTCAATTTGATGTCGGAATTGGTGAATGTGCAATTTGCCTTGGTAGGCCCATTGTGTAATTTGTACTTTTCTGTTGGTTTTTGGAAATAAGAGCTGATGCCAGCTAATGTTTATACCTGCTTACGATGATGACTTGAAATAACCTCATTAACTGTCTTCACACCTCTAATGTATAGGACACAGAGGTCATTGAACAAATAGATCGAGATGTCAAGCGTACTCATCCAGATATGAACTTTTTTTCAGGGGACTCATCTTTTGCAAAATCCTTATAACCAGGTAAAATTTTGTGTTTAGCGCGATAATCAGTATATTCATACAGCTATGCTGATGTAAGTATATTTTTTTATTTTCAGGATTCCCTGAGGAACATCTTAATCGTCTTTGCAAAGTTAAATCCTGGCATAAGATACGTGCAAGGCATGAATGAAATCTTGGCACCACTTTTTTATGTCTTCAGAAATGACCACAGTGAGGAAAACTCTGTAAGTGGCATGTCCATTGTCCATACCCCTTTGGTTACATTTCCATTATCCAACAATGAATGACCGCTATACAGTTTGAAAATTCTGAGTTGTATGTAACTCTTGGAGAAATCAGAAAATCAGCTAATTTGTCTTTTCCTGTGTCCACGTCTCTTTTCAACCAATTTCTGGAAGTAAATATTTACATCAGCAAAGAATGTGTATAGGGGTAATGCAAGTTTTCAGGCATAGTCTAAAGTGATTTAATAAGCTATGATTTAGATATGTTTTGGCCCGAGTCTTTCTAAATTAGAGTAATTTTATTACTATATAGTTAACTGTCCTTGGAAAGCATAAATTTAATCAAATGTGCGAATATTATAAAATGGGCAAAGAAGTAAAAATGCTACAAAACATGAGGGACCAAATATGTTGAAAGTGAAATTAGAGCAACTAAACTGAGAAGTACTAAATATAAGGGACCAAAACTGGAATTTACCTGCAGTTTTATTTCTGGTTCTTTTGGTTTTTAATTTTCCTTCGCAAATTTCCCAGGTTTCTGCAGAAGCAGACACTTTTTTCTGTTTTGTGGAACTGCTGAGTGGATTTCGAGATCATTTTGTTCAGCAACTTGACAATAGTGTTGTAGGAATCCGTTCAACGATCACCAGACTATCACTGCTTCTGAAAGAGCATGATGAAGAGCTCTGGCGGCATCTCGAGGTCACTACTAAGGTAACACTACTGTGTCATTCATGTCCCGTTATTACAAGTTGATCAGTTATAACATCTATTTATTTTTGTGAATTAAGTTTTTCTCAACTACAATCCGAAGATTCCAAGTCTAAAAAGAAGCTTCTTTCCATGCTTGAAAATTTGGTCTTTACTTTCTGTGGATAACTTTGGGTACAAAAAATCTATTTAACATGAACCGACCCCTAAACATAATGTCGTGTGCATTGGTGAATGATGGGAATTGTCTGGTCTCTTGATGTCAGAGATGATAATAATTGCTGCCTACTTATTGTATCTTGTAGCTTGGTGATTATTGAATTAATAGTGAGTTAGGAACTCATAGCTTGATGTTGGAGCAGTTGTAGCTCTGTCACTATTTGTCTATCAACTGTCCAGATTAGATTACTTGAGAAACATCAGAAGTCAGACTTCCAACATGTGAAGTGTATCTTCCTTTCTCCTTAAATTGTTGTTCTGAAAAGTCGGATTTGTATTCCATTTTTATGTTTGACTGGTTAAGAGATTACTTGATATAGTCACCTCAGTGTGCGTATTTATTTGTGGAAAGCTTTTGAAGTTTCTGGAACAGATTTTGCTGACTTACTCTAATACCTTTTCATGTTGTTCTCCAGTACATCTTTGATAGAACTAAAAGTGCTTTCAGCATTTATCTAATACATTTTTTTCTTCATTTTGGAAAAACAGGTCAATCCCCAGTTTTATGCATTCAGATGGATAACTCTTCTCTTGACGCAAGAATTCAATTTTGCAGACAGCCTTCTTATTTGGGACACATTATTAAGTGACCCCGAAGGGCCCCAAGTAAGATATAACACTCTTTTCCTCTGATACATTGTTTCTTTTCTAACTACCTCTCTATTTTTTAATTTGCTCAGAACAAAATTGTTGCGGTTTCGGTGCCCGACAGATTTATCATAAATACGCCATTCCAACATATTTATAAATATGTGATACAAATTTTATGAAGCTGTTGATATTACATATATGATAAATCCATATAGTTAATATATCAAAAAAAGGAGAAATTACAAATATAAGTATCTCTTCCCAAGTTAATGTCTTTTATACCCACATGATACAGTTTTCTATTTCAGGTATAGAAATTATTTGAAATTGATTATTGATGTAGGGTCCATGGTTGGGTTAGAAGATTTTTGCTTATGAGTTATTCAATTGATAAAGGTGGAGACTGGACAGTTTTCAAACTCATAGAAAGAATTCGAGACAGGACAAATCACTGGAATAATATGAATATTTCAGTAATCCCACAATAACTTAGAATCTCATGTCATAGACAAGTCTTTTGGTGTTAGGTCATGATAGTTTTACATCACCTATTGGCTGCATTGTCATTTTTTTTAATATTTCTATAAAATAATTTTTCCACACGCAATCAATGTAACTTCTTGCTTAATTTGGTTATTTACTAAAACTTGGAATTCTTTTCCAAATCCATGCAAAATTTGGTACTGTGAAATTTCATGTCGGCCCATTTTCTTCTGAGAGAAGCTTTTAGCATCTCCATTACATGATGGCCTGTTGAGAGTAATTGAAGAAAGATTGTTCAAGAGCTTTGCAGAAAATAGGTGTTGGAAGATAAGATTCTAAAGTTAGAATTAGGTTAAAAGTTTACCCGCCTAATGGTTATTCTCCATATAATTTACATCTATCTTTAGAATCCATCTACATACAGTTAGCAGGAAAATAGAATGCCTATAATGCAATGGTAATTACTTGGGTTGCAAGTAATGGTGATTGCTAAGGTTGTTTATTTCTGTCAAACGGAAAAGGATTTAGATAGATTGTTAAATCACCTCGAGAAAGCTTCATTTAAGTAGCTTTGATTGATCTTGATCTGTCTCGATGTCATTTGCTTTTAGTAGTATGCCAGGGTTTCACTTGGAGGGACTTTGGCCTAAAATGTGATTGTCATTATTGTTGATATTAGTGTAATTACAATTACAAATTCTATTCTCCTTGTTGCAGGAAACGCTACTTCGAATCTGTTGTGCCATGCTGATAATAATCAGGAGGCGTTTGCTTGCTGGTGATTTCACCGCCAATCTAAAGCTACTCCAACATTATCGCACCCACGAATATCAGCCACCTATTATATGTTGCCAACAAACTGCGGACTCATCCAGCTGGCTAGGTTTGCAACGACAATAATATTTGATTACCTATTTCTCCTTTTCCTTTTTCCCCCTCAATATTTATTTGAGATATAAAGTTCTGTAACATTTCTAGATGTAAATGTCAATTGAAAGTAATTGCTAGTGAGGTTTTTGCACCGGATTCTCGTGCTCTGATGTGTAACGTTTATTGTGTAGGGATTCTTTTTTTTTTGGCTTTAACCTTAAAGCAATTTCCAGTTTAGGTAACATAGTTATGCTACATACATTGCTTTGCGTTTGTTTGTGTTTTACTTCTATGAAAAAAGAAGAAGAAAAAAAAAAAAAGGTTATACTTCTATGATTTCGTTCGAGCCAAAAGTTTGTACCTTCACTTTTAATTTCATATATTGGTAAAAAGGGAGGCCCACTTAAAATGTAGGGTTTGGGGGAGGAAACGGTGAGCAACTGAGCATTATCCGTTTGTTTTGATAACTCAAGGCAAAACACTGACAATTCTTTTGCCGTTAGAAACCTTCAACTCATCACTAATTCATATTTTCTGACATAATATCAAACTAAGGGTGGTAAAGCAGCTGTCAAAAACTTAGCTCGAGCTGGCGTTGGTTGAACTCGTGCTGAGCTTTTAGGTTCACATATGTGTATATGTAAATATTTATTTATTTTTTTTAAATTTTTTATTACTCAAAACTTAATGGAACTCGAAGTCAAGCTCGAGTGAGATGGAACTTAAGAGTTCAAGCTGGGCTTTGACAGCTTGAACTTCAGTTCAAATATGTTAAAATATTATCGAGCTTGAACTCAACATTAGAAGCTCTGTCGGGCTTTGGCAACTTGCAATTGCAACTTGAACTTGAGTTCTAGAATGGTGAAATGTTATCGAGCTCGAACTCAACATTAGAAGCTCTGTTGAGCTAGAGCTAAAGCAATACAAAATATAATCAAGCCAAACCTGAATCTTAGACCATCAAGCTCGACTCGTTTAGACAGACACCCCCCAATTCACACCTATGAATCATGATCTTACCGAAAAAATCTTATACTTGGAATTGTGAAAGTGACCATGAGACATAAAAGGTTATCTTATAAATTTGAGTATTTCACAGTAAAAAGTAGTTCGTACTCATCACTCATTAACCATGACATAATCTTTCACATATATACACACAGAAATGATCCCAATGTACTAATCATAAAGAAAAATGTAGTTATTGTTTCACTCGTGAGCAAAATGGAAAATCATTCAAAGTGTTACACCGCATCATTAGAAAGGCATGGACAAAAAAATCATCCTCCATGCAAAGTATCATAAAGCAAAAGGTTAGGGACGTCTTTTACAACAAGCTATTTGACAAAATTTTATTTACAACTCGAGTCACCAAAATTACTCAATTCCTATTGGCTACGTATACCTCTATCTTCTGGCAAAAATTCTCCCTTTACCAAATAAGCCAGCTTCTCGAACATTTCATCCGTAAACACAATGGTAAAATAAGGACTCCAATATGAACTGAAAAACAACAAATCCAATTGTAAAAGGAGTATATACAAGCTATTGAACAAATTTCACGACATATACTAGTTAAAGTGTATTATAGTGCTTGAAACTGAGTTCAACTTTCCACATTTTCTATTGACTAAAATTTTTTAGTGTTAACTGAATCAACTGAAATCCATCAAGCGAGTGAACATGAGATAGGAGATTACCTTAAAGCTGGTCTAGGTATCAAGCCCCAAGTTTTGCACTTCAGAGATGCATCACTTGAGAGTTCCTGGATCAATCCTCAAGTTACATTCAAATTCCTATTTATCAGTTAGAGAAGCCAAATATGACGGAATGGATCTGTCATCAATAATTTCACTGCCCTGCAACCGACTCTCCAATATTTCTGAAATATTTTTTGGAGGGCATACATCTGCAGGGTTCTGTGCTGGTGTTTGACAGAAGCACTCAGGCCAGGAGTTTGTATAAAAAGACTCGGGGCGTATCCGTTTGTGAGGTCCTCCAAAGTTAGTATTTAGCATCACACGCCTAACAGCTTCGTCAAAACCAGATGCACGCCCATTTTCCCGAGCAATGAACACGGGAGTAAGAGCCTTCCGGTCAGGCCAAATTGTAGTGCGAAACCCATAGTAGAGCCGGTGGCCCATGAGATTATTGGCAAAGTTGCTTGGTCCATCATATGTTGGCATGAAAATGTCAGCGAGAAGACAGACCATGTAATCCACAGCAGCACCCACCAAGCCCCTTGTACTCTTAGCTAGCTCACCAGTATTGTCTACTGTAGTATGATTCTCAAGGCGAGGGAACATAGACCGGAAAGGTGCCATGTATCGCTCACCACCAAATAGTTCACCAGATGCAATGTATATTCTAGTGGTATTATCAAAACCCATTGCACGTAGGATAAGACCAACCTGCAAATTGAAGGAAAAACGTTGCCAATATTAATAGCACAAATTAGCAGTTTGAAACATGGTTTAAAACAGATCAACCTTGACTGCATACTTTAGAGCAGTTAAAAGGAAACCATATCCAAGTAAAAGTGTGAAAATAGGTAGATTGTCACAAAATCATTACTCCAGAAAATATGAAAGATGGAAAATGCATGAACATGAAGTAAAAGCATATTTGCTGTGAATCTTCTTGTTAAGCCAGAAACAGGCAAGATATTCAAGTGGTTGAAATCCAATGGAATAATAAGCCGACAATCTATTGATCTCTTAGAAATTCATTTTCTTCACTTTCATTGATATTTTCTAGAGAAGTCGTGACATTTGAGCTCAAGTAAATCTGCACTCTTACAACGTTTCTTGTCATGCAAATTTCATATCCGTTCTCCTGCTTTATACCAAAATTTCACTTAAGAACCACCTCTTCAGCTAGATGTTTCAACTTGTGCTCCCATTGATGTCTCTCTATGCTAGCATAGCTGTGGTAAAATTAAGCAGATAGACATCTCAAACTTGAGAACATCCCTCTGCTATTGCCAATTAAAGCCATTTATTAAAAAGGTCCGGATTACAAGTTAGAACTCCTCAGTTTATAGCACCGATACAAGTTAAATAACAATGAGATGATATAATGGTCAGAGAAACGAGGTGCACTGAGCAACAAAGGCTCCATAGGTTCATGCAAAAGAATGGAAGTGAGACACAGAATTGAAACTATCAGTGGAAGTTAACCGTGTGCACATAAACAAACAAACCAAGCCTTAATCCCACTAAGTAGGGTCGGCTGCATGAATCCTGCTACGCCATTGTGCATAAGAAGGCATAATCACAAAAATTTCGTACTGGCATAAGAAGGTAAGTACATCAAGTTTGTGAATTTCACAGTTGAAAACCAAATGTCTCTCATGAAAGGAAGAGATACCTTAAAAGGAATCTCAAGAGAAAGGCATAGTAGACAAATGAAAAGATTAGGTAATGTTACAGATAAGGCATCCTTTACTCAAAACAAAAATGTACTCTTTAATCATATCATAGTAGCATTTCCGTACCTCATTAAACATGTCAATATAGATAATATTTATACTAAAGAAACAAAAGATTATATTATGCCAACCTTTATTTCCTCAGCCCCACACCCTCACATGCATTATTCTTAGAATTTTTTTTTTTTTTTTTTGGTGGGGGGGAACTGAGAAGGGATTATTTCAGCATGACGAGGAAGAAATCTTTGCATGTCGAATATATTTAGGATTACAAGATCAATGAAAAGCAAGTTATAAGACAAGTCAAGCATCTAATTGTAATATAATTACAAAATACAGAGAACTTAATAGTTAAATAACAAAGATTACCTCTTCTGGAGTTAAAGGACATTTGCCAATAGCCCTTCTCTCTTCATATACAAGTTTCTTTTTTGCAAAGTTTACCTTCCGATACTCCTTTAAAATTTCTTGTTCCTTAGTAGCAAATATATCATAGCACCTAAAATAGTTTCATGCCAACAAATACTTCAGAAGCATTTTTATCTTCTCTCCCAAATATTAATGAAAGGGCATGAAAAAGAGATGGAGGATTTAGTTTTCGTTTTTGTTTAATTTTTCCTTCTTTCTAAATTGGTGGGGAGAGAGTCAGCTATGGGACCCAATAATTTTGCAACAGCCAGAGTTTTTGTTAGTGTACACCGATGTATCAAGACTTACCCAGCAAATGCCAGCATATCCATCTCAAAACGAAGGTGTATTGCCATGAAGTGACCTCGTGCACGAAGTCTATCCACTATAGATTTGCTCAATTCCATAATATGCGGCTTAAATCTCAGAGCATGATAGTTAACCCGGCACCTTAGCCTTTGGTACTCGGGGTTGTCAATTTCTTCTGCCAGACGATGGGAAAATGGTGTAAGATAAATAGCACCATGTTCCTTCATCTTCTCCAAAGCTTTGGATGTATACCAACTGATAGGAGCATCTCTGGGAGGCTCAAGCTGAGATGCAAAGGCATTGGTTTTAAATAATTCACCAAAACTTAAATACTTGATTGAGATCCACTTTCTGCATCTGTAAACTGTACCTTAAAAGCTTTGATCTTCCTTGTTTTCCCATTTTTTGAGATTTCAGGAATTCTTTCCACAATGTTGACATCATACCTCAATGTCCTGATGAAGTGCTCAACATCATAGATTCCTTGGAAGCCACTATGCAAGAATGGGGCAAGTCATCAAGTTAAAGAATTATTATACAAGGAAGCACAATTTAGATCTTATTTACTTGGACATATTATCATAAAACAAATTACTGATGCTACTGGCTCTCTGTCTAAGAATGTTACTGTAATACACAACAAAATATAGAAGAAGAGAAAAGTATCGGTCTCCAATATACTTGTTCTCTGAGTTCTTTATCACCAAATATGTCTCCCTCTCCTACCCCACACGGTGTCCCTCTTTAAATCCTCTGTAAGTTTTTCCACAAACATGTAAAATTGATATAATCTTTCTTCACTACATCTTTTCCATGGGAAGTATGTAAGGATACGACATCAGTCTCGCTAACTCTTTTGAGAGGAAAACATTTTGTTCACTCTACAAAATTTCAAACATATCTAATATACGATAAGCATCCCACAGTACAAATGTTAAACCAAAAAGGAGCCAAAAATATCATGCAAAATAACAGATCAAGAAGCTAATTTCATAAAACTCCAACCCACTTAAGCATTTAAATTGATAGTTAATTTCTTTGTTGTCCACTGCCTGGAACTGTGCTAGAAATTTCCTAAAACCTACACTTCAACCATGCGCCTTGAAGTCTAAAGCATTCACCTAATCTCAAACATCTAGTACTTTTAGATGAATAAAGATAAATACAATAAATCGCAATATAAGGTTCTAAAATATATAGTACACAGAAACAGGTTTTTTCCTAGAATTGAATTAAATGACAGATTTCAACAGGATTCCCCAGATTTATAAACAAGCATAGTTCAAAAAGTTCCAATGCAAAATCAGCCAGCGAAAGGTAGCATTTGAAGCAATACTCTAAAATTAAAAAAATACCTGTCATCATGCCATCTGAGAATGAGTTTGCGTCCAATTCTGGCAGCACTAGAGTAGCATTCATAATCCTTGCAGCAAGAACAGCATTACAAATCTAAAATCCACAAATTGAAAGTTTTCCAATTAACAAAACCAAAGATGCAGAGTGGACAGAAAACCAAAGGATGCAGAGTGAACTATCAACATGGATCAAGTACATAGACAAAAGCAGAGTTCATTCAGTACCATAACAATATAACCACAATTATGTCTTTGCTATATTCTCGTATTATGTGGTCATAAGATGTTTGATATGAGCATTGATGAAAAACGCCATTGCTACGTTAATCTAAATAAGTTGAAATGTCAAAAAAGCACAACAGAGGTCAAAAAGAGAAGAAATAAGAGCTCTAAATAGGCTTTGAAGCAGTATATAGAATTCTGAATGTCATGCAGGAACGGTGTGACAGTGGGGTGAGATTTTATGATCACAAAACTTGCAACTATTAGCAATTAACCATTTTCACTTTCTTTTCCAGGGATACTCATCAAAGGTGCTCGAGGGTCTTCTTAGTAGAGAAAGATCTGTAAGAGCATGTATGTTCCAACATATTTCTATTCTTCTTGCAAATGTGTGCTTAGGGAGATAATGCTGTATCTTGGAATTTGTTTTTTACCAAAATCTTAGTGGATTGAATAGGGATTCATGAGACAAATTTTTTCAGTCAGACAGAATAAAGCGTCTAATTGGAGGCGGATAAGGAATAATACTGATTAGTCTGTTGTAAGATCCTATCATCTAATAGTGGAAAGGGAGATAACATAGCAATCAGGACCATAATGCCTCAGAAAATGTAGCTTCTTTGAGACGTAGGAGAAATCACATAAGCTAGTGCCACATCATATAATGGCAAAAGTATCGCAGCAGTTCAAAATTACTTCCCGAAACAATCTTTAAAGTCAAGTATTTGTGATATCTCGTGCCACCTATGAAAAGATTCCATTGAAAATGACATATTTCTGTCAACTACGTGACAGTAACAGTGCTACTGCAAGCAGGATGCTACGGCTTTTAAACAAGTTAAAAAGGTGACTTTTCCAATACACAAACACTAGCCACTTAAAGACTACAATGGTGAATAACATACTTAATCTACATTTTATGGCTAGAGGGGGAACATATTTTTACCGCACCTAGTTTTTTACAGACCAAATTTTCTCCACATGTTGCCAATGCTATCATCAAATCACCGAACATCTTATTAGTAAGTTAAACAAACACTAAATGACTTTAGAACAAGACATATTCTGTCGTCATTCAAAGGAATAATTTCTTCACATGATTCGTCTTTTCTTATTCCTACAAAAACAATAAGAGAATCTGGAGATATTTAATTATCTTTTGTCTTCTTTAATGTACTAAAAGTGGAATATCCATTCTCAATAAAATCAATTTTAAAAAATGTCAAACTATCCAAAAATAAATAAAGTTTGATACAAATATGCATTTTCAAGTTTTACAATGTGTTCTATATTGTGATGCTTTTATTTATCTAGATCTAACACAAGAGTAAACAATAAAAATATGCTCGCACATCGAGTACATAAAATTACATTATAATTAACTTCAATCATGCCAGAACCTAAAACTGCTAGGATTCTGGTCACAATAAACAATTCAAATCTTGAACTTGAATCTTAGATCTCAAAAGTAGCAAATATTGAATACAGATAAACACCATTTTGACCATCTTCACATGTGCACTGCAAGCCCAGACAGCAATGTAAAAGCAGTTCTTTTTCTTTTTTATACTTGTGTTCTTCATGATTAGTCCATCAATAGACTTAACTTATATGGTGGACAATCTTCAGGATATGAGTACATTATTGCTCACTAGAAACTTTTATATGCAAGTCCGCATAAGTTTAATTTAGATTAATAATCCTTAACATCATAAGAAGGGTGGAAACCATCTGAATACTAGGACATTCCACATACTGTTTGAGAAAAGCTGGATAATGCAAGTAAGTGTTATTTTCTCAATAAAAATTATGCAAAGGGGGCATCAGTGGTAGGAAGCCTATGGCATCATTGGTTGTGATGCAGACTTTTAAGAAAGGAAAAAATACAAAGCTTTTGAAAGTTATAATATGCTTGTAGAAGATAAAAAGTACAAATTTGCCTTCATTTTCTTCTCTATGTCATCCCTACTTGCACAGATGTCTTATCAAATTTTAAAGCGATCTCAGTGCTTTGCACACCTAATCTCTTGATGCAAATCTAATTGATTTTTAAAAAATTATTTTCCCTCTGAAAAGAAACTATAAAGATGGGGTAAACAACAAGAAAGAAAATGATATCATCGACACGAAACACATTTAACCAAAGCTAATTGGATCATCAACAAAGGGATCCCTGGAAGAGTGACTACTTTAATGCATTACACAAAAGAGTTAAGTTAATCTCTATAATTTTATAACTACAACCTCAAAATTCTTTCTTTTACCATTTCCTTCCTTCCAATAAATAGAATATGTATATAAATTTTTTAGGCACAAAGAGCCTGAATGCTTTTCATCAAAAGCCTATTCATCTTTCCATACAGAAGCCAATCCAGAAAGGCTTCACAGAAGAAAAAGTCCCAGGCCAATCCATAAATAATGCAAGTCCCGTATAGCAGGAAACCAAAAACTTAAGGAAGCTTCAAATAAGAGACATATGAAAGCTACTACAATCACCAATCAATCTTGCTTACATACCGCACTTCGTTGCTGATTCAGACCACCATTACACCTAACACGCAAATAACCATTGGTCTTTTTAGGAGGAGCTGCAGAGAGAGAGAGAGAGATGTCAGGATCAAAAGCTGTGGACAAATATTTTTATTCAACATAAAAACCATAGTTATTCACAAAATTTATGTCAAAACACATACGAGGCCAATCAGATCGTGGATCAGAAGATGGTCTCCAACCACCAGAGGCAGATGATTCCCAAAGAGTCTCCAGATTAATCTGTGCACGGATGTCAGAAGATTAAACTCACAGAGCATGTCAAAAGATCTACCATTATATATCACAAGTAGTAACTGAAATACTTAGTTTTTGGCATTAGAATCCAATCATTTTTGGACATTTTTTTCCTGTATCATTTATAAGAGAATGAACAAAGAGTGGAATGGAAAATGGGGTTGTGAGAACCTAATCCTCACTTGAAGACAATCAAATAAGGACCTTGACCACTGGCTATAATCGGTTCTCGACTATCGGGATATCCGGTAACAGATTTTCAAAAGGAAATGGAAGGAATTTTCTTAACTTTTAGTTTCTTAGTTTGAGCATTCTGCATCCTCGTAACTCCATCTGTACTCTTAGTTGTCACATTTCTACTTTTGTAAAGAAAAATAAACAATAAAGACAAAGAGTTTACAATTTCGGCTATCTACTAAAAGAGATTTTCATTTATAAATCATGTAAACGAACTCTCCCACTGTTTCTTATCTAATAGAGAAATTCCAATACCGCATCAAAATATATAAAATAGCAATTAAGTTCCAACAATCTCGTGATCTTTTCCTAGTTAATTATTTCATTAGCTAAGCATCCAAAAGTCCCATGCTTAAATTTTGAGAAAACTCAGCTCATGCCATTTTTCCAGTACTTGATAGAATCTATAATTCACCTTATTTACTTTAAGCAACATAGTTTCTTATATACAAATCTAAACTACCAAAAATAACTAATTTTTTTTTTTTTCTAGTAAATCAGCAAACAACTAACATTTACAAAATAATAATAACAACAACCAATTTTAACCACTCAACTACTATTAACGGGCAATAACAACCTGAAAAATTTCCAAGAACAACAGAAAAGCCGAAAAACTACCTCGGATCGAGAAGGAGAAAAAGTGGAACTCTTCAAAGTGGTAACAAGCGAGAGCATACAAATGACGAGTACAATAACTGCAATTGCGAGCTTGCCAAACATTCCCTTAACTCCTCCTCCAGCTGCTCCTCCATTCGGTTGCTTAAGCAGGTGAGAGTACCGATATCCGTGCCTGCATTCACACATTTACATAATCAAAATTCGCCTAAAATTTCAACAGATTTTAGAAAATTCTTCAGATCCGAATCAAAACTGCCATTTGATCAACATTTACTGAATAGAATTGTGAATTTACCTTCTCATTGCCGATTCTGTATAGAAAGATAGTGAGAGAAGTGCGTGTTATTGTGTGTTTGTGCGTGAGAGAGAGGGCCCTAGACGATGGATTTGAGTGAAGCAATAGAGCAAATAGCGTATTTAGTCCATCAAACTTCTATTTAAGCTTCAATTAGAATTTCACTTGCGACTAAAGGCGTTCATTTTGATCCACTAACTTAGAATCGTAAAAATAAAGTATTCAAATTAATTAGTGTTAAAGCCTTCAAATCCTTCTTAACTAATTATCTTCAAAATTTTGAAAAATGGTTAGATATATTATTATCTGTATTTCATAATCTCCTTTTTAGCCCTTAAAATTTTATTAAATTTTTTTTATTCCCCTCTCCCCTTTTTAAAAGTTGGCTCCAAACTTAAGTTTCCTATATATAATAACATAAAGGAAGGCAATATCTAGTTAGTTAAATAATAAATATTTTATAATCTAATTGAATTTTTATTTAAATCTCTTAAAAATATATCAAAGTTCTCTAATTGGTTGATTTGATTTAATATCTACCTTTTCTTTGATCATAAGTAGCCATGGGGAGCGTTATTTTAAGTCCTTGAAAATTTTGCCATTTAAATTAAATACCCGTGATTAGTCGTATTAATGTAAATAGAATCAAATTATTTTAATTTTATATACTATTACATTAAATTTACTAAATACAAATATATTATCTAGTTCAATAATTATATAGTATGACTAGTTGTGTGATTAGTAGGTAAATTTCTATATTTTTTTAACATTGGGTTATTTCATTGGACCAATGACAATTAGTACACCCACAAAGGTTAAGGAGGTACCCATGACCCAATATATGCCTTAACCCCCATCCATCATTTTAATATATAGGGAGAGAACCAAAATAAAATAACTTGTTTTGCCAAACTATAGGTGTATGGAGAGAAATTGGCGGTTTTGACAAGTATAATAAAACCCTCGCCAAATGTCAAAAATTTCTAAGGTAAATTACAAAGAACCTTGCAATTCTTTGGCCAATGTACATCTTACCACTCTATAATTTAAATACCTATATTTTGCTTGCTTGTCGTTTGATTTTTTTTTTAATTTTTGTAAAATAGATAGAAATCTTGATAACTAACTGTTATTATGCTACACGCACCTAATGTGAAACTATAATTTGTCATTAACTTATAAAATGACTAAAATATCTCTATTAGAACAAATCCTAATAGTAGATTGAGGTTAATATAAAATAATACAAAGAATTTTGGGGTCAAATTAAAAAGTTAAAAAATTGGACAAAACCCCTCCCCTACTCAACACCACGACAATGCTCTCTCCTACTAGTCATCCCTCACCCAACAACCCCACCTCTTTTTCCTTCTGATCCAATGACCTATTCCAACCTCTGACCTTCCCCACCTCCTCCCAGCCTTAACTTGATCCCCCCTTTGACTCCTATCCCAACCTTGCTCTTCCCATCCTATTCCATTCCCAACTCACACTCACACTCCCACTTCCCACCCTAACCCTAGCCCTAGTAGCCTCACCCAGCAAAAGACCACAGTTGCAATTAAATATCTCATTTTTACATAGAAATTAAATAACAAAAAAAAAAAATCTGAGTTGATAATGAAAAGTCTACAACTACAAAACCAAAAAGAAAAAATATACAATCATCTACTGCTTATCTACATAAACTTAATGAGCAATTATTTAACACTACATGGAAAAAAAAAAAAGTGATCTTCTTGGGCCAGAGAAGAAACGAAGCTCTTTCCTCAATGGGTTAGGAATTTGCATAGGATACATAAATGTAGTGGATTGAAATGTTGGGTATTTTAGTAATGAAAGGAGTATTTTGTTGTCATCCAAAAGAGTAGCCCCGTCAACCGCACAAAAGTTGATAAATATGAATAAAAATTTAGTTTTACTACTGGGTTTTATGCTATTGAGCTTAAGTGGCTATTGTTTAAGAGTGTATCTATACAAATTGACAACGTGACAAAACTATTAATGATCGCTAGATCTGAAAAAGAAAGAACGAAATTCAAACAAATATCTAAATTCAATAGGCCGGTGATTCACTATGATGTTGCCATATGAAGTAGCTTTGGTAAGTGATTTTGAATTTGTGCCTTTGTAAATCATTTTTCATTATTTAAATGATATGTTCCTTTAAAGTGGAAGGGTTGTAGGGTGGTGGTAGAAGGCGGATGGGTTGATGATGGTAAAGGTGCAGGAGAAAGGATGGTGGTGAGTGGTGGAAACAGGAACGATGTTGTTGGGATCCTTGGGGATGAAGTAGGCGGGGTATTTTGTCAATTAGCACAATTTCATAATATATTGGATTTCATCAACTTTAAAAAAATAACCCAAATCACAAGAGGGCAAAATGTAGGTATTCAAATTGTAGGGAGGTAAGTTATACATTAGCCAAAGCACAAGAGGATTCTTTTTAATTTACGTAGATCCCAAATTTCTAAGATCTAAACTCCTTATAAATATTGTCCTTCTCTAATTGAAACTCTTTTTCTTCCCCTTATATATTCTTTCTATCATTGTATAAAGGGAGAGAGAGGTACTTCCTTTTCAACCTTTTTTCAAGCAAAAAGTGCATTACTCCCAACACATTCTCTAAACTTTTTCTCACTTCTTAGTAAGATGGCTTGAACTTGTTCACATTTGTTGTTATTTCTCGGATGTTACTCTTTTCGATTTGAAAGGGTATCATTTGGGAGGATGCTGATGGGTCTATCAAATACCACTCTAGTCATTTGACCAAATTTTGTTTCTAAGTTTCTAGTGTTAGTATTTTGACTCCTCACAATTGCCTCTTGATCTCTCCCCAATACTTCATTTTTCTCTCTTCTTAATGCTTCAAGCTTCTTTTGGTTTCTATTAATTGAGAGTACTTGTGCTCCACGTTCTATTGAGGAGGTAAATATGAGAGAATTGAGGTTGATCAGAAGAACTAGATAAGTGTTTGAAGGTTGAGAATTTCGGAAGTTGCATTGAAAATTTCTAAGATGTGGTGGTTGATAGGGTCTAGATAAGAATGTTTAGTTTTGGAAGTTTGTTTGATGAAATTTTGGGATAGTTGACCACCCCATAAAAAGTTGGGTTGATTTCTCCATGAAGAGTTGTACGTGTTTCCATAAATATTCTATGAGTGTCTAGATTGTGAGGCTTGGTTCCCCAAGTAATTTACTTGTTCATTGTACAAGGACGGATCTTCACTTGTGCATTGGCAATTTGGGTAATCCTCTGAACAAGGATTGAGAGATATGGGGATGTGGTGTGGATGTAGCATTGACATTCTCCATGTTCTCCAAAACTCTTTTAAGATTGGCCAACATATTGGTGATAGTTTTTAAGTCAAAAGAGTATCCAAATGGTCCAAGTGAAGTAATCTTATTTGAGGTTGAGATGGCGGTGATTGAGATTGTTAGGGTTGTTGAGCTAGAACCGGCCCATAGTGGTAATAATTGGATATCTGCCATCTTATTGAGTAACCTGGGGTTTTTTACGATATTTTGAATGAAAATGAGCTATCAGCCGAGGCATAAATTATGGACTGTTTCTTGATAGAGACTGTTGTAGGAGGTATGCACTTGCATCCACAACAGTTTAACAAGATGGGAATATCTCATTAGCATTTCTTTAAACCATTCCCAAGTTTCTCTAATACCTTCTCTAGCATCTTGTTTAAATGATGTAATCTCATTTCGAAACCTAGCCATCTTTGAAGGGGGAAAATATTTAGCCAAGAATTCTTATCCCAACTTATTCCAAGATGTAAATATACCTTGTAACAATGTTTTAGCTCGACCCCTCAATGAAAATGGGAATGCTCACAATCTTATTTAATCTAAATGTACCCCGCTAAATTAAATGTATCCAACATCTCGTTAAAGTTCATCAAGTGAGTATAGGGGTTTTTAATAGGACCACCCAAAACTTAGCACGTACTTGCAATATTTGAATGAGTGCTTGTAATATTTTTGAACGAGTGGCGGCTTGATTTTAAAGTTGTTTGCATGTATAGTAATTCGTGCTATGCTAGAATTTGCTCTGTCAAAAATGGGCATAGTATAGTCCCTAAGTGGTCTATCATTTCCGTTCAATCCATTTCCACCATGCTAAGTTCACCCAATTTATTGTTACCAACATCTTCCTCACCATCATTTTCCTATGAATTACCAACATCTTCCTATGAAGTCTCTTTTCATTCCGGATTTTCCTTAAGATATTTTCAAGTTCTAAATCAAGAGGTTGTGAGTTTTTTTTCTCAACAATTATACACTACAAAGCAACCAATAAAGAACAAGTCAAATACTAATAAAAAGGCAACAACTACAATATTCAAGTATCAACAAGAGATCAATTAGCACTACTTAAACAAGAATTAGACAACTAAAATAAAGAGGTCTAAATTAGCACTATCCCTAAATACTTAATATTGCCATTTAAAGTCAATCACTAGTATCGGTGCTAAAAACTTGTATTGTATATTATAGATGGTAGTAAATTAATACTGTACTCAAATAATAAACAAAACTCATTTGATCACCACACTACCTTCCACACACCCACAAGTATATGAGAAATAGGTGGCTAGTGGCGAGGGAATCGTCTCACGGAGATTTACCTAATCAATAAATACCAAGGCTTTCGGGATTTATACTATCTAGACAATCAACAAGTTGAATGTGATAACTACAACTACATTGTACTAAGTAAAGCAATAACAAGTAATCAACTAATCGATGATAAGTAAAAAGATGGGCTGGATTAGGAAAATATTCCTTCTATCGTGGTTGTCATTCTAATCAGTTGTCCAAACAATAGTCAAATTAGAGACTCAGTTCTAACTATAAACCAATCCCTTGGATGGATAATTGATTCTAAGTCTATTTCTCAACAAGGAGTTTTCATGAACCAATTAAGAAGAGTAGCATCTTTGTTTGACTACTAGTCATCCTAGTCTAGCAAAGGATTGGTTTAGATGTGACTGAGTAATACGCAACTGTTGTATCTAGTGTTAAACCCACGAAACAAGTTCAAGAGTTAGCTGTCTCTCTCATTTAGCTCTCAAAGTACCAATACCTAATTTTCCACCACTTTTATAGATACCTAATTAGAACAACCCACTCATAGGTAAAAATCACATATTCTTAGCCCAATCCAATAGATTTAGCTACATATGATTATATTAAAGAGCATAAATACATAAATAAAGTTAGAATTAAGCATACTTGGAAAGCAAGAAACTGTAATTGAAAGCTAACAATTTTTATATCTAATGAAAGTTAAAAGAAAGTCCAATAAATTTAGCTAGGAAAGCTATAAATTTACAGTTGATTAAACTAAGAATTTAAAGTGCAAAATATGAAAATTACACTAAAACTAAGTAAACATGAAAACTAAGCTAAAGTTTGAACTGATCTCTATTACACCATCTACTATGTGTATTTGGTGTCTTATCGAGGTATATATTACAAAAATCCTCCAAACATTTACTACAAAATTGGCCTATATCCCCTTACTACTGAAATGACTCGGACCATAGTATCATTTTCTCTTTCTTTAAATTTGATACTGCGGTCAATCTATGCTTGGATTAAGGGAAATAGCTTCTCGGACTACAATATCATTTTGGCCTTCTTGAATTTTGATATCGTGATCTAAACTTCAGCACGTTGGACTTCTTGAATTCTTCTCCTTTTACACTTTGATCCTTTATTTTCTAGGTTATTCTAATTTGGAACCACTTGAAAAATTAACCTACCATAAACACTACAAATTTAATGAGTACCCTATGTTATATATATATATAGACACACACACACAAAAGTCTAATATTAACTTGATATATGTGAATTGCTAATTACCACTAAACCAAAGAAAAAATACACAAAAACACTTAAATCGGGAAAACATTATAACTATATTATGACTTTTATAGGTAAAATAATTCTATTTGTTAGAATTATCAATTATACACATCTAAGGAAGTTGGAGTTGAAATGTAACTAAGCGATTATTTTCCTAAATTATTAACTCGAAGAGATTAAATTTTTATTATCTTTTAAACATTCCAAAATTATTGATACTAGAAATATAAAATTTATGAGGAATATAGAGTAATTGATTTAATTCAAATTCTAAATTAAAAAGTAAAGAGAACCAATTAACCTATCTTTACTTGTTGAGATTTGATGTTTATCAAAAATAAACTTAACATTTTAGTAATTATCTCATATAACTCCAATTAAGGGATCACTTCAAGAATTATCTATTATATTTAAACTCACTAAACTAAGTTATAAAGAGAACATTGGAAGTTAAGAAAAATCCATGTACAAGATCATAAAATTTCTTGTTTCATGGTTGTCTACTTACATAAGTCTTATTATATTTTTAAATATAAAGAACCATGAGTGGAGGAAACTTTAATTTTAGTATTATGTCATAAAAGAAGATGTTAAATTAATAGCGAGAAAAAGTTAAAATGTCATTAAAACCTGTCATTAAAATTGCGTAAAATATTATCTATTGTATAATTCATATGAATCATAAAAAACAACGGGAGATTTATTGAATGATATAGAGGTATGAGTTCGGTGAATAATTTAATTCAAATGAAAGGTATTAAATATCATAAAATCTTTATATAGTGGTAAAAAGATTTTATTACTAATGGTCATGGCACCATTAGTTGATTTTGATCAAGATTTATATTAGGTGATTGTAAAAACAACTAAAGTCCCTTCTGGTTGTACAAGGGAGTTCATTCTTGATGCGGCAATGGTACAAGGGTCCAGTTTGATTGCTTTTTGAAAAGCTGTAAGGGAGGATTCAGTAGTTGACGATATTGAAAGAGGGTCCTTGAATTGTCCTTCAAAGTATACTGCATTTCTGTTTTTTCATAGTTCGAAATAAATTATCCCAAACAGATCCAAATTTGGATTCAAGGAAGATAAAATTATTTCACGTACCCAAAGGCTAATGGAAGCCTGTCTAGAGGTAAAAACTATCAACTCAGAGAGGAAAGAGAGAGCCCAAACCTGGACTGCAATTGGACAGTTAAAAAGAATGTGTGTTAAATTCGCTACCTCTGCTCTACAGATTAAACATACTGGATCAACCACAAGACCCCATTTAACTAGATTATCAAGAGTAGGCAATGAATTCAAGTAAATTCTCCATAACAGCATTTTATATTTATTTGGAAGATTGAGATTCCAAATATGTTTTCATACCTTTGTAGTGCCTGAGTTTGATGAACTACCATTAGAATGCCTGTTTTAAAGAAAACCTGAATCTAAGATGGCATGATAAGCACTCTTCACCGAGAATTTCCCATTCTTCGTATAATCCCATAACCACTTATTGGCTCTTGGTCGGAGGCATAACTGAATACTTTGAATGGCAAGAGTGTCTCTTTCCCAAAAAATGTCTTTTATCAGTTCCATATTCCAAGATCGAGTAGATTGGTCTATCAATTCACAAACTTTGGCATTCGCAGTAAGTATTCTTGGCTATGAGATCACATACTTGACAGGTTCTTGGTTTTGGTAACCAGCGGTCCCCCCAAATCCGAATAGATTGACCATTGCCAACTCTCTTTCTACAACCAATTTGAAGCACATCTCGTCCCTCCAAAATACTTCTCCAAGTGAAAGATGGTCGATGTCCCAAATCCGCTTCTAAAAAACTTGCATTTGGAAAATATTTTGCCTTAAGGATTTTGAATAGCAAAGAATGTTGATCAATAAGGAGTCTCCATGCTTGTTTGGCCAGTATAGCATAATTGAACGATTTTAAATCCCGAAAGCCGAGACCTCCTTCCAATTTGCACTTGCTTAATTTGCTCCAACTTAGCCAATGAATTTTTTTTTTTGTTCGAATTGTCTCCCCACTAGTAAGAAGATGCCATGGACTGCATATCTGCAAGTAAAGTACCTGGGAGCAAAAAACAGGACATGAAATAGGTAGGAATTGCTTGTATAACAGCCTTGATCAAAACATCTTTACCTACTTTAGACAAGTTTTTCTTCCTTTCAACCCTGGATGCGATGCCAAATGTAGTTTTTAATTGATGAAAAGATTTCAGTTTTTGACTTTCCAACTATGAAAGGTAGACCTAGGTATTTGTCATGTTTGGCCACTTCGGGAATACCCAAAAGATGAGAAATATTCTTTCTGACATTGTGATTTGTATTGAGGCTAAAAAGAACAACAAATTTTTCATGTTGACACATTGTTCGAATGCCTGCTCATAGACATTTAGAATATGGAGAAAATCGCTTGCTTCCTTGACAGTAGTTGAACCAAATGTGAGGGTATCATCTGTAAAGAAAAGATGCGATATTTTAGGAGTCTTAGAATTCACTGTTATCCCTTTTAGATTTCCACCTTTAAATATGAGGACAAATGATCATCTTGTTTAAGTCCCATTCTAAGAAAAATTTTGCCGCATAACATAATTTTGGCTAGTAATTTTTAATTTGTAATTTTATAAACTATTTTTTATAATAATTTAAAATATATTATTAAAATGTTTAAAATTTTATAAATAATATTTAAAATAATTATTATGTTTAATTTGAAAATCTTAGTTAAAAATATTTTTCATGATCCGAAAAGTATATTATATTAAATTGTGATCTATGTAACATTTAGCAAAATCCTACATTTATTTGGAAAGTCCGTTGATTTATATTACACATAGGAGTTTGGATGTTTTATAGTAAAACAATTTAACAACTTTTCATCAGAAGCGAAAGAAAAGAAAAAATGAAAAAGAAAAAATGAAAAGAAAACAACGAACGAAAGGGAAGTTTGTCAAAAACATGGCCAGACAACGGCGAAGATGTGTCATAAGAGACGTCGACACTTAACCATGCAGCCGTCGTATAAGCTACAGCTGCAAGCCGCAAATGAAGAGGAGCCGCCGCCGCATGATATATACACATCTTAGATTTGCACCTAACAATTCCTCCCAAAACCCTAGTAAAATTCTCGTCCATTTCCTCCAATACCCCAACCAACCCCTCCTCGACAATAATCTCCCACAAAACCTTGCAAATATTGCCGCCAAAAACC
This sequence comes from Cinchona pubescens, assembly GCA_025175665.1. NCBI lineage: Eukaryota > Viridiplantae > Streptophyta > Magnoliopsida > Gentianales > Rubiaceae > Cinchona > Cinchona pubescens. Next base: position 1,653,771 of record JANKKI010000367.1, read on the forward strand.
CTAATTTTCAAGTTCAGGATGCCAATTTTCAGCCGCAAAGTTCAAATTTTCAAGTTCAGGATGCTAATTTTCAACCGCAAAACCCTAACTTTTATGTTCAAGATACTAATTTTGGGTTTCAGCAGCAAAACCCTTATGATAACAGCCTCCTTCAAAACCCCAACCTCCTCATCCTTAATGGTCTCCTCCAAAGCCTTACGAATACTATTCCCATTCAAAACCCTAATTTTCAAATTCAGAATGTTAGTGAAGCTCTGGAGCGGATTGATAGAGCAGTGGTGAAAGTTCGCTCTGATATTTTAGCTTCCGGGGATTATGTATCGGCTTCGAAGGTGTCCCGGGAGGTTTTGTCCATGTTTAAAGTGGATTCATGGGAGTCTTTAGGGTTTCATATGCATGAAATCCCCTCTCTCCATCACCTTATGGTCACTGAAGGAAAGGTATAATGGATAATTCTGAAATCAAGTATTTATTTATAGCTTATCGCCTGGATCAAACTGTGTGTTACATAATATGATGCGGAATGGTGTAGAGTTGCTTTTTTTTTTTTTTTTTTTTTGGTGTAGTTGTACTCATGATATTTTTAGTAGTATGTACTTTACTTAGATTTTTGGATGATTGCTGTACAAAGAAAAAACTTATTATTGTAATTATGCAATAGCCTCCACTTAAGGCAGGACACATTGAAAATCGAATTTGGAATGTAGCAAAAGTAAAGTTAAAAATTACCTACTTTGTTCGTTTAGGTTCGGCTCCCCTCTTGAATATCTGTCCTGTCCATAAAGTGCAAAATTCAAGCTTATATTTTCTTTTGACTTGGCTTGAGTGAATCATTGTTCATCATGAACATATTGTTTCATCAGCTGTTTCGTGTGTGCTATGCCTGAATGTAGTATTTGTATAGGTGTCTGCTATGGTTGAATATCAGAATTCTGTTCTATTAGTTTGCTCTTTAAATTCAATGGTGCACTGTACATGTAACACTTCTAGTGTATCATGAATGAGAGATATATTCAGATTTTATGCATCATTACTCTGTGTAGTATAAAATGCTTTTATCATAACAGTAAGCCATGTTTTAATATTGTGTATTCTGGAAATTCTCATATACTTCACGATTAAGAAATAGCCGTCAGATATGCAAAAACTGCTCATATGGTATATTGTCTACTATGCTTTAGTTATTTGTTTTATCATTAGATTGCACCAATCAGTTTAGTGAAATCAATACACAAGAAAGAAATTTAGGGATTTGGCAAGTTCAAAACCTAGAAAGGCATGCTTTGAGATACTCAACCAGCTTGTGAAATAGGAGTTTCTACTGCTGTGGGTCACTTCAGTTTTACATTTTGCTTCCATGAATTTGATCTAAGATGAACTTAGAGTTAGTTGAGACGAGTTTGGAAGGTGCATATTTTTTGCTAGTATATTATGATACAGGATGAAAATGAAATAGTAAATCCCAAGAGTACATGACCTATGGCGTTAAATAGGGCGGTATTTGACTCGAGAAATGTGAATTCTGAATTCTGATGTAGATGTACAAGTATGCAAACAATAAACATGAGAGGTTAAGAAAGTTCTTGAATTTGAATGGAAAGAGACAAGTCCTGATCTCAACTAGTGAAATGAATATTTAGCAAATTTATTGACAAATGTTTACCAAATATCATAAATAAATTTATTAATAGTAGGGCTGCTCTTATAACTTCTGTCCATATTAAGAAAACTTTTGATAGGCTTGTCTATTCTTTTGTTTTAAGGTGGACTTTTCTATTCTTTCTACTTTGTATGCATGTTTCTTAGATACTTAAGCTGTACTACAGGTTGCTAATAGTTGATTGTGTAGCACAATCATAATCTGTGCTTGAAAAAGATGTACACTGATAATTGATATAAGATATGACTTTAGCAGCAATAGTGGTGAATGAGTGTTCATGTACAAATTTGATTGATAAAATGTGCTTTTTTCTGTTACGAGGTGATTTTGGTTTTCATTTTTGTAAGAGGTAGATGATCTCTACATTTGCAACTTCAGTGTTTGATGACATGATTCTGTTCTTTTAAGTTGCTGATACTTTTTACTGTTGTAATCTTCTCCCCCCTTCTCTCTCTCTCTCTCTCTCTCTCTCTCTCTCACTTACACAGGTAAACACATTCATCCATTGCCATGTTGGTGTTAGAAGCATTACTACATTGTATGATTTGGAATTAGCAGTATGTGAAAATGAGGGGGTTGAGCAGTTTGAGGAGCTGAAACTGGGTCCTTTGGTGAGACAGCCACTTGTCAAACATTATTTTTCAGTAGGTTCTGATATCAAGGATGCGTGCAGAATAACAAGTAAAGAAATAATATCTTACCTTTATGCGATTTTGAAAACCTCTTTCCGTAAAGAAGTTAGAATTGACGAGTTATTGGATTTCATTTCTGAGAAACGATCTACGTCCAGGGAAAAACTTAATGTGCGCATTGAACAGAGCTTGGGGTATGTATGTATATATTTTGCAGCTTTTAGAGTTCATAATTGAGATTCATGCATATCACTATTTATTGGTAATTTGAATTAGCGTCTGAAGCAGAGGTGTTTGATGAAGATTGCATCCCGTTATATAATATTGTTTCCTATTTGTTTCATGAAAGCAGACAATTTGCTATTGGATGGCTATCAGTTCATTTTATGTATGCATGCCATTAGTTTTGTATAGGTTATAACTATACATATCAGCACTTGTGTCCACTCTGCAAAAATAGGTATAGAATTTGCGAAGAGATTTTAATTTGTGCAACTCAGTAAATGCTCGCTGTTTTTCACATTGGTATATAGTTAAAGGTAAATCTTTGCTGTTTTCACCAAAGAAATTATTGATTTCTATTAATGTCCTCTTCATTTTCTTTGATTATGTAAAACATTATTGCTAGAATTATTAGGCTTACAACATATGTCCATTCTGTTTCAGTTTCATGATTTCCCTTCGGTAGCGACAAATTAAATGGGTATCTGTTGGATGTTTTTAAAGTAAGATTTTAACTGCGTATATGTCTTCTGCTTACTCTTGTTTTACAAATCTCTAGAAACTTTGGTCTCTATTGCTGAGAAACAGAGGCAATGGAATATTTATGTCAATTGCATGCTAATGGCAATCTTATCTCTGCCAGATATTTAGTTTATTGGTTGAATTAGCTTGTTTCTGAGATCTTCTGGCAATTCCATCACTTGTTTCCCTGGATATAATTCTTGTTTCTATGTCTACAATTTGGCATGTCTATGGACAGATCTAGGTGAGAACCACAACGCCTACACTGAGACTTGGCTAATTTTACTTACATCCAGATCCAGACCACCCCAATGCAAAATTTCCTTAATGGGTCTGGTTAAGAAGATCCAGATCCATTTAAAGCGGGTTTGGATACCCAGTCGACCACCCACGGGCCTTGTTTATATTACATACTTTGAAAATTAAAAAAACAGCATCATAAATACTTATTGAAAACCATAAAAAAAAAACTTTTAGATCAAGCTAAATCATATGGAATTATTATAATTAAAAAATTTAATATTTGGTGGACATTTAATCTAGTTTATTCTCCTATGAACAGACCCATACTTTCTGAACCCATGATGCTTGTAAATAGTTTGGATCTGGGCCTCAAAATGGAGACCCAAACCTACAAAAATGGAATGGTTCTGGGTTTGGTCTAGAATTGCTATCCCATTGACGTTCCTGTCTGTATAGCAACATTGATTGACATATATACTAGGGGAAATTACTAAAAGTGATATTTGGTGCTGTATACCTTCTTTTATTGGTGTAGAGGATGGCAGGTCACTGTTGTTTAACATTGTAATGGCACTAAAATGCCTTCTTTTTCTTCATTTTCTGCATTTTAGTCAATCATGGTGATCCAACCATAAATAATTGAAATTCCATAACAGGTCGCATGTTGCCTGTATCCGAAAAGCAGTAGAATCAGAAAAGACGGTGTTGAAGAAACATTTGTTGGCGGGTTGAAGAAGAAGTATGTTGAGAAGTTTGAAAAGAAATTTGGTCTAAAGATCAGGAATAAATGTCTTGTAGCCTCAAATAAAAAAGGGAAATCGGATGACTATTTCAATGCGATAACACAACGCATTATGTCAATTTCTGCACACGTGAATTTTCCATCGTCGTCAAGTTCACATGATGATGGTGGAGACAATGTTAATGACCATGAAGACAACCTACATGAAATGGATAAAAAGTGTGATGCTTATACTGGCCTTCATGACCTCTTTGTAAATGAATGTGAAGTAGAAGAGATCCCTCCTCTTCAACTTTGTCTTCAGAATTTGATGCAGTGGTCAACTACTGCCTTGTCTTCACAAGTTGCTAGGAGTGTCAGTGCTGAAATCTATAAACCCTGATATGCTTTTTTTTTGTGTGTGTTGGTTTTGACCTCGGATAATAGTCTATAGCTTTCCTAATTTTCAATTTACTGAACTTTTTTTTGTATATTAGGTACATTCAATGTGTTTTCAAAGTGGGCAGATGAATTCATTTGTGGATCACTGAGTAGTGGAGATTTTGAGTACTTGAAAGAGAGGCTTCTAAAGAAGGAATGTGCAGTGCTTCCCACTGCACAAGATAAATGGGTATCGCTGAATCCATCTTTTGGCCTTGTCTGTTGGTCAGATGATGACAAGTTAGAAACAGAATTTAGCCATCTTAATGGTATACACCTTCTTTATTTTGGGCATCTTGCTGATGACGAGAAAGAGTTGCTTCAGACTAAAGTTGCAACCCTCATGAGTAGACTGGGGATTCCTGCTCTTTCAAGGGTAATATATCTCACCCTCTTACATGTAGCTTTGGATGCGATATATGTAACATTATCTTTTATCTTAGGGATTTATATTTGAAGTAAATGCTGAAAAGTACATCTGGGAGGAATACATTTAGGATTAATCTTTCACACACCGACAGTGTAGAAAAATTTCCACTGTAAATGTGGATACATGCCACTTCACAGTAAATTGTTTAAATTTCAAATATCATTTTTCACATGTAGTATGCATCCACATCCAATGGTATAGAAAATAATAGATCATTTGCACAAGCCATAATTGGGTGATTGGTAATTTTTCTTTCAAAAACAGAAATTTACAGTCAAAAAGTAATTACTGCCTTATGCTCATCCCAGTTTCAAAATGGCTATATTGTGTTATGAGTATGTTGCCATGGCATGCTTCTGACATAAAATTCCGTACTGTTAGTGGTAGCTACCTTCTAGAATCACTTTTGACAGAGAGTAATGTGGGCAATATTTACTCAAACAGTTAATGGCTGATCTAGAAGGTCCATGGCCAGGTTGTTGACCTCCATTGCACTTTGGGAGGGGTGCCCATTACCTAGGTGGGGGGAAAACATCCTTTTTTAAAAAAATGAAGATGTGGAATAATTTTGTCTTCTCTTGATTCCTTTTAGTTTGCTTGCAGGTTGTGAGTCAGAAAGCAATCTACTATGGTCCTAAGACAATTGGACTCTAGCTCCACAGCATCTCTTGTTAACTGGGCTCTTCCTTATGCTCAGCGCTATATTTACCATGTGCATCCTGATAGGTATCTTGAACTCAAGAAATCTGGATTTTACAGTTTGAGATGCCTCAAGGTCGTTGAAGTGAAAAAGCTGTTCTCTGTAAATATTGTCAAGACTTGTGGAGTCGCATCTGAGAGACGTGTTAAGTGCACATGTCTTCTACAGGTATCTAATATCCTTGACATATTTGTGTTGACTTCTTAGTGGTTCTCTCTTAAATGATATGAAGGACTCAGCTGCTTATAGAGAATCTGGGAAACAGTTATGAAAATTGTGGTTTGCTTTTCATTTTAGACTATAAACTTTTGGTTATCTTCCCTTTAACTTGACATTCTATATTTTCTTCCAACCAATTATCAGACCTGGGATATTTTTGCAGAGGTTGGAAGTGATTGACTTTTTGACTGTCAATCTCGTGTTGAAATTGCTTTCTGACCAGAATATATAACGTCTTACTTGCTTATTTCAGAATAGCATTATATTCACACACACACACACTCACACACACACACACACATATCTCATCTGTCTAATTTCATCTTCTCTTTTATAGGGCAACATTTTATATGCCACTCAAACTCGGGAGTTACGCTCAATTTTCATGCAGCTTTCTTCTATGTTATTGGGTGATGTGCCTGAAATGTGTTTGGAAAATTTCCTTCACATGATTGAGAACATTACAGAAGCAGGTTCCAGCGAAGAGCAGATAGAAGTTCACATATTAAACAGCCTGAAGTTGCCAAAGCTTCCTCATGGAGAATCCATTTGGTCTCTAAACTCTATTTCAGTAAGAGAGAACAATGAATTGCACATCACTGATTCTGTTTCCACAGTGATCGATTCTATTGATGCTGTGAATACATCAGATGGCCCAGATTTCATTTTATCTGATCTTAGTGCAAGAAATCAACTATGTTCTGGCACTACTGGTGCAAAGGCAGCGTTCTCATATTACACAGGAAGACTGGGAGAGTTTGTAGCTTTTAAATACTTTGTGGGGAGAGTCGGTAGGACATCTGTAAAATGGGTAAATGAAGCCAAGGAGACTGGGTTACCCTATGACCTCCTCATAGGAAATGAGGAACAAGGTTGGGAATATATCGAAGTTAAAGCAACCAAATCCAGATCTAATAAAAGGGACTCGGCTTTCATATCTGTGAGGGAGTGGCAATTTGCAGTAGAGAAAGGTGAATCGTTTAGTATTGCACAAGTCATTCTCCTAGATGATAACACAGCAAGGATAACAACATATAAAAATCCACTAAAACTGTGTCAGCTTGGTAAGCTGCGGCTAGCTGTTATCATGCCAAAGCAGCTGAAGTTGTAATTGCTTACTGACACAAGTGTATATGAAACCTGTAACAATAATTTCCCAAGGAATTTGTATATATTCAACTTCAAGGTGTTGCTCGGTATGGTGCTCGCCAGAGGTAATAAGTATATGCAAAATCCTGCTAGATTAACATATATCTTCTATTCCCTTCTTCGAGTACCATAAATCCAGTGGAATATGTATCTATCAACCAAAAGAACGTCAGATGTAAGTTCTACAGTTTGCATATTTTTTAGTTTCGAAAGACCAAGTTTTGAACAAAGGGTAAGCTTTGTACTGGGACATTGCTAAGTTATAAGTGGATATATGTTATTAATGCTATAAACCTCTAGCTTTTTACAGTTGATTCTTTTAATTTTCTCTTCAACATCTGAGTATAATTTTTGTAAAAATGATGTGTGTTGAAGTCTTCTTTACCTTTACACTGATTCTTTGATTGTTTCCCTTGAATATCTGAGGATAATTTGAATACTTTTCAAAATAGGAAAAAGGAAAATAAAAGAATAAATAAAATGGAAGAGCTAAGCATCTTCTATTCCCGGGGATAAGGCTTTTCCTCTGCAGGGGTCCTGTGCAGTAAAACCCCTACGGGCGGTCGTTGGATCATGAACAAAAACAATTGATCAAGAAGTTCTTGGAAGTCCTTGTACTAGATCGATCTAGATTCTAGACTATTGATTGGGAGAATGAGGCCACGTTTAGATTTTTAGAGTGGGACAAATTTCTCTCGGACCGAGTTTTGATTTATTTGTTTCATCTATTAGTAGGGCAAGTGTGGCTAGAAAATGCATGTTGGATAATATTTAGTAATCGAAAAAGTAGAGCAAAAAACGATTTTTGTTGTTTGTTTAGAATTTTCTTGTTCTTAGACAGGCTATTGAACTACGGAATTATCTGCTTGAAACCAGCAAGGCAGCAGATCATATTAGGTGTATGCCTATGTCTTTGGGAAAAATTATTGGGTTAATTACATTTTATTTCCTTAAACTTTAGTGTCACCAACATTTTAATCCGTAATGTTATCTTTTGGATACTAAACCCTTTTGAACAACAGTCAACACTAACGGCGCTAGAAAAATTGGCTAAATGGACAAAAATACCTGAGTTAATTTCACTTTACCCTTAAACTTTAAATTACTATTACACTTTAGTTTCTAACGGTTTTTTTTTTTAATATATATTTAATCTCTTCGCTTATGTCAATTTCATGTTTTTACCATTCTATCCCAATTCTATTTTATTATTTTATATTGTTGCTTCTATTTAATCTAAATTCCTTCACTAACTATGAAAAATTCTTGTATGTCCGATTCATAATCTTATCTATGGAACACGTAGTTAAAATAATAGTTACATGTTCATTTTCTTATATTATTATACATCATTTATAAGTATTATGTGTATCCTATTTAAATTACAATGTACACAAGTACGGCTAATTCAGACAAAAAAGTCTAGTAAATATGTTGAATTAAACTTTTAGGCATTTATTCATATTTAATTCTACATTAATTCAAATTTTCTTTTGAGGAAATACATATTCATAAAACCAAAATAAACAAAAAAAGAGATTAAAATAAATAGAATTACAATTGTCATGTATGTAATAAGTAAAACCGAAGTATTTTATTGTCAAAAACAACGTTAAACAGACTAAAGTTTTAGTCTTTTTAAACTTTAAAGGGTAAAGTGTAATCAAACAACTTTAGGAATAAAATGGAATAGGGTAAAATGGTCAAAACATTAAATTATAGGAAGGGATAAAGTGCTCAAAAGATAATATGAGAGACTAAAGTGTTAGTGATACTAAAATTTAAGAAGATAAAATGTAATTAACCCAAAATTATTTTGGAATAACAAGTATTAGTTAGTAGCAATATATCAAATGATTCATTTTGGGTTAAATCACCTAATTATTTGTTCATACTTGAGATATTGATGAGGTTTTTGTTGCTAACTATGTGAGGCATGCTTATGCAAATTTGTTTTACTGATGATGAAATGGTTAAAGAATTCGTGCTTGAATCCATAATATTCTCAAGCAACTAAAATTATATTTAGGGATAATTTCATAAATCTCCCTTGAAATTTGTGTTAATATCACTTAGTATCGTTGAATTTTTAAAATATCACTTACTTCCCATTTCTTGTCCACCCTAAGTCTGTCTCTAGTGGGTCTTACTCTATGTACTAAGATGCGTGAAATGACACTTATGCCTTGAGTAATTTAGTTATATTATGAAAGGGTAATATCATAAACTATCTCTGAGGTTTTTGATAATTTTTACTTGACACCTTTTAGGCTTTTAATAATTTTTTATCAACTTATTTACACAAATATGTGTGTGTATTAATTTGTTTATTTCTATCTATTTTAACAAAAACTTCAAATACACAATTATTATAATAGAATAAATATTATTAGTATTTCTTTGGGTGAATATAGAACTTGTAAATTAAAAAAATATATTCTCTCGTTAAATTTTTTAGCTAGTTAATTTATGAAAATATTGCACATGTTTTTGTGTTGTTTGCATCAATTTGAATAAAAAATTTTAATATGTAGAATACATCATATGATATAGTAATAAATAAATATGATTAGTACTATTTTGTTAGAAAATCATAAACTCAAAATTGAAAAATGTAATTTTCCAAAAATAAATAAATTTATTGTTGCAAAAAAGTATGGTTATGTAATATGTGCTTGTGTGTATCGATTTGAACAAAAATGTAAATGCTTAAAACCCCACAATATATTTTAAAGACAAATGTGATTTGTATTTATCTAGAACGCTTAGATATACCTCATATATAATAATAACAAATGTTATTCGTATTTTATTTTGAAAATCACTAGCTTGTTAACTTATGAAACAATTAAAATATATGTTTCGATTTTGATTGGTGAAAGACATGAAAAAATTATAACCCAATATTTTTTAATAGTTATTTTATGCCTTTTCCCTTTTATTCCAACCATTTGAATCAATAAAACTTTGTATTAGGGGTAAAATTGGGAAAAAAATATTCTCTCTCTGCTTAAATCAATTTTTTTAAAGGAATGAACTGACAATGTTATAAAAAGTTTGAAATAAAGAAGCTAAGTGAGGTTTTAAAGTTTAAGAATATTCCTGTTATTAACATAAACTTTAGGAGAGGTTAATAAAATTATTCGTTATATGTGTTATTTATTTTGTTAATTATTTACCACTCGGTCCTGCAGTAGTACTTCAATGAAATGATTTAGTTGGTATTTCAATTACAAAATAGCTGAAATTAAAAAAAAAAAAATCTAATTTTTCTTAATGGAGAATTTGATAGGTTAAATATTCTGTTTACTTTTCCAACAAAGCTAATTTCTCCTTTGGATGCCTTTTCCTGTTTGTTTTCCAGATCTTTTTGTAGGCCTTATCATTTTTACTTGCCAATTTCCAAGATTTAAACCGAGCTTTGTTTAAATTTCTCACATTATGTTTACATATTTGTCTACTTTTCCCTAGAGATAATGTAATATTGTGCAAGAAAGTGCCATCATCTAAATTGCTTAAAATGTGTAAAACATGCAAAAAATTCCCCTATTATTAAGTGATATGCTTAACAATCTTCAAAGTTTTAGAATAGAAAGTATGAAGCAATGTGGCTTTGAGATTGGGAGATGTGAAGAAAATAAAAAAGCAAATATAATAGCAAAAAGGAATATATTAAAGATTGAAATATAGAAGAGAAATGAAAAAACCATATTTCGTTTTAGAAAATCAAAATCTTCATAGTTTGTGGATGAATTGTTGTACTAATTCTCCTTTTTCCAAGGCCCCTCTTTATACCATTCTTTTTCTCTTCGAGTTTAGAACTAGATAAGTATAACTTAAATATAACTTCAGATATCAAAATTTAATGTGTATAAGAGACAGGTAGAATTTTAAAATATAATATATATATATATATATATATATCACGGATTTAATCGTAGATACTGATTAAGATTTATAAAGTATTCGATTCCATGTAAGTATTTATCTTTAATTTTTGTTATTTTGAGATTTTTCCTATTAGTTAAAATATTTATCTAAATTACTCATTCTTCTTCCTCACCCCAAAAAAAAAAAAAAAAAATAATAATAATAATAATAAAATAAATAAATAAATAAAGGAAGAAAAAAAGGAATTAATTGTTCCTCGGTAAAATCCCAAGTGCTTCCAAACAGGACTTCAAGTCCTAAGCCAGAATTAAAAACCCCAACTTAAAGCCTAAAACCCACTACTCAAAACTACCGAAAAAATGTCACTCTCGCGCCACCTCCTCCGCCGCGCACCACCACCATTAAACCCTCTCCACCACCTCCGCAACTTCTCAACCACCACTCATCACCTCGATCACCAGCGAACTCACGAGTTTCTCCCACCGGAAAAGTATCTCAACTCATGGACACCTCCAAAGGATCCCAAGGAAGCTCAGACGAAGCTCGCGCTTTTCGCCGGGAGTATGCGAAGAAGGTCAAAGCTGTTCGCAAGGAATACATTCGCGAAATGGAATTTCAGAAGCTCGAAAAGCTTAAGAAAGACGAAGCCAGAAAAGAGGCGTTGCGGATCGCGAATCAAGAGAGGAAAGCGGCGAAAGAGGCCGAGAGGAAGGCCAAGGCTAAAGAGAGAGAAGCTGCTGAAGAGGAGTTCCGTCAAACCCTAGTATGTTACCAATTAGGACTACTTTTTTGTCCTTCTGTCCTTTTATTCATTTCTGGTAGTCTATTTTTTTTTAATCTTTTTCAGATTTTGTATTTTTTTTTATAAAATTTTTAGGTAATTAATTTTAGTAGTAAAATGTTGAGAATACAATATCTATCAAGCAGAGAAGCAAATGGTATGGTGTCACTAGGGATAATAATTTTAATTTTTTAAGTATTGTTTTAGAGATGCCTTTCATTTTTGTTTGTTACAATTAATATTTGAGTATCATAAAAGTAAAGATCATTGCTTTGTAATCTAAAGCTATGTTACGTGCACATGGGGAGTGTTGATTCCAAGTTTGCCTTTTTCCTAAATTCGGGAGATGCCCAAAAGTTTAGACACGCAACGTTTATATATAATAGATTTTAAATTTTTCAATACTTGTTTTTAACTAGTTGTAAAAAAAGAACCTTTGTTGGTGTCGATTGCAATATCTCCCTTGATGTATATAGCTGAATTGGTAATTTTAATGGTCTTGGAGGTAGGGATTGGATTTCTTTCTTGTTGCCAATACAGATATGTAAGGTCTAAGAGCTCCATCTTAGCCAAAGCACTGAACTGTTCGATCAGATATGGCCCCTGGTACATAATAGCAGCAGGTGATATATTGTGGAAACATGTGCTTTGGGGTTGAATGAAGAGTCGATGTAACAGAGTTCGTAGATTCGTTTAAAAGGAGTTAATGTCTGAATATAAATTTGTTTCTGAATCACTGATAGCTCTGAACCTTGCATACATGCTATCACGAACAATCAAGGCCTCGGGTTCGGTTGTTCCTGTATTGCGTTTTTTTAATATTGTTTCAAGTACCCATATTGGTGTCATTCAACTCCTAGACCCACATATGGTGGGTACTGGGGAGAATATTTGCACATGAAGATACTCACATTAATTGAGACCAACTACAATATCTACTTATGCAACTACCTACAACTAACACTAATAATTTCTGGTTGTTCCTATATTACTTAATTGTGATATTTTCGAGATGTTAACCATAAAGAGATTTTAATCAAGAAAATATAGCATCATCGGCTAAAGTAGCACACAAATTTTCATGAGAGTGTGACAATTCAACATCAAGTGAGCTCATCAGTTTAGTTTCCTTTTTTTTTTTTTTTTCGAAAAATTTTTGAAATTTGGATGCAGTCCATTGCTTGGAGTTGTCACAATCTTGTGGAATGTTGGGTGCCATGTCAGCCATGTATGTCTTAACATTATAGTTTTTAATCAAATTGATGCTATCCAGGAATGGATAGTAAATTTTTATTTTATTTTATTTTATTTTTTTAACTGGTTGAAGTTTTATTCTGCAACCTTTGCATTTCTATGTGAATACCTCCCACTCTATTTCCCCTCACAGAGTGTCAATTACGAATTGTAACTAGAGAATACTCAAAGTTGATGTGCATGCGCAAGTATTAAAAAGAGATTTTACATATCAATGGAATGTAGTTAAAGTATGAGGTCCAGTAGCCTATGGCCTCCCATATACATATGTTGAGAGAGAGGTTAAGAGAATTACTGATCTGTGCATAACTTCAGTATTTGGTTTGAAATTTTCTGAATCAAGTATGAACTTCTTGTATTTGGTACCAAGAGTCACCATCTTTCTGCAATAAAACAAGCTATTATTTTTACATTTTTTCACTAACTACCCAAAGATGATCCCAATTTTTGTTTCTTTGAATTGCTTTCTGGGCTGAGTTTGGAATTTGAGTTGAGTTGCGACTATGCTCACAAAGCTGTACATCGAAACTCTTATTTAGGCAATTTGTGATTCTTGGGATTTGCGTTAAAGACAACCTTTAAGAGTAAAATTGTAAAAGTAGTGGGCCCCATAAAGTATGGCCCCATATGGATTGCTCATTTTCCCACTTTTTTCCAATTATTTATTTTACTATACACATTACTACCTACAGTAATATAAAAAGCTGTTTGGTCAGCCTTGCAATTTCATTATTTCAAATACTCAAACTACTATTTCAACTATTCACCATTATAGTTACACTATTCATCCATACACGTATTTTACTATTTACACATACTTGCATTAATTTTTTTGGACTATTCATTACCATCCACGGTGTGAATTTTCTTCAGCAAGAAAAAAATGGAAATATAGGTTCGGACTCCGAACCTAGGATGGGAAGTCCGAATTATGGGCGGGAAAGGGGAGTTTAAAAAGGTATATAAGGTTCGGACGGGGAGTTTAAAAAGGTATATAAGGTTCGGACTTCCGAACCTAGGTTAGAATGTTCGAACTATAGGCTAGAAAGTGGAGTTTAAAAGGTATATAAGGTTTGGACTTCCGAACCTAGGTTAGAGAGTATGAACTATGGGCGGGAAAGTGGAATTTAATATAAGGTTTGGACTTCCGAATTGGGGAGTCTGAAATATAGGCAAAAAATTGTAATTTTTAAATTGTTTTTTTTTTTTAATTTTTATTAAAGAAATACAGGTTTAATATACACATTAGGGTATATCTCGTTTTTTTGAGATTTGAATTTCAAACGATCTTCAAGGAGATAACTAACTTTGTGTGTGGTTTTTAATACTTCATTTGATTGTGCCAAAAAAAAAAAAAAGTGAACGAGATTGTGGATTTTGATATTAATAATTTCGTTTGACTTTCGCATACATATTGTCTTTTGGTGCAAAAATGACTATCCAAATACTTATTTGCATTATTCACTATCCAAAAACTTATTTAATTTTTTGTTATTTGCCAAATAACTCAAATATTGCCTCGAATAATGTGCCAAAATAATACTCCAAATAATGCAATCTATATGGAGCCAGATATTGTTTGAGTTTCTTCAAATCTCTCTTCCCGTATCTATACAAGGCTATGGTGATGTCTGTAATGTCTTTCGAAGCGTGCCTTATGGACCAAGGGTTTAGAGTTTAGATTAGTTTAGTACTGAAGTTCATTTTACCCCTTAATGCCAATTGTGATTATAGTTGTCAAAATTTGCATTCAAGAAATTGCTGTTTTTCATCTCAGAAGGGAACTAAACAATTTGATCCTTACTGGTTAGCAATATAAATTTTTTCTTGTATGATTGATCTGGATTATGTGGGTTAAATGGTGATAACTCTGATGTGATCTTTCTAGTAACCTGGTATGCTTCAATGCATCAGATTCCAGTGTGAATGCATAGAAGAAAATAAGAAAAGTCCGTATCAATTCCCAAATAAAGCTGCTAAGATAGTGTGACTTCAGAATTTAGACCACTCAACATAACCTCATGCTGCAACAGTTTTTTATAGTCCTTAAAAAGTCTTGGCCTTTGAGTCTTGTTCACTACCAGTTGTACAGTTTCAAGTAATTATGAGCAATATGATATTGGTTTCAGTGTCATTGCTGTACTTTGATCTTTTGCTGTGATATTGGTCTATGAATTTTGGCTGATCACTCCCCGGATACCTTGTTGCTTACAATTGTACAAGCATACCCAGTATTTAACGGATACAAGATGAGTCCCTACCGGTTTGAACAATTATTATTTCCACATGAGATCTATCATTTTAACTAGAGACTTTCTATGCCTAGGAGTTTTAGTGATCCAGCCTATCTACACATTGACAGTATCTTTGTTAATGAATTTCCATGCTTGGAATCGTTTTTTTGAAGCCATCTCCAGTTGGCTTTGATTCTAATTCCTTATATTTTCCTTTGTTTCCTTAGGAGACTTGCACAGCATGTTACAACTCTTCATTATCATTAATTTCATTTTAACATACGAGGTCACTTAACTGATGGCAGGATGGAAAACAATGATTATTGTGGTTGGCTGTTATAATATTTCTGTAGTTCAAGTATCACTATTACTGTCCCTAAAGTATTTTAATCTACATCATGCAGTTGAAAGAAAGAGCTGAGAAGCTTGAATATTGGAGAATGAGAACAAAACAAGTCGAGGAAAAGATGAAGGAGAAGAATGAGCTTCTGCGTCGACAAAGTTCAATGTGGATAGAGGAATCTAAATTGGAAAGCCGGATCCTTGATGGTATTATAGATCGTAATACCCTATAAAAATTACCAAGTCAACTAGCAAAAAATTGCAATGCTGAGGAGCTTATAGCTGTTATCCCCGGAATATGTTTAGATGTCTTGAAATATGATCAAACCGTGCCTGTGCAACTCCAGGTGCAGCCCTGATCTTTTCTGTGACCAACAATTGGATTATGCTTAAAATCTTGGCTGGTAGTCGAAACATTTGTTGTTGAAAAGAACTCATATTTGGTTAATAATTTTTTGCTAGATTCGGCTGGTGTCATTCATCTATTTGTCCTTTCAATTATGTTACTATCAAGGGTGTGTAACTGTTCTAACGTCAGCAAAAGTTCGAATATTTCAGTGGCTTTGTAGTAAAAAAACTTTGCAAATACTACTCTATTCTCTCAAATCCCTTTTGCTTCCACAAAGGGTGAAAAGAAAAATAAAACAAAGCGCCAAAAGTATTCTGTTCCTTTTAAGTGTTATTTAATTTTTTTTTGTTTTATTTTAAATGTCATTTTAGAAATCTAATGAAATATTAAATTTTTACGATGGATAAATTTTTACCAATATTCTCCTTATCAATTTCCAACTCTATTACTGAAAATGAAGGGACGTGAGATTAGAGAGAAAAAAAAATAGTACGAGGAAGAGAATTAATGTTGGAATTCTTTAATTTATTAGTAGTCAAATGAATAATTTAATTATATAGGATCAATTTACCTAAAATTTATATTATTTAATAACAATTTTAATTTAGGTGTCACAAGCTTAAACGGCGTTTAAAAGAAAACAGAGAGAATTTTGATAGAGAAAGTTTAGTCAAGACAAGAGACACAATCGTTTAGCACATCTATAAACAACATATCCTTTGCCTACCTAAAAATCCATTGTTAAGATCCAGTTTCAAGTATATTCATCCACTCAAATAAGAGTTATTTGGAGAGAAACAAAAAATATTATTACTGTGTAAACGAAGAGTTTGAGAGTAAGCATTACACAATTTCTAAGATAATTTTTTTCAAAATTGAAATTTTTTATAATAAATTCCATTTAATCAATAAAAATTCCTCCTCTTGTTTTTTTTTATTTGTCCACTACTTCTTATATTATACTTATATTATTTTATTTTATTTCATTATAAATCGAAAAAAATAATGATACATCTGAAAAAATTGAAAGCAAGGCTGGGAATCTTTGAAGGACATAATCAAGAATCATTACTCTTTCGACACAAGGGAGGGGTTTAGAATCGTAGATCAAAACACCATGTATGGATGCTATGAACTGCCTAAACAAGAATTCTTGAACAGTGAACAACCAATTCAGATATTCACAACCAAGAACTATTGGATTCTCTTCTCTTTCGGATAGGCCTTGAAAGGAGAAGGAAAGCTGGAATGCCAACAAGAGCTTTTGCTCATGGAGCTATATTTTTCATTAGAGATTACAATCCAGAGCAAAATGAAGATAACGTATTATCAAGAATGTTAGACCATAAAGAAGCTATTATATCTAATTTAAGTTGGGCCAGCCTCTACGGCATCCCCTCCCTTACGGTTAAGGTAACGCATTTTGGGTATGGCCAACTCCCATAATGTGATAGGCAGTGTGTACAAGGCCCAGGAACGCATTCACAGCCGTATGGCTGACTAGCGATTATAGGTATTATACTTTGGTTCGACCTGTTATCACATATGAAATAACAGACGGTCTAAATTTAGCAACACTTTTTCCCCCCTAATCTGTTGCTGGAAAGGGACAATGTGAGATTTTGAGTGGTCAATTATATGAGCAAATGCCTGAACCAAAATATATTATTGCTATGGGATCATGTACAATAATAGGAGGGATGTTCATTACCGATTCTTATAGTACTGTTCGAGGAGTTGATAAGCTAATTCTTGTGGATATCTATTTGCCAGGTTATCCACCTAAATCGGAAGCCGTTATAGATGCTATAACAAAACTTTGTAGGAAAATAAACACTCAAATAACGAATCCTCAAACCCCTATTTGAACGAATTTTTACTTAGTAATTTAAATAAATTTTTTTTTGTGAAAAAAAATATTACACTGAATTTAGTTCCTTCTTCAATCACACTGAATTTTGTTCTTCAATCTCGATGATTGTTTAGTCGTAAACTATTATAGGTTCAAAACACATAATATATTTTGACCTTGTTGATTGAGAATCCTATCTGTGGCTACTGCTGTTTTACCGGTCTGTCAGTCTCCAATAATTAATTCTCGCTGGCGCCGTCGTATAGGAATCATCGAATCAATAGTAATAAGCCCGGTTTGTAGAGGCTCATATATGGAACGCCGCGAAATTATACCCGGGGCAGGGGATTCAATTAATCGAGATTCAGAAGTTGAAATTTCACCCCTACCATCAATAGGTTTAGCCAAGATGTTTATAACACGCCCCAAATAGGCCTCACTCACCGGTATATGAGAATTCTTCCTATTACTTTTACAGAACTTCCTTTTTGTATCATCAAACCATCACCCATTAATACAACACCAACATTATTTGATTCCAAATTCAGAGTAATGCTTATTGTCCCTTCTTCAAATTCAACCAATCACCCACCATTACTTCATAATCTCAAGACCGTAAATACGAGCAATGCCATCGCCTACTTGAAACACGGTACTGGTATTTACAATATTTACTTCTCTATTATATTGTTCAATCCGTTCACGAATAATATTACTAATTTCGTTATTCGAATGGTTACCATGAGTATTTCTTAATTCTTATTGCCATGGCCTGGCCTAGTCAGTACCTAGTCGGTCCTTTTTTTGTTCCAACAAATTTATAGATAAATAAGGATGATTAGAAAATCAAAATGTTTATATTTATATAATATATTTATATAATAATTATATTATTATATAAATATAAAATAGAATAGGAAATATTCAAGCAAGAGTGAGGAAGAACTATTTCCATCCATGAAAATGAAAAAAAGAGGTCAACACTCTAATATTCATCTATCTGATTGATGATTCATAAGAAGACAATTTGCGGTTCATATACTTACTAAGTAGGAATAATAAAATTTAGTTATCTAGGCAAGTTTATGGGCCAATAAGGGACTTTTATCTTCGAAACCCTTGATTGAATTGAGTTTCGTGTATTTTTATACGTATAAAAACCACAAAAAGAGTTTCATTTTATAGTTGTTCCGTCTTCTTTGGCTCGAATGAACCTTCTGGTGAAACTTCAGACTTAAGTTATGTTATAGAAAAAAAACTTCGAGTCAATAAAGACTGAGAAAATTGACTCAAGAACAAATTTCATTATGATCTCCATTGTAAAATTTGATGTTATCGACAAATTTTTTTTGTCTAAGCCACTTTGTTTCTTTTTGTCCAAATCGCTTCTTTTTTTGTCCAAGTTGCTTAAATTCCATTATCTATTGAGTTGAGCTAATCAATATGAAATGGAACTCAGTTCATTCTTTTGTTTTTAAAAATAAGAATACTTTTGGTTATTGAATTATAAAAATGCAAATACTACTTGTTTTATTGACAAAATAAATAAACGAGATATCTAGCAACAAGAAGAAGGAAAAGGGTTGAATAGAGGAACTCACGAATATTTGGCGGTCTCTCAGATGTGTCGATATCGATGGTGACTCATTATTTCGATGATAACCTTCTTCGGACAGAAGAAGGTTATGTAAACACTTATCTCATGTCTACTTTTCGTGAAAAAATACCAATTGAAGTGGGGGGTTTCTTCAAACAACAAGGGGTTGGTTAACAATTCAGTCAAATAAGAGGAGAAATAAAAAAAGATAAAATGAAATCTAATTTTTTTAGATACTTTAACTAAAAATTCTACCCATCTATAAAATAGATGGGATATATCTCGACCAAGTGGATAGAAGCAAAATTTAGAAAGATATGGGATTAATTTTGCCAAACCCAAAAAAAAAAAAATAAAAAAAAATAAATTGAGATAACTAGATTGAGACACCTTCAAAGATAAATTATTTTAACTACAAGAACAAAATGGAAGTTGATTCCGTACTATAACACACTATAAACAATAGCAAATGTTCTCATTTCAGTTCAAATTCCCAACATATGCGCAATATAAATTTTACAAGTCAAGACAATCAATTAAGGACCATATTAAAATATTATTAAGAATTGAAATTATAATATTTATTAAGACATCACAATGTATTTTTTTTTTCTTCTACACATATAGTTCTAGGACAAGGAAGGTGGGAAAATGGGCAAATTGTTCCTTAAATGGCACGCAGGAATTTGAGTTTATCTTCATTCCCATGTGACCCTTGTGTGTAGATCAGAGAAACCAAATCAAAATGATCAAATGGCTTGAACAGTAAAGGGTGTTGCTCATCTACTAGCTCGTTTGGTGCTTGCACTATCCCATTCTTGTAGGAAAATATCCCAATTGAGTACCTTGGTACTTCTGAAGACATTATGACTCGATGAATCGCAGACTGTATCTTGCCATTGCTCCATGCCTATGGCAAGAAAAATTTCTTAACTTTCTTATCGAAAAATTTTACCGTCCGTTTACATAAGAGAATTATATTGTGCTTTAAAGATTTGTATTGTATAATATTTTATATTTTAAAAACTTATATTATACAAGACTTAAAGTATAACGAAATAGTTTCTCATGAAGCTCAAAACTTCCTGTAGACATATCTCAGTACAAACATATTATATGCTTTGTCTTTCAAGAAACAATAATGACAAGTATTCATATCTATGCATCAATCAACAATATAATATTGCATGTAATAGAGTAAATAATGGACAACGAAGTACAATTTTGATAGTAAGACATTTCTTTTACTTATTGGTCATAGATTCAAGTTTAAAAAAAAAAAATTGATAGAAGTTCTACTTACTATCTTTGCAACAACATACTGAGAATAGTTATCCACGTGCCCCTACTTTTTGAAGAAGAACTCAAGGGATGCTTGATTCATGATAGAAATTCTATCTAATACTATCTTTGCAATAACATATTGAGAATTATTTTCTATTTATCCCTACTTTTTGAATAAGAACTCAGGGATGCTTGGTTCATGATCAAGAATTGGAATCGTAATTGAATTCATACCTAAAAAATAGGTATAGGTTCGTAGGATGTACTGGAATCACTCAAATAATTGGTGGTTGGTGAATATTTTTTAGTATGGATACCATATTATTATTATTATTATTATAAGCCTTCTTCCTCACCTCCTCTCATTTGTGTCCACTATGGAACTACTACACCTATAAGTACCACTATTACTAGATTTCAACTGTGGAGGGGAGGAGAGAGGAGAGAGGAGAGGAGGAAGGAGACAGGAAGGGAATGGGATTGTTGGAGGAGGACTAGCGAGGATAGGAAGAAGAAGGAGGAGGCTGAGGGACGAGTGAGGAGGAGAAGGAAAAGAAGGAAAAGAAGGAAAAGGAATGAGGAAGGCTATAGGAGGTAGGGGAGAAAGATTTTGGATGGGAAGGGAAGGGAAGGAGAAAATAGAGAGAGAAAATTTTTTTTTCCTCACATTTGGAAATCAACACAAAACACTCCTATGCACTTGGGTATGAGAAGAGGTTGATTTTTTTGGGTATGATTCCAAAATTTCAATTCTCATGCCTAATAGACAAACAATAAGTATGTGTATCACTCTCATTTCGGATTTCTATATCATCCAACCAAGTACAATTTAAGTAGTAAAACACTTTCCTCCCTTATTAGTTATAGATTCGAATTTAAAAATATTTTGATAGAACTTCTATCCGATACAATCTTTGCAACAACATACTGAGAATAGTTATCCCTTTACCCCTATTTTTTTAATAAGAACTCAACTATTAATTTCATCCTTTATGTGAATATACTTCTTCTGACAGTTTAATTTCCCATTAATTATGTGATCAACTAGGCCTAGGCAGTAACATAACATCCCATAGGCTCTTAGTTCGTGTTTTGAAATTGGAATCGAAATTGTAATTAGAATTATAGATGATAAGTTGGTACTGGTATAAGTCACTAGTATCACTACAATAATTGCTGCTTGGTATGCAACTTGGAATGACTTTGTAAATAGAATTTTATTTTTTATAAAAAAAACCTTTTTTTTTTTTTCCACCAGTAACCATCACTACACTACCATTAATAACAACCACCACAAACCACCACTAACCACCATACAGATCGATATACCAATTGTATTGAGGAAGTCGTCATTTTCATCTTATAATTAGTTAACAATTTTTTACCATAAGAGATTGCCAATCTATAGCAATTTTCAAAAAAAAAAAAAAAAATTATCGTTGGAGAAAGAGAAAGGGAGCCACACTGGGACAACGAGAGAAAAGATAGCATGGGAATAGATGGGATAAGGAAACAGAGGTGGATGAGGTGGAGGAGGAGTAGGAGGGATGTTTGCGGGAAGGAAGAGGGGGAAGGAGGGTTGTGGGGATGAAGAAGGAAGGACGCTTGCAGGGATTAAGGAAGAGGAGGGAAAGAAGGCTTCCAGAATTGAGGAAGAGAAGGGGGAGGAGAAAGGCTTATACACATCTAGATGCCATATAAGAGAAGAGGGGGAAGGGATGGTCAAAGCCATGGAAGGGGTGTTTCAGAGGAGTAAGAGATGGGAGAATAACGATATGAAGGGGCATTTTTTTTTCTCGATAGCTTTTTCTTCTTCAATGTTGGGAATCACGTGGGTTTTGTCAAAACCACCAATTTACTTGGGTATTAGGAAATGCTAGTTTTTTTTTTTTTTAATAGAAATATTTCTTAAAAGTTGATTCCTATAGTATTAACCCAAGCGGCTTAAATGGGATTGATTCCAATTCCTGATTCTGATACTCTTTACTTAAGCACTTTCTTCGTGCTCAAATTTTTATCATGACTCTTATTTGAAATTTACAAATAGAAATAAGTCAAATCAATATATTAGGAGATTAAGATTTATTTGGACGATCCTAAACAAGCTATTTGTTCGGATGTAGCTCCCATCTAATTAGTATATGACATGTGTTTAAATTATTTGTGACCTGACTCCTCCTTTACTTCATTCTCTTATTTTCTCTTCCCTCCATTCTTTCCTTTTTACTGTTTCCTTTTCTCTTTCTTTCTTTGGTTTTTTTCTCTTCCCTCCTCTCTTTCTTTCCAACCAATCGCAACAAAACTTCAGATTCAGAAGCATCCTCCTCCTCTAACTTCACCTAATAATATGGCATCCAAACACTTATTTTTGTTGATTTCTAAAATCACATATCTGCTGTGCAAAGAATTGAAAGAATTTAATTGAAAAATCTATTGCTACTAGGATGGAAACGGGTTCTGGAAAAAAAGACACTTGGAGGATTAATGGAGTTGCAACTTGTACTATGCGGTTAATGGCAATATTTTTCAACATTAGATCTAGTACAAATCAACCAAATTAATTTTTGCACATGCATTTTAATCTCATTATTCCACTTAATCAATCAGATTATTCCCTTTATGTGTATATTTGTGTGTTTTCGTGAGTGAAAGAAAGAAAGAAACCAAAGAAGAGATGATGAAGATGAATGCACAGAAAGGAGGGAGAAGAGCAAAAAAGAGACCCCTAAGAAAAGGAAAGGTAATGTGTGTGCTACATGTTAAAAGAGAATTGGACGTTGAATTCTTAGGAAATTCGGATGAACTGAAGGAACTTTAACTACATATTATAGATAAGCAATAACATTGCACAAGTTGTTGGACAAATCTTATGGATAGGAGAATTCGAAAATTCAATTGGCAACACTAAGGGATTCCTTTGAATACTTAAAATCTACAGTTTTATGATAAAATCATCTCATTATATATTATTTATTAAATCTTGTATAGTACAAGTTTTAAAATGCAAGATATTGTTACTTTAAAAATTATAAACTTTTAAAATACAATAAAATGGTTGGACTGTAGATACTCAATTAGAATTAAGTTTTTTAATAAATCAAGAATATTAACAATAGGAAATTAATGTATGAACAATTGAATGCATTATTTAAGCAAATTGATACGTGGAAAAAATTGCCTACCGTCAATGCATCACCGGCAACCACGGCGAAGGAATTGGGAGGAAAATCAACTGGAATCCAAATGCCATCCTTTGACTTGAACTCCAAACCATTAATTTGATTTTGATGAATTATGGTCATGAAACTCAAGTCTGTATGAGGATCAAGCTATACCTACATTGCATCTCATTCTTTTGGACTGCTTTATATTTATTTACTCGACATGTATAAACTGCTGATTCCTTGTGAGATTTATAGTATTTCTCAAGGCCGTAGCTTTCAAATACCATTCTAAGTATCATTTCCTGCAGTTCTGCCACTTGCTTTGAGTAGGAATGGAGGATTTCACTGGATATTAAAAAAAAAGCCAAAAAAAAAAAAAAATGTCAATTGCATTGCCATTTATAATCTTATTACTACTTTAAAAATTCTTCAGTCTTTGGCCTAATTCTTGTATAATTTATAATTAATTTAATAATTTTTCTTTTGTTATTTTCCTTTCATAACTTCCGTTAACTAACTATTAATAACCATCCTTGGACCACCTCAAAGTAAATTTGCCTAACTCTTTAATCTCCTTTTAACCACCTATACTCTTTTCAATTTGATTTAATTTGATTAATTATTTATAAACACATGTAGGGTTAAGTATTAGTTACAGGCAACCTTTGGATATTAGAATGATTTAGGGAATAATTTGAAATTTATCAATTTGTTAGAGTAATTTTTAGGTTTAAATTCAATAAATTTTAATGTTACCTAAAATTAAAGTGTGAAAAGGAAGGATTTTAAATAATTTTTTATTTGAGTGGATTTGAAATTCATTCATGTTGTATTTGGATAGAAGAATATGATGATAGATTTGAAACCCATCAATTTGTTGGGTAATTTTTAGGGCTACATGTAATAAATTATAAAGTTACCAAAATTAAAATGTGTGAAAAGAATTGTTTTAAATAACTTCTAATTTGAGTGAATTTAAAATGTATTCTTTTTAATTTTATAAATCCCTCCAACAAATTGATAAATTTCAAATCCATCTCCAATTTCATCGATCATTTTAGTTTCAGAAATCCTCCAAAAAATGGACGAATTTCAAATCTTTTTCCAAATCAATCTATTCAAACGCTACTATATGGGTTGTTTGACCTCCTTCATATTTATATTTCATAGTATTTCTATCATAAAACAAAGGCTGAATTAAAGGGGACAGATCCACTATTTTGAAATTTACAAAATTTCTCCTTAAAAAATGAAAATGCTCAATTAGACCCCTTTAAAAGTTAAAATCTATCTCCTCAAAATTAAGTTTGTGAAATAGAATAATACATTCCCTAAAAGTGGACTTCTACAAATCTCGACCCCTCAACTTTTATTTGCATCCCCATATAAGCCTTCCCACAACTTTGGTTTTCGTTCCAAAGTCAACATTATAAGCATTACTAAAAGAGGAGGCATCTTTTTAAATCAAATTACAAGAATAAAACACTAGAAAAACAACTTATCATAAACGAAATACTTTTAATTTAGACAAAAAATAAAGAGGATTAATGTAATTTCAAATATTAAACTAGATATGTAAGCAAATGATATAAATTATTGATGGTGAAGCTTGATGATTACCAGGCATAATATTTCTTTTCAGAGGACCATATGAGATTTGCAAAGCCTTCAACTATTTCCTTGCTTGTATAAGAGCTTAGTTGTATCTCCAATACCAGAAATTTCAAGTTGAGGGGTTTCACAACAATAACCCAAGTAAGGCTTATCTGAAGTGAACTGACTTTTTTTCTCTGTGGGGAGATCATAAAATTCTTGTAATGCAAGGTATATAGCACTTATGACTTCTGAAGAAATTTTGTCATAATTTACCAGAAAAAAGCCATGATTCTCAAGTGCATGCTTCACTTGGTTGCTTGTTGAGAGCCAAATATTTGTGCTGAATATTAAGTTTTCATTGGTGAAATCTATAATAGGAGCACTTGATGGTATTTGGGAATCCATTAGTTTCTTGAGGATTGCTTCTCAATTGTGGCAAATTTTAAGGATATGATCGACATAATGGTTGATGAATGTGGACATATATATATATATATATATATATATATATATATATATATATATATATATATATATATTTAATGCTCAAGTACAGCAAAAGGAATTAAAAAAAAAACACACACACATGTTTGATTGGCTATAGGATGTTCATGTTTCATGTGGGATTCAAATTTATCAAGTAGTTTAGCATAAAAATTTTAATAATTTCAATAATACACTTTTCATATCAAATATGTAATTATAAAGGATAATTTCAGAAATCTCTTTCAGCTTTATGCTAATATCACCTAGCACATTTAAACTTT
Organism: Cinchona pubescens; assembly: GCA_025175665.1. Lineage (NCBI taxonomy): Eukaryota > Viridiplantae > Streptophyta > Magnoliopsida > Gentianales > Rubiaceae > Cinchona > Cinchona pubescens. The sequence goes on from JANKKI010000367.1 coordinate 1,679,821, forward strand.
CAAAAATCTCATAAATCTCTCCCACTTTTTATTATTTGTAACAGTCGGTCTAATTCAAAAGAAAGTATTGAATAATGAATTTAGAATAGTATTCCATTTTACCCCTTTGTTGGCCCCACTAGTTAAATTCATATCACTTTTTAATTAATTAACTATGAGGGTTGAAAAAAATATATGCTATGCTAATTTAATTTATTAAAAAATAGCAAGTAAATTTTTTTTAGGTAAAATTTGGTTTTGCTATTTTATTGATGATTAGGAAAACTTTCACAATTCAGTTACAAAGCAGATTACTCACAAGTAATCCTGCCATATAAATTAAAGCACAATTTGGAGTAGCTAGAACTATGTAGAGATACATTGAAACTGAAATCTATGGACATCAAGAATTAAAGATCGTTGATCAAAGTTTCACAGCAAACTAATCTCCCAATGTATGGACATCAAGCATTAGTGCTTGTAGAAAGCCAAATAGTTGTACCAGATATTAAGTTTTCATTGGTGAAATCTATAATAGGAGCACTAGATGGTGTTTGAAAATCCATAATTTTAGTTATTTGAGGATTGTTTCTCAATTTTGGCAGATTTTAAGGATATGATGGACATAATGGTTGGTGAATAAGGACATTTTTTTAATTGTTAAAGTACAGCAAAATGAATTAAAAAAAAAGAAAGAAAGTTTGATTAGTTATAGATGTTCATGTTCCATGTGGGATTCGAATTTATCAAGTAGTTTAGCATAAAAATTTTAATAATTTCAATAATACACTTCACATGTTTCATATCAAATACGTAATTATAAGGGATAATTTCATAAATCTCTTTGAACAAAGAGTTTATGTTAATATCTTCTAACACCTTTCAACTTATAAACCTCCCCTACTTTCTGTTATTTGTGACATGTCCGTCTAATTCAAAAAGAAACTATTAAACAATGAATTTAGAATAGATAAGCTAATTGTATTCCCATTTTACCTTTTTGTTTGTCCCACTAGTTAATTTCATATCACTTTTTAATAAACTATAATGGTTGAAAAAAATGTATGCTATGCTAATTTAATTTAGCAATTAATTGATTTTGTATCAAATTTTAATTCTATATTTTGTTGTATTTACAATACTTTTTGGATTCAAATTTCATTTTGGATGATTTGATTATAGTTTAACCATTCAAAATTAGACAAAGTTGTAATGAATTTTTTATAGACAATATAGGAGAATTTTAATTTTGAGCTATTATAATTGAATTAGTAAAACGTATTCAATTAAATCAGTTACAATAGTCTTGAATTAAAATCCTCCAATATTTGTTGTATTTTTAATTGATTAAAAGAGTGTTTACCTAGTTCATTAATTTATCTTGAAAAGGAATCATATAATTGCATAAAAATAATTGGGCTCAAATTTAATTATATTTAATGTATTATTTTTATTAATTCAATTACAATGACTTGAAATAAAATCTTTTTTTTTTTAAAAAAGATTTATTACAACTTTGTCGTATTTGAATTGTGAATTATTTGGTCAAATCATCCCGAATTAAAATTGAAGTTGCAAAGTTGTAAATATAACAAAACATAGAATTAAAATTTGATATATTATTAATTAAATACTATTTGTTGATAAACTAAATTAGCGTAACATAGCTTTTCTTTTCAACCATTTTAATTAATTAAATTTTAATACTAAATTAACTAATAGGTCAACAAATGGTAAAATTGGAATAAAATTAGCTTATCTATGTACATTGAATTATTTAATAATAATAATAATATATATATATATTTTAATTTTGGCTGACATGTTACAAGACGTAAAAAGTTAGGAGAGGTTTGTGAAATTTTTAAAAGTTTAGAGATACTAAGTGATATTAGTATAAAGTTCAAAGGAAGTTTATGAAATTATTCCTAATTATAAATATGGGGAATTCTATAGTTCCTTTTAGAGAACCATCCCGTTGGCTTTAAAGGCTTGTACAGTGCAAGATTTTAAACAATATGCTGTTGAACTGTATAAACTTTTAAAGTATAAGGGAATGTTTCCCTTCAAGGAGATTGTAGAATTTTTCTATAAATAAATAGGGGAATTCTATAGTTCCTTTTAGGGAACTATTCCCTTGGCTTTAAAAGTTTGTACAATACAAACTTTTAAAGCATATAGTGTTGTATTGTACAAGTATTTAAAATACAAAGGAATAGTTGTCTAAAAGGGATTATAGAATTTTCCCATAAATAGTGTGGAAATCCAAAGTCCAAGTCATTGGTGAGGATGGAAAAGAAAAGGAAAAAAAAAAAAGGAAAACCATATTTTATTTTATTTGGAAAATTCTATAGTCTCTTTTAAGGAACCGTATTCCCTTGTACATCAGATGTTTGTAAGTACAACATTGTAAAATAAAAGTTTATGACTTTGTAGATTAAAACTAAGTTTTATAAATAAAATAAGGTGTAAAATTCCCTTATTTTATATTGGCTTTCAACCTCTCGAAAGTCATGGCCTTTCAAAAGTAACGGAATATTGATGCAACAATTTATCCACTGGCACTTTTAAATGCCATGAAACGGATTTTATGGGATTCAATTTAGGAGATGTTTGGTTAATATTTATAAATCGAAATTAAAATGGAAATTATAAATTTTATTATTAATATGAGTTTGCATTATTTCTCTATTTTATTTAGTTTGAATAAGAAATGAGTTCTTTTATGTTAATAAGTTAATCAATTTGAAATTCAAATCACAAATGGGAAATGAAAGTAAATACTTTTTAACACTTTTATTCTCATAAAATGATTCTCATACATTGTGTTTAGATCAATTGATTTGGGAAAGGATTTCAAATTCATCCATTTGTTGGATTAGAATTTGTAAGGCCAAAATGGATTAATTTCAAATCCCCCTAAATTAGAAAACTTTTAAAATCATTCATTTCACATTTCTTGATTTGGGTGAATTTAATTAGTAATCCATTTTGCCTTTGTAAATAATTTCAATAAATAAATAAATTTCAAATTCTTTTTCAAATTTATCAATCCAAATACAATGATAGTGATTAATCAAAAATTAACATTTATGAATATAATTAGCCTTGATTCCCATTCCTTCCTTTTATACCTATAAACCAAACAACTCCTTAAAGTTTAAATTAATGATGAAACTTTCAAATGTTTTATCTGTACTATATTCGAAATGGGTGGTTCTGCGAACAACCAATGTCCAGTTGAAGTATTTGTTGAGTTATGAAGTATTTTTTTTTATGTGTTTGTTGTGTTATGTAAAAATGAAAATGCAGTTAATAAGTATGTAAATAAAACTGGAAGTAAATTATTTTTTTAGGGAGTGTTAGGATTATAAATGTATTCAATTCAAGCAAAGTTAATTACAGATGCAATGTTGGTAGCATCTTCAAGATTAACAAGCAGAAAGCATTTATAAAAAAAAGAATCTCATAAAAATTGGCTTAAATTTGAAGGCAATCTGAAAAATACTAGATTTCGTATAAAATGAAAACTAAATTGGGGCAAAACTTAGTAGATTCTAATCTAAACCAAGGAAGAGCAACAAAAACATTCAGGATCTAAGCACATTGGTTTTCCCCTACTTCTAATTTGGATTAAAAAACATACTAAAAATGAAAATAACCTACCAGGATAACAACAAAGCAACGCAGAATCATGGAAGAGATAGATGTGCAAGCTTTTCTCTTTCCTAAAACCATTCACTAAGGACATTATATTCATGTTAATATATAGCAGAAATGATTTAGAGCAATCGAAGGGGTGCAACTGCCGATTTGGTGATGAATCAACTTTAATTTACTATTATTGCATAAAATGGCTTTAATAGCGAACTTTACACTTCAAAATATTATGTGTAGTACATGCATTCATGCATTCACACTTAATGGTATAAAAAATTTTATAGACTGACGTTGTGTAAGATTAACTCTATAAGTAATTCAAACCTCCTGTGCCTAAAACTTTCAGTTAACCAAAAGTCAAAGGTCTGTTTTTAATGTGCTAATCAGTGCCTTAATTAAGGCCATGAGGGAAACAAATTAACCAAACAAAAATTCAAAGGTTGATGAAAACTTTTCAAATAGAGCATCTACGTGGCAATCAAATAGGGTTTTTTTTTTTTTTTTTTTTTCTATCACTTTATAAATTTTCTATCTTTACCATATTAAACCGTCATTAATAACTACTTTATATAACTTCTTTTTTTTTTTTTTTTTGCTTATTTTTTAAAAATCTCACATAGATAATGTGTGTCATCTCTACCAGTGAATGACTATTAAAATTAAAAACTAAATAAAAGCTACTATTATTGAACTAGCTTTACAAGAACTTCAAGATAATTTTATAATCTAAACTAAAAAAGAAAAATTAATCAAAAGATTCATTTTCTTTAGTTACAACTATAGAGTGAATAAATTCACCAATGGCAATAAAATGATTAAGAGTAGGAAGGAAAAAAAAAAAAAAAAAAGAAGGAAATTTGACCAAATATCTGAAATTTATAAAAAAAAGGAAGAAAATTTGACCAAATATTTAAAATCACTGAATTGGTTATTTAATATGATTTACCATATGAATTAATTTGACAAGTGATCTACAAATTGTGGTGTTGTAAAAAAAATAAATTACATTGCCATTTATAATCTTTTTTTTAAAAAAAGATCTACAGATTATATTGTATGTCCATCTACTTCTTTTGTGATTCGAACCCAATACCAAAGTCACAAAAGAATTGTGGTCCAATCATTTGAGCTACACTTCTTTATCCATTTATAACTTTATTATTACTTTAATAACATATGTAATTATTTATAATTTATGATTAATCTAAAATTTTCTTTTACTATATTTCTTTCATAACTACCCTTAACTAACTAAATTATTAATAACTTCCCTTAAACTACTTCAAAGTAACATTGCCTAATTCTTTAACCTTCTTTTAACCCACCCTTATTATTTCCAATTTGATTTAATTTATTAATTATTTATTAAAACGCACACACATATTAAGTGTGCTTTTGTGAATAATAAGTATTAGGTTGCATTAGGATCAAACGATTTAACAAATAATTTGAAATTTATCAATTTGTAGGTGTAAATTTATATATAAAACATACTCTTTAACCTCCTTAACATGTGTTAAACCTGCAAAAATCCCCTTCTATGAAGTGACATGCTTAACAATTTTCAAAGTTTTAGAATAGAAAACAAGAAGCAATATGGTTTCGAACTTAAGAGATATGAAGAAGAAAATAAAAAAAGCAAATGTAATAACAAAAGGAAAAGACTAAAGATTGAAATATAGAAGAGAAAAATGAAAAAACAAACCATATCGTGTGTTAGAAAATCAACCTTTTAGTTTGTAAATGAATTGCTGTTTCTACTGCTTTTCTCTCCCTTCACCCTTTCTGAAGGCCCCAATTCTATCAATACTCGTACTAATATATAAGTTCAAAATTAATTTGACAATAACTTCTACCATTTTTAATATTCAATTAAAAACGAAATAAGCAATAACCTTAAAGGCAACTTACGATATTAATACTCTAAACCAATTTTTGTACGAAGTATTCAAAAAATACTTTTATTGACACAACCATTTTCATTTTAAAAAAAGTAAAATTCTGAAAAATACATTCAACCCAACCAAACAAACCCTAAATTTAATTTATGATATCAAAACTCAAAACCAATATCTCTCCAAAGTATTCAAGTAAACACTTTCATAGACCTAATCGTGGACATGTGGGTTAAGATTCATAGAGTACTTGAGTTCATGTAAGTATTTATCCTTGATTTTTGTTCTTTTGAAATTTTCTTATTAGTTAAAATTAGCTTAAAAGCACGTGGACAAATATATAATTAATGGAATAAAAAACATTAGTAATCATGAACGATAATGAGATAAAACTTTTAATAATTAAGTGAAAAAAAATAAAGATAAGTAAAAATATTAATAAATTTGAAAGGGTTAATTTTATTTTTTCTTGTAATGTTTAGGGGTAAAAATGGATTTTTTGAATTTTTAATAGTCAATTACTGATGTGTAGGAGCAAAGTGAGAAAAAAATAACATTAAGAAATTTAGTGCAAAACAGACCTTAAAAGGGATTTACTGTATTTAATCCAAACAAAAAAATGTTCCTCTCGCGCCACCTCTTCCGCCCCGCACCACTACCGCCACCGTCTCCAGGAAAAGAAGAAGGAGAAGAATAAGCTTCTGCGTCGACAAAGTTGAATGTGGATCGAGGAATCTGAAATGGAAAGGCGGATCCTTGATGGTATTAGTTTCGTAATACCCTTTAAGAAACTAAGTCAACTAGCAAAACTCTGCAATGCTGAGGAACTTTTTGCTATTATCCCCGGAATATTCTTAGATGTCTTGAAATCTGATCAATCCGTTGGCTGTGCAACTCCAGGTGTAGCCCTGTTCTTTTTTGTTACCAATAATTGGATTATGCTTAAAATCTTGACTGTTAGTCGAACATTTGTTAAAAAGAACTCATATTTGGTTAATAATTTTTGGCTAAGTATGGCTGGTGTCATTCATCCATTTATCCTTCCAATTATGTTCCTATCAGTGCTGTCTAACGTGAGCAAAAGTTCCTATATTTCACTAGCTTTGGTGTTAAAAACTTTGCAAATACTACTCAATTCTCTCAAATACTGTTTGTTTCCACCAAGGGAGAAAAGAAACATAAAACAAAGCACTGAAAGTAAAGTTTATTGGCTAAAGTTCTGTAAAGTGCAAGACACTGAGACAAGGGACAATCGTTTAGCACATATATAAATGATGTATCCTTTATTTTTCTAAAAATCCATTGTTAAGGTCCACTAAGTTTCAAGTATATTCATCCACTAAAATAAGAGTTATTTGGTTAATTATCTTGAGAAGCAAAATTTAGGAGAAAGATAAGGGATTAATTTTGCCAAATCCAAAAAAAAAAAATAAAAAAAAAAAATTAGGAAACTAGATTTTGACACCCTTAAAAGATAAATTATTTAAATTGCAAGAACAAAAAGGAAATTGATTCAATTCCATAATACAATATAAAGAGTACCAAATATTCTCATTTCAATTCAAATTTCCAACATACGCGCCCTATCAATTGTACAAGTCAAGACACGACTGTGGAGTATAGACCATATTGGAACATTATTAAAAACTGAAATTATAATATTTATTGAGACATCACAAAGCATTTTTTTTCTTTTACACAGAGTTTTAGGACAATGAAGATGGGAAATGTGCAAATAGTTCCTTAAATGACACACAAGAATTTGAGTTTGTCTTCAACCCAAAGCAACCTTTGTTTGTAGGCTAGAGAAAACAAATCAAAATTATCAAATGGCTTGTACAGTAAAGGATGTTTCTCATCCACTAGCTCATTTGGTGCTTGCACTATCCCATTCGATTGTAGGCAAACATCCCAATTGAGTACCTTGGCACTTCTGCAGATATTATGACTCGATGAGCCCTAGACTATATCTTGCCATTGCTCCATGCCTATGGCAAGAAAAATATCTCTTAACTTCTTTATTAGAAAATTCCACGATCCATTCAGAGAAATTATATTTTACTTTAAAAATTTGTACTGCAAAATATTTTATATTTTAAAAACTTATATTATAAAAGATTCAAACTACAATGAAATAGTTCCTCATAGGCATAAAACTTTCCCTAGACATCTTAGTACGAACATATTATATGCTCAAGTCTTTCAAGAAACAATAATGATAGGTATTCATATCTATGCATCAGTCAACAATATTGCATGTAGTGGAGTAAATAACAGACAACAAAGTGTAGTTTAGATGATAAGTCACTTCCCTTATTTATTGGTCATGAATTCGAGTTAAATTTTTTTTTTTAATAGAAGTTCTATTCGATACTATCCATGTACTCCTACTATTTTGATAAAAATCTCAACTATTAAGTTCACCCTTTTCATGAATATAACTTTCTCTGACATTTTAGCATCTAACCACCTATCTGCACTTTGTTGTCCACATCAATGTATTATAGATAAGCAATAATATTGCACAAGTTGTTAGACAATTCTTGTTAAAGTAGTACTAGACAAATGTGATTTTTAAAATTACAAAAACTACTTGTAATTTTTTACACGAGAGTTTTTCTTTTAACTAATGAATATCTAAAACTAGGGATAAGGTTAATCTAAAATTTAAGAATGAGTAATATGAGTTTAAAAGAGTAAGTAATTTATTGGAAAATTATAATTTGTAATCTCCCTATTTTCCTTCTTGTTAATTGGAGAATTTTAAAATTCAACCGGTAACACAAAGAGTTCTTTTGAAGACTTTCTTTTACTGTAAGTTTGGGTAAGTTCTACAATATCGCAACGGAACCATCTCGAATGCTTTAGGCCTTTACAACATAAATTTTTAAAACACAAAATCTCATTATTGCTCTACAAATCTTAAAAACATAATAAGATCGTTGGACTATAAATCCTCAATTAGAATCAAATTTTGTAATAAATCAAGAATATTGACACTAAGAAATTAATGTAAGAATAGTTGAATGCATTAATTAATCAAATTAATACATGGAAGAAATTATTACCATCAATGCATCACCGGCAATCACGACGAAGGAATTTGGAGGAATGTCAACTGGAATCCAAATGCCATCCTTTGATTTGATCTCTAAACCATTAATTTGATTTTGATGAATTATGGTTATGAAAGTTAAGTCTGTATGAGGAACTATGCCAACATTGCTCTCATTCACCTGGACTGCTCTATATTTATGTACTCGATGTATATAAACTGTTGATTCCTTGTGAGACTCATAGTATTTCTCAAGGCCATAGCTTTCAAATACCATTCTAAGTATCATTTGCTGCAATTCTGCCACTTGCTTTGAGTAGGAATGGATAGCTTCACTAGTTATTAAACCTAAAAAAAAAAAAAAGGTCAATTCCATTGCCATTTATAAGCTTATTACTGCTTTAATAACTCCATAGTCTATGGAAAAATTGCATTGCATAGAATTTTTCTAATTCATATTTAATTTAATAATGATACTAATTACGATGGTGATGGGATTTTGGAAATCCATTCCACATGAACATTCAAATCAAGACAAGTTGTGAAAACAAACCATCCATAAGCTTTTATTTTGAGGAAAATTTTATATTTCCGCTCGAGTATCATAGTGTTGGGTTTTGAATGCTTATGGATTTAATTTATTAATTATTTATAAAATCGCACATACACATAGGGTGTGCTTTTATAACTAGTAAATATTATATGTTATCTTTGGATAGAATGATTTAGCGAATAATTTGAAATTTACCAATTTGTTGGAGAAATTTTTAGGGTTAAAATTAATAAAATTTTAATTTTATCCAAATTAAAAAGTGTAAAAGGAAAGATTTCAAATAACTTCTTATTTGGACATAGATTTGAAATTCATCCACGTTGTATTTGGATCGAACGATTTGGTGGTGGATTTGAAATCCATCAATTTGTTGGGGTAATTTTTTAGGGTTAAAAATAATAAATTTTAAAGTTACTTGAAATAAAAAGTGTGAAACTAAAAAATTCAAAAACTTTTAATTTGAGTGAATTTGAAATTCAGATTCTCAAACAATTGGGTGGATTTTAAATCCATCCCCTAATCCATCAATCATTTTAGTTTTAAAATTCTTGTAAAAAAAATGAGTGAATTTATATCTTTCTCCCAAAAATCAGTAGATCCAAACGTTACCATATAGTGAATTTGACCTCTATGATATTTTACATTTCACAGTATTTCTATAAACAAAGGCTAGGGATATTTGGAAAATTTCTAAATTTCACTTTAAAATTAAAAATGTTCAATTGGATCCCTACAGAAGTTAATATCTACCTCCTCAAAATTAAGTCCATGAAATAGAATAACATCCACTAAAAGTGGACTTTCGTTACAAATCTAGACCCCTCAACTTGCATATGCATTCCTAAATAAGTCTTCCTACAACTGTTATTTTCATTTCGAAGTTACCAGTAAAAGCGTTACCAAATGAGGAGTTATTTTTTTATATAAAAAATACATGAATAAAACACTTGAGAAACAACTTATTAATTATAAAACCAAATATTTTTCGTTTAGAAAAAAAATAAAGGAGACCACTGTAATTTCAGATATTAAACTAGATATATAAGAAATTATATAAATTATTGATGGTGAAGCATATAGATTACCAGACATAATATTTCTTTTCAGAGGACCACATGAGATTTGTGAAGCCTTCAACTATTTCCTTACTAGTTGCATCTCCAATAGCAGTAACTTCAACTATTACTTCCCCTCATACTCATAAATCAAACATATCTCCTTAATTGTGAAGTATTTGTCTGCAATATTTGTCGAGTTATTATAAAGAGATTTTAATCAAGAAAATATGGCATCATCGGCTAAAGTAGCACAGAACAGATTTTCATCCAAGTGTGACAATTCAACATCTAAGTCACTCATCAGTTTAGTTCTTTTGATTTTTGAAATTCAATTATGTTAAGTTGGAATTCAAATTTTTGAAAATTGGATGGAATGTATTGCGAGGAGTTGTCACAATCTCGTGGAATGTTGGGTGCCATATCTGTCTTAACATTATAGTCTTTTATCAAATTGATGCTATCCAGGAAATGATAGATTTTTTTCCAAACTGAAGTTTTATTTTGCAACCTTTGCATTTCTATGTGAATGCCTCTAACTCTATTTTAGTTCAAAATTCACGACTCTTCTTATATTAATATTAGAGAGCACCTTGGACGTACCAATTACATTTAGCCACATCAGTTAGTAAATTTTGTTGGAACAAAGTTTTATTAAGTTGAACATTTTCCGAGTGTGCAATAATTTCGGCAGTCAATGAAGAGATCAAGAAAAAGTAAAATTAAAGCTTAATTTCCCTAGTTGTGTAGTATTCAATGTTCTTAGAAATCGTCACGTTGTGAATTTTGGGTTGTAAGGGTATTTTTGTCTTTTTGTATTCATGGAAATTTTTCAATAGTTGAGTCTTACGTACTTATTTGATCATATTAGGTGTTTATTTAGAGTTATTATTATAGAAATAGTTAAGATATTATATTGAGTTTGTTTAGAATTATTGTTGTTATAAGAATAGTTTATGAGTGTTTTATTATTTTTTTTTAATATAGGATTTGCCACCCATCCTTTAGTACTAATTGGTTCAAATACTTTATTTTTACTGGTCGAATTGGACTAGGTGTCACTGGGTAACCCTATATGGATTGGATCAAAAACCTGTCTAGTTATAGATTCTCAGTCTACTACCCTACCAGGTAATCTATAACTAATATGATATCTGCTACCTATCATTTTGTACTAACTAGTTCGAGTACTTTTTTTTTATTGATTGAATTGGACCGGATCACTTGATTTTCAAATCGGATGGTCAAGATGAACCCATAGTTGTCAACATGATAAACGATCAAATCAGTGACAATTTTTAATCACTTATCATTGTCATTTAACAAATTTTTGTGGTACGGAAAACAAAATTGAGCGAGAGAGAAATATATTACAAAATTTATATGTTGACATTTATTTTATTTACTTATGACTTTTAGTTCACTACTCGAATTGGAAAAATGGAGATAAAATTAGAAGAAAATACAAAAAGGAGAAATATAATATTTTGATATGTATAATTATTTAAATCTTGATAAATAATCTTGCATTTATCAAACATTTAACACTATCTAAAATATTTTTTTGGTCACGGTTATGTAATGCCTGTGGTAAAAGAACATTCTTTCTCTCACGGTTAAGATATAGTCTGTTGTAAATAATGACTATTTACAAAAGTTTTGGAGTAGTGACAATTAATTACGTAAAATATGCTAGTTTATTGTCACAGGCAATAAAACTATGACAAAAAGTTATCGTTTTATCACAATTTTGAAACTATAACAAGAAAAAGTGTCCGATAAAAAGCCTTTGTTAGTAGTGCAACAACAGTTAGAAGAAAAGGATGTTGCTTTGGTAGAGGCTCAACATAAGCTTGAAGATAATCCTTCCATGCTTGTTGAGATGGAGAACAAGTACATGGAAGAGCTCAATCAGTTGAAGAATCAGGTGCAACAAAATTGCCGAGAATCCAAGTTTAAAACAAGAAGAGCTGAACAAGTGAAAATTTGAGCTCGAATAGATGAAGGCCGGCCAGGCTTCTTCTTCCTCTTCTTTAAGCCCTTTGGTCAATAATGTAAATTAGTTTCTTGGGTCCTCGGCTCTGAGGGAGGTCTTGAAAACATTTTGCCAACAAGCAAGTGCTTGGGGGTTTAAAGAAGCATTAAAAGAAGTCGGACAAATGTATCTGAATCATCTAGTTGAGGCTTCTTCCTTTCCCAAATATGATGAGTCAGTTGATCATGATTTGATCACTAAGTTGGGTAGGTTATTTCTCGAATCTCAGACAGAAAAGAATGTACTGCAAAGAAGTATTAGTAGAAGATAATTCTCAGGATGATGTACATAGTTCAGCAAGTTAAAATTGTAATAGAAAATTTTTGTACATTGAAAAATTTTCAAGTAATAGATCTCTTTATATCAATTTCCTCTATAGTATTTCTTCAAGTTAATTACATTCCACATTTTAGCTATTATATGTCCATATTGATCAGCTACCTTATAATACCCTGTGGGATGAGTTTCAATTATTTGATAAGGATCCTCCCAGTTAGCATCTAGTTTATGATTCCCATCTGCATGACTAACTTCATTTTTTCATAAGACAAGATCTCCTAAACAGAAATATCTTAACCAAATAGTAGAATCATAATATTTTTTTATTCGTTATTTATAAGTTGCTTTTCATTACAATATGATTTGAATTAGCAGCTCTTGCTAATCAAACTCCTATCTTAGGAAAAATAATGGCTTTAGATCCATATGCTAAGCTGAAAGACATTTCACCGTGCGTTGTCGGAGTAATTGTTGCGATAAGACCACAAAATACTCGAGAGCTCCACAACCCAAGCTCATTTTGCTTGGTCAAGATGTGTCTTCAGTCCAACTAGAAGGGTTCGATTGGATAGTTCTCCTTGACCATTAGTTTGAGGATAAGCAACAGAGGTGGTATGCATCCGAACTCCAAGTTCTTCACAAAATTGCCTGAAGGGTTTCCCCACAAACTGAATTCTATTGTCTAAAATAATGTCACAGGGAGTTTCATATCGACAAACAATATTCTTGCAAAAGAAAATTTTTACACTTGAGCCTGAAATTGAAGGCTTAAATCCATTAAAAAAGTAATCAACTGCCACGATCAAGAATCTTGAATTTTCGGTTCCTCTAGAAAAAATGTTCTTAATATATCAAGTCTCCATTGTTGAAAGGGCCATGATCCAAGGAGAAAAGTCATTTTTGTAGCTAGTTTATGGATAATGGGAACATGTACTTGGTGTTTGCGACAATACCTTACCAAATGGTAAGCGTCGTGGTACAACTAAGATCATAGTAGGCCAATAATATCCCATTAATATAGCTTTTCGAATAAGGCTCCAAGCTCCTATATGACTTTGACAAATTTTTTCATGTATCTCGTAGAGCACATAAGTTGCCTCTTATGGGGATAAACAATGCAGTATGGGGATAAACAATGCAGTATGGAGATAAGTATGACTGTCGATACAATATTCCCTAATGTATTTCATATCACATTGCTCAAATACGTAATCTCCTTGTTTGAACTCGATATCTCATAAAAGTTCCTTGAGTCAAATACACAATAATAGGTGTCATTCAATTCAATTCATTGTTGATCTGAGCTATCTTTGGTTCATCAATAGCTCCCTGTGTCTTTACCTCAACAAACACTTTCTTAGTGAGGTAAGCATATAGGGAATAAGAAAGTTTGGATAAGATAACAGTATGGACATTCTTAGCTTGACGAATTTTGATGAATTCTACTTCTATTGCTATTTAGGTTGTCTGATCTTTTTGAGATATTTTTGTGTCTTGAATTATTCCTCGGACCTCAAAATTTTCAAGGATCTAATTCACAATTAATGAAGAATCACTATTGATATGAATTCTTTGGGTTCCCAAATCTCGAGCAAGCTTCATGCTTGTAATGATAGCCTCATATTCTACTTTATTATTAGTTACTCGAAACTCAAACGAATGGCATAAGTAAGCCGATTTCTCCCAAGTGTCTGGATAACAATTCTTGCTCTCGAACCTGTTTCACAAGAAGATCCATCCACTTGTAATTTTCAAATTGGGTATTTTTCTTGTTTGCACTCGACTAGTTTCTCTATGAGTAGCAGACCTTCTATTTGTTCTGAGAAAGTGCTTTCCACAATGAAGTCAACCAAAGCTTGTGCTTTGATTGCTGAATGAGATTGAAACTCAAGATCATACTCAAGTAACTCGACCGACCATTTAAGCATGTGCCTTGATACATCTGGCGTAGCCAAAACTATTTTCAGAGGAAAATTTGTATTGACCACAATTTCATGAACTCTAAAAGTAAGGCTCCAGTTTTTGAGTTGCAACAACAAGAGAGAAAACCACTTTTTCTATGTTTGAATAATTCAACTTAGCCTTGCAGAACTTTGCTGACAAAGTAGATCGAGCGTTGTATCTAGTCTTGTTCAGATCCTTGAACAGCATTCACAGCAGTATGAGAGGCTGACAGATACAATGATAGGATTTCGTTTTCTACTAGGGCTGCTAAACGAGGAATGTTAGCTAAATACTACTTTAGTTCCTCAAAAGCTTGCAGACACTGTTCAGTCCATTCGAAGTTCTTGGCCTTCTTGATCGTCTAAAAGAATGGAAGTCCTTGTTTTGCTAACTTGGATAAAAAAAAAAAAAAAACTAAGAGTAGCCATTCACCCAGTCAGACATTATACATACACATACTAAGATTGGTGGTTTCATGTCTATAATTGCTTGAACTTTCTTGGGATTTTCTTTGATTCCTCACTGAGGCACGTTAAAAACCAAGAACTTCTCAAAAAGTACTCCAACAAAAAGTGCATTTTAGTGGATTAAGTAGGAGATTGACAAATCTCATGATTGAGAAAACCCCTCGAAGATCAAAAAGAGTATCTTCATATGTTCTGATTTTTACAACCATATCATCCACACCTCCATATTTTTTCCAATCTGTTGTTTGAAAATTGTTGACTAATTATTGGTAAGTTGCTCATATATTTTTGAGTCCAAAGGGCATGGTTTGATAATAATAAATGCCCTTATCTGTGATAAATGCAGTTTTTTTCTCATCTTCTTTACTGAAAAAAATTTGATGATACCCTTTTTATGCATCTAGAAAATGTCTGACCTTAAACCCAACTAATGAATCTACTACTGTATCAATCCAAGGCAATGGGTAACTATTTTTAGGACCGACTTTATTTATATCAGTATAGTAAATACACATATGCTAGTTTGTATTTGGCTTAGGTACAAGCACAAGATTTGAAAGCCAGGTAGGATATAGAACTTCTTAGATAATCCAAGCTACAAGTAGTTTATAATGACCTCTATCTTTATGACCCGACTACGTTGAAGTCCAAAAAGTCTCTTCTTTGTTTGACGAACTTATGAGATAGGTCGATTTCTAGCTTGTGTTCAATGATCTCTCATGGAATTCCTAGTATATCTGCTGGTGACCAGGCAAAAATATCTTGAAACTTGTAAAAAAGTTGTAGCAAATCAATCTTCAAGGTAGATAGTAAGGTAGAGTAAATTTGTAGCTTCTTATCAGGATGCTCAGGATCAAATGAGATTTCTTCTATTGTCAAATCAGTAACTGCACACTCTGCTTCATGAGATTCTGATTCAACAACTCGTTCATTAGGGATCTTTCTCGAACATCCTTTGTCCTCAACAGGGATCCGAGCAGGTTGGTCTTCCAAGGTCTTTTTTCTGAGTAACATAATATAACATTCCTGAGTTTCTTCCTAATTTCCCCAAATCCGACCTTTAGTTCTATCTCTAAGGGCAAACTTTATCCCTAGATGACAGACAGAAGAAAGAATTACTCAAACATATGTTATGAAGGTCGACCTAAGATCATGTTGTATGTTGAAACTTTTCGGACCAGCATGAAGTTTATTATTTTAGTTCGGGAATAAGGGGTTTCCCCAAGAGTCAAGGATAATGTTACTGATCCTTCTGCATTAATAGAATGCCTTATAAATCTGACTAAAGGAGTTTTGACTAATTGGATGTGCTCTTCACTAATCCCTATTTTTTCCAGGCATGCCAATAGATTATATCTACCGAACTGCCACTGTCAATGAAAACTTTATGTACTAAAAAATCCTCCACTTTTGCATAAATAACAATTGGGTCTGTATGAGGGTATCGATCCAGAACAGGATCCTGATCGGTGAAGCTGATGTTCAGATTGGATTGAGGTTTCTTGATCACAATTCCTCCAGAAGGAATTTATCAAGCATATCATTTTCTTGCATTGGTAGAGTCTCCATTGGTACTCCCTCAAGTTATGATAACAATTACCCCAATTGCATTATCATTTTCTCGAGGTTGACGCCTCATTGATCATTCGGCAGTACATTCAGAATTCTGTAATTTGGTCAAGAAGGTAATCGATCATCTTTAGTAGGTCACTTTTTGTTACGCCGAAATTGTTCAACAGCACAAAAAAATGTATTCCTGCAAGTGCCCGTTGTTGATCCTCTTTCTATCTCAATTTTGAGATCATTGCATTTGTTAGTGTCGTCCATGATCTCTATAATGAGCACAGTATCTAGATCGATCTCTCCGATGATACTTTGAACGGATGAGAGCTGGTTGTTGAAAAATTCTAATATGTTGGACTTGATACAGAATCTCCTTATGAGATGTATTGAGAGGAGTGAAATCCTCATAGGACAAGACATGAACTCTTTTGAAGCATGGAGCTTTTATAACCACTCGACTCACTACAGCAGGAGGTTGGACATTTTGGGAACTAGATTCCTGATGACGTCTTTTCTTATTTTGCTAAGCAGGATGATTAGAAGGACATCAATTCCTATCTCGTGGTTCATTTAGTTTCCTTTTTGTACGATTTGATTCTTTCCTTCGTACGTAATCATCCTCCCATTGAAGGAGCTCACCAAAATTTTTTAGTACAATTGAAGCGAGATCAGCATTAAATTCCCCAGGTTTGATTCCACTCATAGAGCCAACAATGAGCAATGTTTCATCATTTCTGATGTGGACAACTTCATAAAACGACCAATGTATTGCTTAAGTGTCTCATCTTGTCATTGCCGAATATTCAGCAGATACGATGCTTCTCTTTGGATAATTTTTCAACTCATAAAATGGCATAAGAACTTCTTTGCTAGATCAGGTAGGAGTTCTTTGAACTATTTTTGGGCTGAATCTCTCAACATGGTTGCAAACAGCTTACAAGTTATAGCATCAAAGTAACCAAAGAGACTTGTAATAGATGAGACATCGACAATATGATCTGTCGGATTAGTCATGCCTTTATAAGTGTCCAAAACAGGCTGCTTTATGTAAGGAGGTATCTGCTCTTAGATTGGATGGCTATAACAAATGGATCTTTATCCACAGTAAGCAATTCAACAATAGAAGTTATATTTTTGCCCAGGAGTTCACACACTCTTTGCTCAACTTTTGCCATCAAGACATCATCTTTTTCATTTATGTCAGTGATAGGTTGCACGGTGTTCTCAATTCTTTTCTTTGGGTGACATATTCGATCAAAAATAGATCTTTCACGTTGAGGAATTGAAGACAACACTAGAACATGACAATTGGATCTACTTGTTGTGTCTTCACCAACAAACCTTCGACTATGTTGATTTATATTAGTGTAATATTGTTGATTCTCAACAAAGTATTTAAAGGTTTCAAAATTATTGGTAAGGAAATCAAGTATTTTTTCTCTAGGTATTGAGTTTTGTTGGTGATTTTCCGTTTCAAAATTAAAATTATCAAGTGGTACCATTTCTACCTCCTGCTCCTAATTTTGTTATTATTTTGCTTTTGTGAGAATGTTTCTTCATGGTTTTGCTTTCAAAGATGAAAAAACAATAGGTATTGTATGTCGAGTTTCCATAGATGGAGCCAATTGATGATGCGAAAATTTGAGCAGATAGGGAAGGACTATTAATTTGTAGAAAGAGAAAGATTTGGGAGAGAAACAATAAGTAAGGTGTGGTATTTTATGCTTTGTAGGAATTCCCATTACTTATTTCCTCCATTTACAAATGAGGGGTAATCCCTATTTACGGTGGATTTCATACATGTTTGCCAATCTCTAGGTCGGCTAATTTAATTAAGTTGCTCGGTTACATAAGCAATATGTTATATTTGCATAGTTGATCTATCTTATCTACCTATTTTCTGACCTATTATTTAAGCTGTTGACAGATTATCCAGGCTACTTGCTTATGTTTAACCTCATTCAGTAGAATAACTCCGAGAAAGGAGTTCTAGCTTAACACGTGTCAACTCTGTTCTTGTTGTCAATTTTGGTATCACCACACAACATGTTACAACTCTTCATTATCATTACCTTAATTTCATTTCAACATAAAAGGCCACTCAACTGATGGCAGGATGCAAAGCAATGAAAACAGTGGTTGGCTGTTATAATATTTTCTACAGTTCAAGTTTCGCTATTACTGTCCCTCAAGTATTTTGATCAACATGATGCAGTTGAAAGAAAGAGCTGAGAAGCTTGAATATTGGAGAATAGGAACAAAACAAAGTCGAGGAAAAGAAGGAGAAGAAGAATGAGCTTCTGCGTCGACAAAGTTCAATATGGTCGAGGAATCTGAATAAGAAAGGTGGATCCTTGATGGTATTATCGAGCGTAATACCCCTTATAAAACTAAGTCAACTAGTAAAACATTGCAATGTAGAGGAGCTTATAGCTATTATCCCCGAAGTATGTTTAGATGTCTTGAAATCTGATCAATCCGTGGTTGTGCAACTTGATCTTTTATGTTACCAACAATTGGAATATGCTTAAAATCTTGACTGTTAGTTGAAACATTTGTTAAAAAGAACTCATATTTGATTAACTCTTATTCTATAATTTTTGGCTAGATATGGCTGGTGTAATTCATCCATTTATACTTCCAATTATGTTCCTATCAAGGGTGTTTAACTATTCTAACGTGAGCAAAAGTTCCTATCTTTCACCAGCTTTGGTGTCAAAAAAACTTTGCAAATACTACTCTATTCTCTCAAATCCTGTTTGTTTCCACCAACGGAGAAAAGAAAAATAAAACAAAGCACCGAACGTACTTCGATAGAGAAAGTTTATTGGCTAAAATTCTATAGAGTGCAAGAAATCAAGACAGGGGACAATCATTTTGCACATCTATAAACGACATATCCTTTACTTTTTTAAAAATCTATTGTTAAGGTCCATTAAGTTTCAAGTATATCCAGCCACTAAAATAAGAATTATTTGGTTAATTATCTTGAGAAGCAAAATTTAAAAAGATAAGGGATTAATTTTGCCAAACCCCAAAAAAATTTATTCAATCCCATAATACGCTATAAATAGTACCAATTATTCTCATTTCAGTTCATAGATTTCCAACCATATGTGCCCTATAAGTTTTACAAGTCAAGACAAGACTAAGAACTATATTGGAACATTATTAAGAATCGAAATTACATTATTTATTGAGACATCACAATGTATTTTTTTTCTTTTACACATAAAGTTTTACGACAATGAAGATGGAAAATGCGCCAAATGGTCATTTAAATGCCACACAAGAACTTGAGTTTATCTTCAATATAATTTAACCTTTGTGTGTAGGTTAGATAAAACAAATCAAAATGATCAAATGGCTTGAATAGTAAAGGATGTTTCTCATCCACTAGCTCTTTTGGTGCTTCCACTATCCCATTCTTGTAGGAAAACATCCCGATTGTGTACCTTGGCACTTCTGCAGACATTATGACTCGATGAACCGCAGATTGTATCCTGCCATTGCTCCATGCCTACGGCAAGAAAATATCTCTCAACTTCCTTATCGAAAAATTCCATGGTCCATTTAAGGGAACTATAATATGTTTTAAAAGTTTGTACTTACTATACAATATTTTATATTTTAAAAATTTTATCGTATAAAATTTAAAACACAACGAAATAATTCTTCATGAGCATAAAACCTCCCCTAGACATATCTTAGTACAAACATATTGTATACTTTAGTCTTTCAAGAAACAACAATGATAAGTATTAATATCTATGTATCAGTCAACAATATTGCATGTAATGGGGTAAATAACAGACAGCAAAGTGCAATTTTTTCCTTGCTCATTGGTCAAGAATTCTAGTTAAAAAATAAATTTGATAGAAGTTCTATATGATGAAAAATATTTACGTAAATTTGGTTTTTTTGTTGTAGATCTCGTGGTCAGAATTTAATCTTATAAAATTTTGTTTACATCAACTGCTGTCATATATTCCATAAGATTTAATCTACACAAAAGGATAAATATTTATCCTATCTGATACTGTCTTTGCAATGACATACTTACAAAAGTTATCCATGTACCCTTAGTTTTTAAGTAAGAATCTCAACTGTCAGTTTCAAATTTATCCTTTCCATGAATATAACTTTCTCTGACATTTTAGCTTCCCATTAATTATGTGATTAGCTAGGCAGCAACATAACATCTCACTAAATTTGAAACTTCAAAGAGCATGCTCAACTTTTGTCATGACCCTTATTTAAATTTTAAAAATAGAAATAAGTCACATCAATCTATAACCTATATGTAAATTTTGTAGCAACTCTTTTATTTTTTTTTTTCTCTCCTTTTAAAGTGTTTTTTTTTTCCTTTTTTGTAATACTTAAAATGATTGCCCTTAATGAAATATAATTCATAGAAACATATAATTAAATTACTCATCTTCTAATCTAACTACTTATGTTTTAGAAAACCACCACCAATTTTTAGCCATACAATCCTACTCAAGATATATAATCTATTTTTTTTTTTTTTTGATCCCACCTAATGCATCCTTAATTAAATAATTATGTTTAACATGCCCTTCATGAAGTATAATTAGCCTATCCAAAATATTCTCAATTTAATATAATAATATTAGTAATCTATCTTTTATAATACTATTATTATTTGTTATATATATATATTTCAAACTGTGATAACATAATTCTTTAGATTCATCTAAAAATTTGGGCAGAAATGTATGAAGATGGAAAAAATTTTATTTGTATAAAAACAATTTATATTTGATCAAAATAAAATAAAAGTAGTTTTTATAACTATTATGTGTATTCAAATTATTTCTTCCATACGTTAGTACGAAATTTTAGCATAAATACATAATAAGAAAGTATAAATTTTTAAGAGTAGAAAAATTATTTATACTGGAGCAAAAAATAAATAAAAATATTATTTTATAACTGTTATATATATTCAAATAGTTTTATTTTTTATTCCTATTAAAAACAGTCTTTTATAACTATTTTATATATTATTAATTCACAAATAATTATTTTCTTTTCTCTAATTGTTTATTCAAGTACACTATTACATGTTAGTTAATTAGACTCAAATTTTTATATTTTCATATGTCAATAACATCTATGAACTATCATGAGTAAAAGCATTAAACTTTTGGATCTGTTACAATATTGATTAATCATATATATTTTTTTTGGTTACAACATGAAGTTGCTATGGTTTAGGGTCAATGTATTATAACTAATTAGTTGTTCAGCATATCTGATAAGTTAAATTATTGGATTGACTTTCAAATTTATTAGTGTTAATAGAATGTTTAGTTGTTCAGCATAGCTGATAAGTTAAATTATTGGATTGACTTTCAAATTTATTAGTGTTAATAGAATGTTTTACTTTAAGCTTACCTTTGTCTTTTTAATATCAAAATTTTCCTCTAACTTAAAAATCACAAAATTAATAATTGTACAAATAAAAATTTAGCATTTATAAAAGTGAAAAAAAATAATGGAATATATAATACTATTTTCTTATCTCATTTAAATTTTTTCCCTTCCTTACATGAAGAAAAATATTAATCAAGCAGCGAAACTAAAGCTCGCTGAAATAGAAAACTCACAATTTTTAATTAAAATAATTTTACAAGTATTTGATAATTTGATATTTCTTTAGTCTCTTAATATTTGATTAGAAAATCCTTATATTTTAGAATATCATTTTGAAACACATTGGTTTTAGTAACAATTGATGAGATTGAAAAAAAATTCAGCTCATGATACGATGTAATGCCTAAAATATCTCAAAATATTCAGTGTAACGCATACAAAAATTCTACACATAATTTGTGATGCTAATATAGAAACCTAAATAAGTAATTAATATAAAAATAATACATATTATGCAAATAAATCATAGTATTAAGTAGTCTCAGTATTTACTGGTATATATTGAAATGTTAATTTTTGAAACTACAATGCTAATTGTTACATTATTTGATAAAACAATATTAGTTTAGATTATCAATTGATGAGGTAAAAAAAAGTTCAACCAATGGTACGATGCTTTACCAGAATTAGGGGTGTTCATAGTTTGGTTTAACCGAACAAACTAGCAGAACCAAATTAGTTTGGTTTTCGATTTTAGGATAATCGGCATTTCGGATAAATCGAATAAAAAAGATTGGTTATATGGTTCGGATTTGGTTATTGAAAATAAAATATCGGATTACCGAATTACCGAACTTTTAATTTTATTAGTTTTAGTTTAAGTTTTTTAGTAACCCAATTCTATGTTCCATTCATTCAACACTTTGATATTATTTTTCTTTATTATTTTTTAGTTTCTAGTGTTAGTTTTAATAGTGTTAGGTTTTTGTTTATTAATTTGATTAGTTTAGTATTTAATTTTATGCTTAATTTTTAAATTAACTAGTGAACTTTAGTTAATCGGATAAACCGGAAAAAAAGTTTGGTTAACCAATCAACCAAAAAAAAGTTTGGTTCGAAGTTGGTTTTGATTTTCTTGCATCGAAATACTGAAATACCAAAACTTTTTTACCGAATTACTGAAATACCGGCCGATGAACACCCCTAACCAGAATAGTCTAGAGTAATCATTGCAAAATCTATTTGAATACTATGTATATATTGTTAGAATGACACATAGAAAAAAAAAGGTAAGTAATGTAAAACAAAACATAAATTATGCAAATAAAATCATACTATTAAATGTTCTAAAATAATTGCAAATATACATTGTGTTACACGTCAACTTTGAAAACTACAATGCAAATTTTACACTATTTAGCAAAACAATAAAATATAGATTAAATATCTTGGTGAACAATACAAGGAATTAATCAAAAAGTACTAAAAAAATAAAATTAAAATTCACACACTATTATTAGCTTTAATTTTTATAAATGTCATAAATACAAATTTTAATTTCATAGTAAAATACTATATCATATATAATTTCGGAGCTAACCACATTTGATATTATTCAGAATGAAGGGAAGAGTTTAGAATATAAATGAATTGCTGAAGTAAATGTTATCAAAAGGTGAAGAAATATTAGAACAATACCAATATATTTTCTATTTTGATATATAATTTACATAATATGTTAAAAAATTAATTGCAATAGAGATTATATAAAAACTATGTATTAATAATTTTGGATATATTTAGAACTACAAGTTTTTCAGTACAGTTCTGTGTATTTTAGAGTAAGATAAAAGAATTTTTCTTTAATGTTTTTTATATTTAAAGCAAGATAAAAGAACAACCTTTTATTTTTGTCCTTTAATAATAATCTTAATATATTATGTGGTACCTTCCCATGATATAACGAATATATTAGTTTAATGTGTTTAATTTGATGTCTTTATTATTTACATTTTACTTAGATCATTTTTTTTTCTAATTTTTTGAATTTTTAATTAATCATTTTGTAGTTATTACCATATATTATTTGATCTCATGTAAAAATATTTTCCCTAATAAAAGAATTTTAACATTCTTTATCTATAAAATGATGTTTGATACTTGATAGTGATTTTATCTTTTAATAATAATAAAGAATATATGGATACAACTAAAAAGTTCAATATTATGAAAAAAATCTTTATTTTTAAATGATCACGTAATTGGTGGTGTCGTTATAACATATTATAATCTGAGAAGTTCCTAAAAGAGAAATCAAAATTATTTTGAATCGAAATTAATCACATTTTGTGCCATCAATTTGAATGAAGAGATCAAACTTCAAATTTTCAATAGAATACTAAAATAGATGTTATCATAAGTTTAAGAAATATAAAAAATACTAATATATTCACTATATGTATACACAATTACATAATATGTTAACAATAATTAATTGTGATAGAAATTTATATAACATCCTAATTAAAGTAACGAGTAATTTTGGACATTTTCAGAACTATATGTTTTTCATTAGAATTGTTTTTTATTAACATTCGGTGCATTTCAAAGCAACATAAAAGAACAAGTTATTATTTTAGTTTTTTATAATGATTTTAATATATTACGTGAACCTATTAATAATATGGAGAATATATTAGGTTAATTAGATTTTAAATTTTGATAATAATTTTCTTGATGTATTCGTTCTTTACATATTAATCAGATTTATTTTTTCTTACTTTTTGAAATTATAATTAATTTTTGTGGGTAATTACTATCCATATATCATTTGATTTTATGTAAATATTTTTCGCTAATAAGAAAAATCAATACTTAATCTATAAAATGATATTTGGTACTTGATAGTGATTTTGTCTTTTAATAATGACAAAACATAAAAAAATATATTTAAAAAGTAGAATATTATAAAGAATATCTTTATCTTTAACTGATCAATTAAAAAGAAGAGAAATGGAAATAAGATGAAAATAATATCATATGTTGTTCTCATAAAAGAGAAAGTTTATTTAATTATTTGAGAGGAAATGAAATTGATCTATAATATTGTAACAAATAACAAACAATAGTGAAAAAATTTTAAAAAAAGAAAGGTGAAAATAATTACGAAGAAAAGAGTAAAGATATTAAATATATGTTTTAATATATATACCTTTGTATAAAAAAATTCAACAAATAAAATGTGTACACTTTGTACTTTACGTTATTATTTACTGATTATTTATTTATTTTTTTAAAATAAAAATGTCCAACTAGTAAATCAGGAGTACTACACGTGTGAAACACACGTATATATAATTATATGTTGCAGACACTACTTATAACTTTTTATGGGAAAGTTTTTATAAGTATTTAAAAACTAGGGATAGGGTCAATCTAAAATTTAAGAATGAGAAATAAAACTTTAAAGGAGCTAGTAATATTACAGTTTGTAATCTTCCTAATTTCCTTCTTATTAATAGGAGAATTTGAAAATTCAACTGGCATGTGGCAACATTGAAGGACATTTTCATGTAGCATTTTACATCGAACCAAACAGACCTGTAATCTTTCTATTTCCTTCTTGTTAGCAGGAAAATTTGAAAATTCAATTGGCAAGTGGTAACACTAGAGGGATTCTTTTGAAGACTTTAATTCAAGTACTATATAAGTTTGGGTAAGTTCTACATTTTCATGATGAAACTATCTAATTATACTTTAAATCTTATACATTACAAGTTTTTTAAATACAAGATATTAGAACTTTACAAGTCTTTAATTCAAATACAATCAGATTGTTGAACTGTAGATCTTCAATTAGAATTAAGTTTTGTAATAAATCAAGAATATTAACACTAGGAAATTAATGTAAGAACAGTTGAATACATTAATTAGTCAAATTAATGCATGGAAGAAATAACCTACCATCAATGCATCACCGGCAACCACGACGAAGCAATTGGAAGGAATATCAACTGGAATCCAAATGCCATCCTTTGACTTGACTTCCAAACCGTTAATTTGATTTTGATGAATTACGGTTATGAAACTCAAATCTGTATGAGGAACGAAACCTACATTGCTCTCATTCATCTGGACTGCTCTATATTTATTTACTCGATATATATAAACTATTGATTCCTTGTGAGATTCATAGTATTTCTCAAGGCCATAACTTTCAAATACCATTCTAAGTATCATTTGCTGCAGTTCTGCCACTTGCTTTGAGTAGGAATGAATAGCTTCACTGGTTATTAAACCATAAAAAAAGGTAAATTGCATTGCCATTTACAAGCTTATTACTACTTTAATAACTCCTTAATATTTGGAGCAATTGCATTGCATAGAATTTTTGTAATTTATAATTAATTTAATAATTTTTCTTTTAATATTTTCATTTCATAACTTCCCTTAACTAACTATTAATAACCTTCCTCAAATCACCTCAAAGTAACATCGTCAAACTCTTTAACCTCCTTTTAACCATCCATACTCTTTTTAGTTTGAGAAAATTGTATAGTCCCACTAGGTATCATAACGGTGAGTTTTGAATGCTTTTGAATTTAATTTATTAATTATTTATAAAATAACACACACGTGTAGGGTGTGCTTTTGTGACTAGTAAGTACTATAGGCTACATTTGGACAGAATGATTTAGCGAATAATTTAAAATTTATCAATTTGTTGGAGTAATTTTTACAGTTAAAATCAATGAAATTTTAATTTTTGCCCAAATTGAAAAGTGTAAAAGGAAAGATTTCAAATAATTTCTCATTTGGGCATTATATCTGAAATTCGTTCGTGTTGTATTTGGATCGAATGATTTGACAATGGATTTGAAATCCATTAATTTTTTGGGGTAATTTTTAGGGTTAAAATTAATAAATTTTATAGTTAATTGAATTTAAAAAATGTGAAACTAAGGATTTCAAAAACTTCTAATTTGAGTGATTTTGAAATTCATTATTTTTTCTCTTAAGAAATCCCTCAAAAAAATAGTTGGATTTTAAATCCTTTCCCTAATCCATTGACCATTTTAGTTTTAAAAATCTTTAAAAAATGAGTGAATTTGAAATCTTTTCCCAAAAAATTAATAGATCCAAACGCTACCATATAGGGAATTTGACCTACATGATATTTTTTATTTCATAGTATTTTTACAAACAAAGGCTAGGAATATTTTGAAAAGCGTTACCAAATGAGGAGTCATTTTTTTAAGCGTAAATTACCGTAAACTCCCATGTGGTATGGCCTTCATACTCATAGCCCCCATGTGCTTTGGAAATATACTTTATAATATAACTCGTATGTGGTCTAGACTAAATGGTAAAATAGATGAAAAATATCCAAACTAACAACATTAGTCGAAATTACATTCTTACTCCTATATTTAAATTAGGATAAATTACTATAAACACCAATATAGTATGACTCTCGAACCCATAACCCCCATATATATTGAAAATATACCTTAAACCCCCATTGGACTTGAACTGAATGATACAATAGAAAAAATCATCCAAAATCATGCTTTTGAAATTAAATTTTTACCCTATATACAATTTAATATCAAACCTTTCAGATAATTCTATATACAATTTAATATCAAACCTTTCAGATAATTAATCTCTCGCTATTTTCAAAAATTTTAGCTTTCAATTTGTATGATGAAAAAATGAAAAAAAAAAGACATTAGTTTATTATTACAATTAAATATTTGTAAATTAATGTACGAAAAAAAAAAGATAAAAAGAATTATGGGAAAATACCTCATGCATCCTTGTAGTTATGATTTTTGGTTGTAAATAATGGCTCTCTATAAGTGTCATAAATTTGAGAATAGGTTTATGTAAGTAACAATATGGGTAAGTTTAAGTAAGTAATAATATTGGTAGGTTGGATATATAATTTTTCTTTTTGGGAGGGAAATGAATTTTCAGGCAACACTCGCAATTGGTGCGTGTGTAAGTAAATATGATTAATTTGGATGATTTATGTTTGTTTTATCATTTAATCTAGACCACATGGGGGTTTAGAGTATATTTACAAAAGTATATAAGAGTTATAGATCCGAAATTCATACCACATAGAGGTTTTGATAATTTATCCTAAACTTTTTTTGGGCAAAATTATGTTTTTCATTAAACAATCGCTTTGGGGTATGTGCTTTTCAAACACTGTTAATTTGAATAATTTCCATCTACTTTACTTTTTAAAACAAACTATACAGGGATTTAATGTATATTTTCAAAATATACAGGAGTTTTGAGTCAAAAAGTTATACCACATGAAGATTTACGATAATTTATCCTTTTTCCAAATACAAAATACAAGAACAAAACACTAGAAAAACAACTTATGAATTATAAAACCGAATATTTTTCATTTAGAAAAATAAATAAATAAAGAAGACTACTATAATTTCAAATATTAAACTAGATATATAAGCAAATTATATAAATTATTGATGGTGAAGCATAAAGATTACCAGACATAATATTTCTTTTCAGAGGACCACATGAGATTTCTGAAGTCTTCAACTATTTCCTTACGAGTTGCATCTCCAATAGCAGTAATTTCAAGTTGATGGCCTCTTATAAAATAACCCAAGTCTGGCTTGTCTGAAGTGAATTGACTTTTTTTCTGTGTGGGGAGATCATAGAACTCTTGGAATGCAAGGTAAATAGCACTTATGACTTCTGAAGCAATTTTGTCATAATTTACCAGAAAAAAGCCATGAATCTCAAGTGCATTCTTCACTTGGTTGCTTGTTGAGAGCCAAATACTTGTGTCAGTATTAAGTTTTCATTGGTGAAATCTATAATACGGAGCACTTGATGGTGTTTGGGAATCCATAATTTTAGTTTCTTGAGGATTGTTTCTCAATTGTGCAGATTTTAAGGATATGATGGACATAATAGTTGGTGAATGTGGGATTTTTTTTTTCTTTATTGTTGAAGTAAAGCAAAAAGATTTTTTTTTTTTAAAATACAAGTTTGATTGGCTATAGATGTCCATGTTCCATGTGGGCATTCAAATTTATCAAGTAGTTTAGCATAAGAATTTTAATAATTTCAATAATACACTTCACATGTTTCATATCAAATACGTAATTATAAAGGATAATTTCATAAACCTCCTTGGTCTTTATGCTATTATCACCTAATACCTTTACACTTCTAAAAATTCCATAAACCTCTCTTACTTTCTATTATTTGTAACATGTCGGTCTATTTCAAAAAGAAAGTATTGAACAAGAATTTAGAATATATTGTATTCCCATTTTGCTCCTTTGTAGATCCCACTAGTTAATTCGTATCATTTTTTAATTAACTCATAATGGCTGAAAAAAGTATGATATGCCGATTTAATTTATTAAAAATAACAATTAGTTGATTTGTATCAAATTTTAATTCTATATTTTGTTGTATTTACAATGCTTTTTGGAATCAATTTACATGTTACAAGACATAGAAAGTTAGGGAGAGATTTGTGAAAATTTTTAAAGTTTAGAAGTATTAGGTGATGTTAGTATAAACATCAAAGGGAGTTTATAAAATTATCTCTAATTATAAATCAATAGTGTTGAATTTAAAGTCCAAGTTCTTGGTGAGGATGAAAAAAGAAATCAGAAACATGATTTATTTTATATTGGCTTTCAACCTCCCAAAAATAACGTTCTTTCTAAAGCAAGGGAATATTATGCAACAATTATTCCGATGGCACTTTTAAATGCCATGAAACGGATTTTATGGGATTTTCACAAGATGCCAAATTAAATTATTGGTGAAGCTTTCGAATGTCATAAATACAATATTAGAAATGGGTGGTTATGCAACCCAATGTCCAGTTGAAGTGTTTGTTGTGTTATGATGTAGTATAAGATTTAGTCAAATCAAAATAAAGTTAATTTATGTAAATAAAACTGAAGTAAATATTTTCTTAGGGAGTGTTAGGATTATATTATGGATTCAATACTCAAGCCAAGTTAATTACAGATGCAATGTTGTGGCAATCTGAAAAATATTTAAAAACCATAAATATTGGCATAAATTTGAAGGCAATTTGAAAAATATTAGATTTCGTATAAAATGAAAACTAAATTGGGGCAAAATTTAATAGATACTAATCTAAACCAAGGAATAGCAACAAAAGCATACAGGATCTAAGCAATTAGGTTTTTCCCTTCTTCAAATTTGGATTTAAAAAACATATAAAAAAAAATGAAAATAAAAAACCAGAATAACAAAAAAGTAAAGCAGAATCATGGAGAAGATACATATGCAAGCTTCTCTCTTTCCTAAAACAATTCACTAAGAACTTTATAGTCATGTTAGTGTACTTTGGCACAAATGATTATAGCAATCGAAGGGGTGCACCGACCGATTTGGTGATGAATCAACTTTAATTTACTATTTATTGCACAAAATGGCTTTAATAGTAAAGTCTACATTTCCTAACATTTATTAGTAATTCAAACTTCCTAAGCCTAAAACTTTCATCTAACCAAGAGTCAAAGATCTGTTTTTATTGTGCTAATCAATACCTTAATGAAAGGCCACGAGGGAAACAGATTAACCAAAGCCAAACGAAAAATCATAGGTTGATGAAAACTTTTTAAATAGAGCATCTACGTGGCAATCAAATAGGCATCTGCACTAACTTGCCATGTTTCTTATATACTAGTATACTAACGGAATATCCCATATTATACACAGGAAAACGAATACCTACATTCAATTATTATAACAAAATAATATTAACGATATATAATCTTTAGCAATTAAATTATATAAATACAAACAAAATTAAGTAATAATACTTATAAATTTTACTAATTATAAAATCATATAAATAAAAAAGTACTCTAATTTATAGAACAATTAAAAATATACTAAATGTTTATATTTCTATCATATAAAAATAATTAAAAAGAAATTATATAACTTAATTATTAGTTAAATTAAATTACATATGTATACTATAGTAACTATATTACTATCACTTGGATATATGGTTGTGTTGATAACCTGCTTCTAATTTATATACAAAATTAAAGGATAAAACTGATTTTGTTGAATGTTAATGAACATATATTTAATTTATAATGGTCAAATAAATACAATAGTTTAGAAGTATTGTGTTGTTTAGTGTAAATTAACTTAATTTTGTTGATATAAATTATCAATACAATCTACAATTAAGAAGAAATAAAATTTTTGTAATATAGTTATGTACATATTTTGGTCTATCATTTTATATATACCATGCAATCAAGCATTACATTTGCATGTGCATTGGCCAAGATTGTGTCTTAAAATATAATTTTGATTTTCTAGAGTAGTACGATGCTTTTCACACACACACACATATATATGTACATAAATTGATATTGTCATAGAAAAGTTGTTTCTGACTAGATTCAAAGAAAATAAAAGGGTAAAATATATTTGTAATATTATCTTTCTATTGGCCCTACTTAAGTTTTCATTAGTGTTGTTAATTGCTGTAAGTAAAAAGAAAAAAAAAGAAAAAGATATGCATTAGTGTATTATCAAAAATTGTGTACCTAAAGTGAAGAGAATCAATTAAATAACTAAATTGAATCTCCAAATAGAGAAAATTATATTTTACAATAATGATGAAGCAGAGGCCAAGATTGGCTTGATTGGACTTGAGAATGTTAAAATACACAGGAACGTACACACACATATGAAACAAATTATGATATGTGCACAAAAGTTAAACTTAAATTAACAAAATTTTTTGTAAAAAGATTGGTGATTGTACATAAAGATAGAGTAAGTAGTAGATAGAGAAAAGATAAAAACCTTTGAAAAAAAGTTTATATGTGTACATAAAAAGAAAAGTTACGTATCATTATTTTAATCAGATAAAAACTAATTAAGCGAAGAAAAGTAGGCAATGAGAATAAAGAGAATGGTTAACATGATGATTAATTAAGGAAGGCTAACATAATATATTTATTAGCTAGCAAATGAGATAGTAAATAGAAGACTTGTGGCCATCCTTTCTCAAGTCCTTAAAAACTTAAAAAAAAAAAAAAAATCCAGAATACTTGTGTTTAAAATTTTTTAGTATTGTATCATATAACTGTTAATCATTAAAATTTAGCCTTTAAATCTTATGAATTACTTTGATAAAAGTCACGTTAATTTTTCTATTTTCCTTCTAGTATAGTAATTATATCTCTAAATCAATAGAATTTAGTAATACAACCACGTAATGGTGACGCCAACAAAAGACATACTATTAAAATTATTTTTTAATGTATTACGATTTTGTAATCACTTAAGAATAATGTCTATTGACATTGAATAGTTAATTATAAATATAAACTTTTAACAAAAAGATGCAAAGAAGAAATTGATCTTGCGCGATAAAAGTCACACTAATTTTTACTCTTTTTCCTTCGGGTCTATTAGATATATCTGTAAGTCAACAGATGAAAAGTAATACAACCAATAATGATGCCAATAATAAGACATAATGCTAAAACTATTTTTTAACTTATTACGATTACATGATTGCTTAAGAGTGATATGCATTGATATTGAATTATTAATTACCAATAAATATAAAGTTGCAAAAAGATGCAAAAAAAAGAAAAATGATCTTAAAACCTTTTTTTCTTTTTTAATATAATAAATTATAGTTCTTTTTGATAAATATTAAGTGATGTAATTAGGTTGCAAGAGTGACATCATTTAGACATAGTTAGACTAAATATCTTCCAACTTTTATGAAATTTATTATTTAAATATATATCTAAAATTAAGTTCTTAACAATGACATATAGATAAAAGTTTTACAAAATTAATAAATATTTATTTTCTTAACTTATAGTTATCAATAATGATACTTATATGATGATTTATAATGAGATTTTAATTTTGTAACACTTTTTTTAATTAAAAAAATTAACTATAAGAGGTGTAAGAGAATATGGATTTTAAAAAAAATAAAGTTAGTTAAGGGTAAGATTTATTTAATTAAGTAGTCTATTTTTTTTACATCTATTATTTACCAAGTAAATTTTTTTTGATAGATATGATGCCACATGTCAACTTTTTAGAGCTGCATACTAATAGAGGTTTTGCTATAACATAGATATAAATGTAGATAGATACTATATATAAAGTAAGAGCCCTATTTAGTATGATATAATTTTATGTTATCTCTATTTTACCCTTCTTTAGGTAGTTTTAAAACTTTCCCTAATAACTACTCCAATAATCTTCTTCCTATTTATAATTAATTATTATTTTTTAAATCACACACACATAGTGTGTGTCTTTCCTACTAATTGGATATAAAGGAAGAGGCACTTTTGGTGTCTATGACTCTAAAAAACTCGCTATAATATTTATTTTACCCTTTATTATTATTAACAATATTATGTTTACCCGTCACTAATAACTACCTTATATCACTTCTCCTTCTATTTTTTACTTATTTTTTGAAAATTTCACTTATATATAATGTGTTTCTTTCCCACTACTTAAAGACAATTAAAATTAAAAACTAAATAAATTTACTGTTACAGAATTAGCTTTGTAAGAACTTCAAGATAACTTTATAATCTAAAAAAGAAAAAAGAAAAATTATCAAAACATTCATTTTCTTCAGTTACAACTATAGAGTGAATAAATTCTCCAATGCCAATAAGATGATTAAGAGTTCGAAGGAAGGAATTAAAAAACAAAAAAAGAATTTCGATCAAATATCTAAAATTTGTAAAACAAAAAAAAAATCAATTAAATATCTAAAATTAGATAATTAAATATTTAACATAATTCTTCATAAAAATTGATTTGACAAGTTATTTTGAATTTGTGGTCTTGTAAATGGTCTTTCATGATTTAATTGATAATTACACAACATACACATTTTGACAGATTTGATATTCCAATGCGCTTTTGTATTTTTTAATTAATATCAGACTTGTCCAATGGGCTTGTGATAAAAATAAAAAATAAAAATTGTGCACATATTTCCCATTTTGCCTTATTACTTATTTCATCTTTGGTGAATACTTGTCAAATATTAATGTTCTACCTACACAATAGCTTTGTTATCAACTGTTTATGAAAAGTTATAAATTATTTTTTTAAATTAAAAAGACTTAACTCCATTTTACACGATTTTCACTTTGCACTTTATACTTTTTTTAGATACTTTGCATTCCGAATTGTCAAATTCTTCTCATTTCAGTCTAAAATTTAATTATGTCAATAAAACTAACGATTTTAGGGCACTTGAAAAACAGTGCCATTAAGTTAAAATTGTCCATTAACTGCCCGTGTTGTTCACGTACCTTAAAACCGTTAATTCTGTTGACAGAACTAGATTTGGACTGAAGTGAAAAAAATTAGACATGTTTGGATCATAAGTAAAATGTCCAAAAAAAAAGTATAGGGTGATTCAAAGTGAG
Source organism: Cinchona pubescens (assembly GCA_025175665.1). Lineage (NCBI taxonomy): Eukaryota > Viridiplantae > Streptophyta > Magnoliopsida > Gentianales > Rubiaceae > Cinchona > Cinchona pubescens. The sequence goes on from JANKKI010000367.1 coordinate 1,714,200, forward strand.
AATCATGTATAAATTTGAGGGTACAAAGTAGAGTTAGGCCAATTAAAAAAACACTTTTAAAAAAGCAGATGAATAATTAGACAATTTTGGGTGTAAAATGTCCAAAAAAAAAAGTATAGGGTATAAAGTGAGAATCATGTACAAATTTGAGGGTACAAAGTAGAGTTAGGCCAATTGAAAAAACACTTTTAAAAAAGCAGATGAATAATTAGACAATTTTGGGTGTAAAATGTCTTAAAAAAAAAGTATAGGGTACAAAGTGAGAATCATGCACAAATTTGAGGGTACAAAGTAGAGTTAGGCCAATTAAAAAAACACTTTTAAAAAAGCAGATGAATAATTTTTTTTGAAAACAACTTTTAGTTTGTTTAAACTTAAAAACATAAAAAAATTTCAATTTTTTTCCACAATTATTTTAAAAAGGTGATGTTTTAATTTTAAAAAATTGTAAATAACTTTCAAAAAATTGTTGAAACAAAACAAATCTAATGTCAATTATATAGTTTCATCAACGAGTGCATCACTTTGAAGTGTGTTATTAAAATCTTTTTACGTTAAAATGAATTCACTTGAAATCATCAAAAAAATTATGTTGAAAGTAAATTACCCATCATTTATAACTAGACAATAAAGCGTAAATCAGTCAATAAGCTTTCATGCGATAGTCACAAATAGGGGTGTTTAAACGCAACCCAATTCAAAAATTTAATCCAATCTAAATAAATTTAGAATTAAATAAGTTGAGTTATTGGGTTATATACTTCAGTTGGATTGGGTTGGATTTTGAAAAATAAAACTCAACCCAACCTAATAACCTGACAACAAAATATAATTCACTTATAATTTTTTATTTTCCTAACTATTTCATATAATTTACACTTTATTTTCTTTTCATTCTTCACCAACATTCATTTAACACGTTTTATATCTTTTTTTTTCTTTTCATACTTGAGTTAATCATTTAATTTTTGACAAAATATAATGTTATTTGTAATGGATTCTTACACTAATATATATGTGTGTATATATATATATATATGAAGAATTTTAACCCAAGTAACCTGAAAACCCGAGTAACCCACTCGAGTAATATTTAGATTGAGTTTACTAGGGTTTTGATACTACTTAATTGGATTCGGTGTTTTTTTTTCAACCCAAAATCTGAACACAAAAATCCACCAACCCAATAACATAAACCCCCTTAGTCACATGTTTGAGTCATTAAGAGAATAAGTGGATATCTATAGTTAATCTTCTTATTCTTAAAAAAATAAAATTAAACAAACACTAAGCAAATTAAGTAAAACAAATAAAGTGAAGCAACTAATTAAAATAAAGAATTTAAAGAAATTAAAGATAAAGTAAAATCAATTAAAGCAGTTTAAATAATTAACAATTTCAAGAAATTATTTGTGTTTAGGAGTAAAAAAAATCAATTACATAAAATACTTCCAAAACTAACGGTTATAATAATTGACAACTAAAATGTGCTACTAAATATTTTTTTTTTCTTTTAACAAACAATAGAATATATTATAAAGAAGTTAAATAGTCAAATGGCATACATCATTTTCTACTTCTTGAAGAAACTATAAAGCTAAAGTAGCCAATCTATGACTAACTTTATTGTCCGACTTTCTAATAAAAGTAAAATTACAAGAATAGAAAGATTTTGCAAGATACAAAATATCATGCAAAATAACTCCCTGGTCCTTGTCATCAACCATCTGTTGCTGGATCATAGAAATCACAAATTGAGAATCAGATTCAACCTCAAATTGCTGCACATAAAGCTTGTTGCGCTTGAATCAATGTAAAACGAATAACATTAACTTCTAGGATCTGTACATTAGCTACAGAAAGCTTTCTCTTGGCCCAAGCACCCTTAATAGAACCAGTATGGTCTCTAGCAACTGCACCTAAACCAGCTCTACCACTTAACTGATGATTAGAAGCATCAGTATTTAATTTGATTACACCGCAAGGAGGACAAGACCAAGAATTAAAGTTAGCTGGAGGCTCAAAGGAAGGAGAAATATCAGCAGATAGAGCATCCTTTGAACTCCATCCATTCAGAAGTACAAGAAGCAACCACATCAAGTTCAGAATGCTATAAATGATCAAAATGCCATTTATGCCTAGCTTTCCAAAGATGCCACAATAAGAAGACAGTGAAACACAACAGCTGATCAAAATCTGGAATATTAGATAGATTAATCAAATGCTCCCACCAACTCTAAAAATTATGTAAATTAGGCCAATGCACTGGAGATATCTTCCAAACCACCTAAGCAAAAACACACTCAAAGAACAAATGCTCCAAGCACTCAACATCTTCCCCACATCTTGGACACAGAGTATCAGAAATCGGAAATCTAGTAGCCAAACAACTTTTAACTACAGCAGAACTATGAAGGCATTTATAAACAAAATGCTTGACCTTGTTTTTCACAGAAAGATTCCAAACAAATTTCCACACTTTCTATTGCCCTACATTAGTTATGAGTATAACTGGACTCAGGATGAATTTGAATCATTCTATTAGAGCCAATATAGGAATTTTTAGCAGGGAAATAACCTGATTTGACTGGAAACAAACTAGACTAAGCAAAGTGCCAAACTCTTTTACAAAACACCCCTGGTAATAGGAAGAGGGAGCTGCAAAATGATTTGTGCATCTTCTTTCTTAAAAACATTATTCAGCAAAGAAGAATTCCAAGAAGACTTGTCAGCAGTTAACAAATCAGAAACATAAACAAGTTCACAACCAGAAGGCCTAGAGGTTTGGGGTTTAAAGGTATAAGGATTTAGTAGCCAAGAATCTTCCAATAATTTCCCCATTTCCAACAACAAATCTTGTCCCGCTAAAAACCAGATACTTAAAAGACATAAAGCTCTTCCAAATACGAAGAAGAAGTAGACACAGAAAAATCAAATATTGAAGAATGAGAGAAATGCTTAGCCTTAAGTGTTTACTGACCAAAAGATTAGGAAGAGTAAAAATCCTCCCTAAAATTTATCTACCCAGAAGAGCTGAATTGAAAGATTAAATGTCTCTAAACCCCAACCCCCTGACCTCTTAACCTGAGTCAACTGTTTCCAGTTAAGCCAATACAATTTAGAACCAAAACAATCACCCCTCCTCCTACCAAAACTTCACAATCAAACTTGACAACTGTTTACAAACCCCAACTGGCAAACAAGAACAAGACATGATATACACAAGAATAGAATTTAACACAAATTTTGTAAGAACCTTCCTACCAGCAAAAGATAAAAACTTTTCTTCCAACCAGAAACTTTCCTTATAATCTTATCATTAACAAAAGAAAAAACATGCCTCTTAGTTCTACCAATAAACATAGATAGTCCCAAGTATTTATTAGTACCTCTATCCTCAACTACCCCAAAGAATGACACACTTATAATCTTAAATCTTGAGGAGTATTTTTACTAAAACAAATGGCATATTTACCCAAATTAACAATCTAACTAGAACAAGATTTATGTTTCTTATAATGAAGAAGAGAAAAATTATTACGACTTTCTTAAACACTGACTTTACAAAAGAGAAGGGTATCATCAGTGAAGAGTAAATGAGAAACACTAGGACCCCCTCAACCAATCTTAACCCCAGTCATGTCCTTATTAACAACAGACTACTTATGCCCTCAAAGAAGAAAAAGATAGGGAGATAAAGGATTTCTTTGTCTTATTCCTCTAGAGGGCCTAACAAAACCAAATACATTACTATTAATTCTAAAAGAATAAGTAACAGATGTAACACACTTCATAACCCAGGAGATCCGTTTAGCACAAAAACCCTTTCTATCCATCACATTAAGCAAAAAATTCTACTCTACCCTATCATAGGCTTTAGAAATGACTAATTTGATAGGCATAAAAGCATTTTTTTTCCTTTATGATTATCATTAATATTCATGTGCTATCATGACATTATCCAAAATTTGCCTCTCAGAAATTAAAGCAGATTGGCATTCATTAATACATTTAGACAGAAAAATGTATAAGTTTTAGTCTATTAACCAAGATTTTGGAAATAATTTTATAAAGAGTGTAATACAAGCTAATAGGATGATGCAGAGAAACCAAAGATGGATTATGAACTTTAGGAACAAGAGAGAGCACTATACAGCAGAAAGTAATTGTCCAGAATGGAAAAAACTAAAAACGACTTTAGTAATATCAGGTCCAATTATATTCCAATACCTTTAAAAAGTGAAAGGTGTCATACTATTAAAATCAAGAGAAGTATGAGGAGACTGAGAAAAAAATACCAAATCTAATTTCATCAAAAAGAGCAGGCATGGTTAACCTCTTATTCATATCAGAAGTGAAGGACCTTGGAATACCTTGAAGAATTTCATTGTGATCCAAAACATTAGTAGATGCAAGCAAGGTAGAATTAAAATCAGACAACTCTTGAGTAATAAAAGGCAAATCATCACAATAAGACCCATCAGATCTTTGCAAGTTAACCAAAGAGTTCAATCTCGTTCTTTGCACAGTAGTTGAGACATGAAAATTTTTTGTATTTTTATCACCCTCTTTTAACCATTTAATCTTGGATCTTTGCTTCCAAAAAGTCTCTTCATCCTGATAAGCAGAAGTCAGATCTTTCTTTAACTCCGGTAAAGCAGCCCAGGAAAAATCAGAACATTGTTCTAAATGTTGAATCTCAGTTTTCAAATATTGAATTCTATTTCTAGAATTATAAGTAGAGGACTTTCTCCAACTAATCAAGGCAACTCTATAGGATTTAATCTTAATGGGAATTCTACAATTATCTTTAAAAGTTTGTACAGTACAAATTTTTAAAGTACATGATATTGCACTGTATAAATATTTAAAGTACAATGGAATGGTTCCCTAAAAAAAAATTGTAAAATTTTCCTTAATCTTATGCGTTGGCTTATAAAATTTAGAACCAAGAACAGAGGATTTCTATGCAGACCAGACAACATTATGAAAACCCTCACATTGAGCCCATCTTTGATCAAAAACAAATATTCTTTTAGATCAACATTATGAAAACCCTCACATTGAGCCCATCTTTGATAAAAAACAAATCTTCTTTTAAAAGGAATTGTCTGAGAGATAGAATCAAACAATAGCACTGAATAATCAGAAGATTTAGTAGGATAATGAAGCAACTTAGTAGAATCAAATTTAATTCTCCAGGGTCCAAAAGAGAAAACTCTATCAAGTCTTTCCTCCACAAAACCTTCACCATCCCAGAAATTAACCCAGGTGAACAAAAGGCCAAAAAAATCCATGTCCATAAGCCCAATATTACTAATGAAATGAAAGAACGTTCACCTTTCAATCTACCCTTCTTTTTTCCCTAATAAAGGGAATAGCATTAAAATCTCCAATTAAAATAAACTTACTACCCCACATAGACATTCTACTAACAAGAAGTTAAATTGCGAAGTTCTAATATTAGAATCACAACTAATATAAAAACAAATATACCACCAAATATTGCCAAACTCGTCTTTTACTTGCAGCTCAATAGAGCATTACCAAATACAACACATTAAGAACAGAAAAACATCCATTCCAAAACACCACCATACTACTGGATAAAGCCACACGATCTACAATAAACATATAATCTAAACGCAACTTCCTATGAACTTTATCCACAAAACAACAATTATTCTTTGTTTAAGAAAGAAAAATCAAATTAGAGAATGACAAGTGTTGATACTAAAATTTTGGACTAGAGTTAGCCCGTGTAAATATCATCCAAAGTAAAAGTTGGGCACTGTGAGTAGAACTTACGTCCGGATCACCTTAAAATAAAAAGGACGGGGCGTTGTCCCCCGAGGTAAGTTCTGACGCTCAAGTCAGTATTTAGACCAGAGAAAAAAATTCTATAAGAATTCAGAGCTTTAATAACTAGGAAAGTAATTAATTGAATCATACTTGTTACTTTGATATTTATATCTGAAATTGATGGGTCATATCGATTTGTGGGTCGAATATATAATACGGGTCTATTTAAACCACAAGAGCAAAATTACTAAACATACCATTGGCGGACCCAGGCCCTGAGCCACGTGTAATATTGTCATTGGCTGTATATTTTGGCATCATCATTTGCCCCCAGTCTCTAGTCAAAATTTTTTGGGTTGAGAGTGCTAAATCCTTGATGCCGTATTCACACCCTGGTCGGAGCCATAGTTTGACCGAAACCAATCTCATGACTTAGAAAATTATTTTTTTGGAGAAAAATCTTTTTTAATATTTATTTGAGAATTATTTAAAAAAATTTATCTACCGGAGTAGAAAAATAAAAAATTTAATTACACCGGAGTGTACTTGAGTCACGACTTAGGTTGCTGTATAGAATTTTTCTTGTAGTAAACTATCCTTATAATTTCTCTGTCACAGGTACCATGCTGTAGACTTCCCTACTGTTGCGGAGTAGTGCCATGAAATTCCCTATTACTGTGGAGTTCTTTACTATTGTGGAGCAGTGTTATGAAACTCTTTACTGCTTTTGAGTACTGCCATGGAATTTCCTATTACTGTGGAGTTCTTTACTCTATTGTGGGATAGTGTTATGAAACTTTTTACTACTTTGGAGTACTACTGTGGAGTTCCGTACTGTTGTGAAACTCCCTACTGTTGTGGAATTCCTCACTACTGTAGAACTTCCTACTACTATGGAGTTCCTTACTGTTGTGGAACTCCCTATTGCTGTGGAATTCCTTACTTGAGTATCCCATGATTTTAGGATTTTGGATTGTTTTAGAACTACTACAACTCCACTTCCAGGTTACTCTAGTATCACAACGATTGTGCCAAAATACTACAGTACTATTTGTACCACTCTAATTTATCAACGACATTTCAAGTAATAACTTAATTTTTTTTTTAATGAGACGTGTACTTTTTTTTTTTGGACTATAGACCCTAGCCGTGACTTCATCCCATCAATACATGGTTGGACTTAAACACATATGAGGAACTAAGCTTCAAATAATTAGTCCGAAGTCGAATAAAATTTCACTCCACAAATTTAATATTTAGTCTTAAAGACCACAGCGGGAGGGAAGAGCAATACCATGAAAAATTTTACGATAATAGACCCCAACTCCACAACATCCAAAATAAACCACAACTTTCTTTGTGGTAATGATATGCCCTCTTTCTCAGCTGAGCATGATTCTTCTTCAAACACAGATGTTGTAGCTTTCACAATCAACCTTGACCTCGATGACGATGCCTGGGATGACCAAATAGAAATTGACGACGACCAAAACTTTGATGATGATCGGGACATTAACAATAATCTTGCACCGAAAACTATCGATACTTTAGATTTTTTTTTTACTACAACGACAGAACCGGTTAGGATAGTGAGAAAGACATAGTTGATGCAAGGGGTGTCCCTGGGTTAGATAGAATTCAACAACCTATGCACAGTGATATTTGAGGTCTTCAACCATATAGACACAGGGGACATGATTTTTTCCTGTATACATCCAAGAGGTGAGTTTTTCACCGCGTAGACCTTGAGTGAACTTGTCTAATACTACTACCTCATGTGTAGGCATGCCGCTCTTATCTTTTGCCACCATACCCTAGCCGAGATAGGGAACAGTCACACCGTAATTGCAACAAAGTAGTTGAGAGTGAAGTAGTGCAGGGTGAGTCAAGTAGGAGTGATGCTTCTCCACCTTACCAGGAAAAAATTACAAAGGATTCGGGGTGAGCCAAGGACCCTAATGATATTTACTCCAAGCTTCTAGTTCCTCGGAAGGCTGCATTGATGACACTCGGAAGAGTAAGTCCTCCTCGTTGAATTAGGCGTGACATTGGTATTTCATTTTTTAGAAGATCTTGGCAATGCTTCCGGAGGGGTAAATCCTACTCTGGAGAATAGGTACAACTTAGGTACTTCACATTGAAAGTCCTTGAATTGCCCCCGGAAAGGAAAATCTTACTCCAGAGAGTAGGTATGACATAGGTATTTCACTTTGGAAGTCCATGGAATTGCTCTCGGAGGGGTAAATCCTACTCCGAAGAGTAGGTATAACATAGGTACTTCACTTTGAAAGTCCATGAAATTGCCCCCAAAGGTAAATCCTACTCCGGAGAGTAGGTATGACATAGGTACTTTACTTTGGAAGTCCATGAAATTTCTCTCAGAGGGGTAAGTCCTACTTCGGAGAGTATGCGTGACATAGGTACTTCACTTTGGAAGTTCATGGAATTGCCATTGGAGGAGTAAGGTGATCTCGGAGAATGAGATATTTGAACCTCGAAAGGGTGAGTCTTACTCTTGGGGTGAGACTTAGCTTGTAGGAGTTTTCAGTTGAAAAGATTTAGATTTGCCTCCAAAAGGGTGAGGTTATCCTGGAGGATGAGATATTTGATCCTCGGAAGGGTGTGAGTCTCACTCTTGGGATGAGACAGCTTCAAAAGAGGTGATGTGACCCCAGAAAGTGCTTGGGTCCTGAAGAACATATGCCTTTGAAGAACCTGAGTATGTGGGATCCTTATTGCTCAACCTCTTTTGTGTTGAACTATTTATTGTAGAGAGTTAATTACACTATTCAAAGGATAAAAAGATTTAGAAAACTATATTCATTATTGAAAATAAAATATTTGCAAGATCCACAGCAGATGTCACCTCAAACATGGTGTAGCATGGCCTAAGAAAGTATATGAAAAGTTATATAAGATATTAGGTGTACTAGTCTTTAGGGCTTAGCTAGTAATACCGTCCCTAGATTTTCAGCTGCTGACTACCTACTTCGTTCTTAGTCTCGGATAAACTGTTTCAAGTAACCTCTTATGATAATCTCTTCAATTACATTTTTCAAAGAAAAACAATCATTGGTATCATGCCCATGGTCTTTGTGGAAGCAACATCACTTCTTTTTGTCTCTATGCTCTAGGTTGCTCCTCATTGAAGTTGGCCATTTCACAAAAGGCTCTTTCTCAACCATAGCTAAAATATGAGCCAGGGTAGAATTGAGTAAATTATAAACTTTAGGAGGATCGGGACTCCTCATATAAGACACGGTTATAGATAATCGGTCCTTAACATTGGTCTTCTTAGTAGGTTCTACTTTACAAATTTCTTAAAGATTGACCTTTCTCTTTTTCCTTTCTCCCTCATCAGCCTGAGCTAATTTTTTTGCTCTAAGGAAGAGTGCAGTAAAAGTGGTTGGAGGTTTGAAGTTGAGGTTAAAGGATAATTTTCCTGGCCTCACCCGGTCTAAAAGGCCATGATCTGCATTTCCTCCGTAACTCCTTGGATTCCAATCATCTCATTCTTGAATCTATTCACATAATTCATGAGTGATTCATCTAACTTCTACTTAAGAGTAAGCATATGTGTTCTTGTCTTTGGAATCTTCTTTTGATTCACAAACTTATTCAAAAACAAGTTTACCATTTGATCAAAGTTTTTAATATCACCCCTCTTGTATTCTCTGAACCAGTCTGAGGTGGCGTCTTTAAGGGTTCCAGGGAACTCTCAACAGAGGATGGAATCTGACACTCCTTGAAGACATCTTGGAGCGGTAAGCGTCTCGGTACTCCCATGAATCAGTAGTCCCATTATAGGAGTCAAAGTTTGGAGTTTTCCACCTCTTCTCTCAGAAGAGACTCTTACATGATATCATCAGTGAAGGGAAGTGAATACTTGTATCTGGTACTCCTTCCTTCACTTTCATCCATTCTATCCACTCTGGCTTGCAATTTCTCCAACCTCTTCCTCAGGTCCTCTTCCCTTTCTGGGACTAGCAATACGGTACGATCCTTCTCCTGGTGTTTTTTTTTTTTTTTTGCATGAGCAACAGATACATCTTTACCTAGGCTTCTTTCCCTGATACTACTAGGCCTTGACAAGGCCTTTTTTCGTGATTCGTGTCGGTCAGACCGACCTGCACGTTCCCGCCTAGCAGACTCGACTAAAGTGAGCTCATGTGTCCCTTGATCATTTAGCCTTCTCTCCCATTGGGTGCTCCTATCCCCTTTGTTGGTATTAGGCTAGGGATAGAAAATTCGGGGATTGCCACCTGAATTGCGCGAAGGCTCCTCATCCTAAGGGAGGTGACGCTGCAGTTGTTGTCTTATGACCATATCCTTTAGCAAAGCATTCTATTGCCTCTGCAGAAACTTATGGATCTCTTCATCCTTGTCCACAACCCGGGGATTGGAATCCTCTTCGCGTTCTCCCTGCCGTTTTATCTCTTTGCGAGATCGATCGAAGTGATGTTGAGTTAAAATTTCTTTGCCTTTGTCAGCGTTGTTCTTGTGGGCGTTATGCGTGCTAGGTGCCATGTCCTAGTATTGACTTTTAGTTCAGTATTCCCACAGACGGCGACAGATGTTGATACGAAAATTTTGGGCTAGGGTTAGCTCGTGTGCAGTATTATCCAAAGTAAAAGTTGGGCACCGCGAATAGTACTCATGCTCGGATCACCTGAAAATATAAAGGGCGGGATTTTGTCCCCTGGGGTAGGCTCCGACACTCAAGTCAGTAGTTAAACTAGAGAGTAAAATTCAATAAGAAATCAGAGCTTTAATAATTAGGAAAGTAATTAATTGAATCTGACCTGTCACTTTGATATTTATACCTGAAATTAATTGGTCAGATCGATCCATGGGTCGAATATAATACTTGTGACCCGATTGGGTCTATTTGAACCATAAGGGTTTAAATTACTAAAATACCCTTAGTGGACCTGGACTCGGAGCCACGTGTAATATTGTTATTGAGTGTATTATTTTGGCATCATCAACAATAAAATCATCTCCTTCAACTAAGAAATTGTCAGCGACCCCCTGCAGCAGCGACAATTCCATGCTAAAATCCTCATTTATCAATTTGGGCCCATTCAAAGCTGGCTGTCACCACCTTTTGATTAAAGAGGAAAGACTTACCAGAGAACGAGATTTCTTATCACTAGATTTGTTCACCTTTCTATCACCTCTCCTTAAAGAAAACTTCCTTTTACACCTACTTCCCATGGCAGAAGATTTCCCAAATTCAGGGGTAGATTGCATAGTCATCTGCTCAACTATAACTTGAAAGAAATCACCATTTTTTCCCCATAATCCCAGAGGATAGTCACATACACAGGTTGCTCAAGATTTAAAAACTAATTTCAAAGAATCATCATTAATCAAAGCCATTTCATCAGAAGAGATTGACGTTTAGATGAAGGTAGGATTTGTTGAGGTTGTGGAAAGAAATATGGGGAATTTTTTGTTCACACATATATCAGCTGGGGCCAAAGAAAAAGGGGGTAAATAACACGGTGCCGTTTTTCAATAAGTCAGAGGGAGTTAAGCCACATTTTTTGAAATATAGGGGCAGTTACCTTACAATTGAAATTATCATAACTGCCCGAAATAGTTAACCCTTCCTTAAAATAATCAATGAAACCGTCATCAGAAACTGATTTGAGGCCTGAAAATTTGTCGAAATCCAAATTCCCAACATTAGACAATGGTATAGAGATATGCTAGCAGCAGGTTTAGACTTTTAAAGCACAACATAAAAATTTTGGGATCGTAAAATTTTCTTAAATTATTATTTATGAAATATATAGATCATACCATGCTTATACCATGCTTATATACGTTATTAACACTTTTCTCTAGTATTAAAACTTATGTACTATTAGATGCGTTATTAAATCATTTAGAACTTTGGTATTTAAGAAACAAGATATTTAATTCGGAAACACTATTAGGGAGAGACTTGCCAAGGTATTAACTCAAGTATCTCCTAACCTCGCTTAATGTACCATTTAATATTTTAAGACCAAAATCCGAGTTATTTTAAGCTAATTATGCATTAAATTAACATAAAAGACCAATTTAACATTTAAGCATGTATAGCACGTAGTAAGGGAAGAATAGGTAATCTTGAATCTACGTTGAAAAGGTTTCAATAAAAAGTTAGTATATTATTACAAAAGTCATATTGATAAACTAACTTGGTTAGTAAATATTGGAATTTATATATTGATATTTAATTAAGGTTAAACAATAACTTTCACGAATTTTTTTTTTTCTATTTTTCTAGATGATATATACACTTGTCAACAAAATAATTTTGGGTCAAGCAATTTGAATTTAACAGGGTTTATGCGTCCGTTTAAAACATACCCATATTTTTTTAGATGTTTAAAATTTTACTATGTTATACTGAATTCTTTATATATATATTATATATATATATATATATATATATCAAGTTTATTTTGTATTCCAGAAAAGCAATTATACTTACATTAACTTTTAAAATTCAATTTATATATTTTTAATCACTTTTTGAAATAATTTTGAAAAATAATAAAAAAAATCATACAAATGCACGGGTTAGCATCTCATATCTACTTAAATGAGTTAAATAAAGTCTAATAAATAGCTAATTAAAATTAATTCGGGGACACAATGAATTTAAAAAAAAAAAAAAAAACTTAGGGTGAATATTTTTTAAATAAAAGTTAGTCATCTTCTTCCTCTTACACACACCACCACTACCCCTACCCTACAACCAGCCCCCCTCCCCCCAATCAATACCCCAACCTCCTAATCCTGCCACCCAACCCATTCTACCACCACCCCAAGAGCACCATCTACCCAACCCATCTAGATCTATCTCCCCTTCCCTATCCCAACTCCCCCACTCCTTCCATTCTCGCCACTCACCTAACAGCTAATTCCCAATCTGCCAACCCCCATCCCCCATCTATCCCATGTAAATTTGCCTCTCTCTAGCCATCCAACCCAACCTCGTTAATCCCACACATCCAACCTCACCGCTCAACCTTTCTTTGTCAACCCATCCCACCACTACCCTGAGAGTCCTGGACCACCTACCCCAATCCAAATCTACCTCCCCAACCCCCTAACCCTAGATCTATCCCCGATTCCAAACCCCTCCGTCTCCAACCCCACGCTACCCCACCCATCCCACTACCCAGCTCTCTCTTTGCCCTAATCCCTAAGGCATCTAGCAGCCATTTTTCTTTATTTCTTTTAGTTTATTTTTTATTTTTTATTTTCCATTCCATCTAAAAGATTTTTTTTTGTTTTCAATTCTGTCTAAATAAATATTTTATCTGATTTTTCTTAATTTTATTCTAAATTTTTTTCTTTATTACGATTCTTCTTTATTTTTTCCTATTTTGGTTCATCCCAGCTTTTTTTAATTACATTTTTGTGTTTTTTTTTTCGATCATTTTTTTTTCATTGATTAAAGTAATAAAATTAAAAACTCTTTATATATACTTAAACGAGCTAAATCATGTCTAACAAATAGCAAATTAAACCTTGAACAAATATAAATTAAACTAATGTTAATCTTTTAAACTTAAAACCTAATTAAAAAATTTCCAATAATATATATGGCTCAAATTAGATTACTGCTAAAAATTAGGGGAAGATGTCAATATCAAAAATAAGGTTAAAAAAGGACTAAAGTAGTAATTTTTGAAGCAACTGTTCATCCGGTTGCCAATCGAGATGTCACTTTCAATGCATTACACATCATCAATGTCAAGGATTAGAAATATCAGGGGAGCAAAATGCTTCCCTAATTTTCAGCTAGATATGGCTGGTATCATTCATCTATTTATCCTTCCAGTTACGTTCCTGTCAAGGGTGTTTATCTGTTCTAACGTGAGCAAAAGTTCCTATCCTTCACTAGCTTTGGTGTCAAAAAAACTTTGCAAATACTTGCACGATTCTCTCAAATCCTATTTGTTCCCACCAAGGGTGAAAAGAAAAATAAAACAAAGCACTGAAAATACTACAATAGAAAAAGTTTATTGGCTAAAATTCTGTAAACTGCAAGACATCGAGACAAGGGACACAATCATTTAGTTTATCTATAAACGACATATCCTTTACTTTTCCAAAAATCCATTATTAAGGTCCATTAAGTTTCAAGTCCATTCATCCACTAAATTAAGAGTTATTTGATTAATTATCTTGAAAAGAAAAATTTAGAAAGATAAGAATTATAAGGAATTAACTTTTCCAAACTTAAAAAAAAAAAAAAATGAGAAAACTAGATTGAGACACCCTTCAAAGATAAATTATTTAAACTGCAAGAACAATAAGGAAATTAATTCAATCCCATAATACACTATAACAAATATTCTCATTTCAGTTTAGATTCCCAACATACGCACCTTATAAGTTTTACAAGTCAAGACAAGAGTAAGGGCCATATTGAAACATTATTATCAAAATAGAATTGAAATTACAATATTTATTGAGGTATCACAATTTATTTGTTTCTTTTACATATGGAGTTTTAGGACAATGAAGAGATAAAATGTGCACATGGTTCCTTAAATGCCAAACAAGAATTTGAGTTTATCTTCAATCCAAAGTAACCTTTGTGTGTAGGTTAGAGAAACCAAATCAAAATGATCAAATGGCTTGAACAATAAAGGATGTTTCTCATCCACTAGCTCTTTTGGTGCATGCACTATCCCATTCTTGTAGGAAAACATGCCAATTGAGTACCTTGACACTTCTGCAGGCGTTATGACTCGATGAACAGCAGAGCGTATCCTGCCATTGCTCCATGCCTATGGCAAGAAAAATATCTCTTAACTTCCTCGTTAGAAAATTCCACTGTCTAATTAAAGAAATTATATTGTACTTTAAAGATTTATATTATATAATATTTTATATTTTAAAAACTTGTATTGTATAATATTTAAAGCATAATGAAATAATTTTTCCACGGGACATAAAACTTCCCTTAGATATATCTTAGTACAAACATATTATATGCTTTAGTATTTCAAGAAACAATAATGATAAGTATCCATATCTATGCATCAGTCAACAATATTCCATGTAATGGAGTAAATATTAGACAATAAAATGTAATTTAAGCGGTAAGATACTTTCTTTATTTGTTGGTCATGAATTTGAGTTTAAAAAAAAAAAATTGATAGAAGTTCTATCCGATACCGTCTTTGAAACAACATACTGAGAATAGTTATCCCTGTACCCCCACTTTTTTAATAAGAATCTCTACTGTAATTCACCCTTTCTATGAATACATCTTTCTCTAACATTTTAGCTCCCCATTAATTATGTGATTAGCTAGGCAGCAATATAACTTCTCACTAAGTTTGAAGCTTTAAAGATCACTGCTCAAATTTTGTCATGACCCTTATTTAAATTTTAAAAATAGAAATACATCATATCAATATATATATCAAACTCATGATCAATGGAGTGTATCATACGAGAAGCATATTACCATTTAAACTAAACTTCATTGTCCACATCAATATATTATAGATAAGCAATAATATTGCACAAGTTGATAGACAATTCTTGTTAGAGTAGTAATAAGATCACCGACAATGTAATTTTCAATATTTACAGATACTACTTATAACATTTTATGGGAGAATTTTTATGAGTATCTAAAAATTAAGGGTAGAGTTAGTCTAAAATTTAGGAATGAGAAATAAGGCTTTAAAGAGTCGGTAAGATTGCAGTTTGTAATCTTCCTATTTTCTTTCTTATTAATAGGAGAATTTGAAATTTCAATAGGCAAGTGGCAACCCTAAAAGACTTTTTTCATGTAAAATATTTTCTAAGAAAAATATTTTCTTCAGGAATACATTTTACATCCAATCAAATAGACCCGTAATCTTCCTTCTTTCCTTCTTGTTAACAGGAGAATTTGAGAACTCAATTGGCAAGTAGCAACACTAAAGGCATTCTTTTGAAGACAACTTTCTTTCAAATACTATTTAAGTTTGGGTAAGTTAAACGAAACTATCTTGTTATATTTTACATCTTGTACAATTCAAGTTTTTAAAATACAAGATATTGTTACTCTACAAGTCTTCAAAATACTATTAGATAGTTGAACTGTAGATCTTCAATCAGAATTAAGTTTTGTAATAAATCAAGAATATTAACACTAGAAAATTAATGTAAGAACAATTGAATGCATTAATTAATCAGATTAATACATGGAAGAAATTGCCTACCATTAATGCATCACCGGCAATCACAGCAAAGGAATTGGGGGGAATATCAACTGGGATCCAAATGCCATCCTTTGACTTGACCTCCAAGCCATTAATTTGATTTTGATGAATTATGCTTATGAAACTCAAGTCTGTATGATGAGTTAAACCTACATTGCTCTCTTTCATTGGACACATCTATATTTATTTATTCGACATATATAAACTGTTGATTCCTTGTGAGATTCATAGTATTTCTGTCAAGTCCATAGCTTTCAAATACCATTCTAAGTATCATTTGCTGCAGTTCTGCCACTTGCTTTGAGTAGGAATGGATAGCTTCACTGGTTATTAAATCAAAAAAAAAAAAAAAAAAAAAAGTAAATTGTATTGCCATTTATAAGCTTATTATTACTTCCTCCAATTTAAAATAACTGTCACATTTTGTTGGTGCATACGGATTAAAAAAGTTATTAAATTATATCAATTTTACAAAAAGATAGTTCAAAGTAATCAAATTACTCTTTTGCATTAATATCCCAACTATATAATATTCCCTTTATTAATGTTTTACTAAGGGTAAAAGTTTAAAAAAATATCATTTAATATTTTCTCGATTTTCTAAAGTAACAAATAATATGAAACAAGACAAATTATCCAAAATAACAGTTATTTTGAAACCAAATGAGTACTTAAATAACTCCTTAGTCTTTGGAATAATTGCACTGCATGGAGATTTCCTAATTTATAATCAATTTAATAACTTTGTTTGTTTTAATATTTTCATTGCATAATTTCCCTTAACTAACTATTAATAACCTTCCTCAAACCACCTCAAAGTAACATTGCCTAACTCTTTAATCTCCTTTTAACCACCCATACACTTTTTAATTTGTAGAAAATTTTATAGTCCCGCTAGGGTATCATAGCATTGTGTTTTGAATTCTTTTGGATTTAATTTATGAATTATTTATAAAATCGCATGCACATGTAGGGTGTGCTGGTATGACTAGTAAGTATTAGAGAGTGTTTGATAATTCCATTAAGTGCTTAAACACTTTATGTATTAAGTGTGTTTGATATCAAAATTATTCTACTTCTTAATACATTAAGTGCCATTTAATTTATATAAAAAATTTAATTGAAAAATTTATCACTTAAGTTGCTGAATTCTTTAATAATATCAAAACTCACTTAATTTTTCTTCATATTCACACACGCAAACACATATAATCTCTCATACATACAAAAATATATTTATTTTTCTGCCATACGCATAGTTTTTCTCTATCGTACACACACACAAAATATACACTTTTATACATAATTGCTTTCTATCACATACAACAAACATACTAATATCTTCTCTTATACATACCTTCACGCACTACATTTGTTCTCTCTTACATAAGCACATACTAACACATAATACCTCTGTCTCTCACTCTCACACACACACACAATATATGTGTATATTGCTGAACTATTTTTGTGTATTAGAAAGGCAATAATTAAAAAATTAACCTTGTATAAATAATATAATATGATTATTGAACTATATAATATATATAGCATAAAATACGCCAGTTTAGCGCTCAAATTTAATTGATTATCAAACACATACAACATTATGAATTTTACAAATTAAAACTTCAACACTTTAATTTTCGGTATTCAGACTTTAGTTTTATCATACGCCTCCTAAGTTATAAGTAGGCGTGAGCACAAACCCGGTTAATCAAATTCGCAACCTTTACTATTTCCAGATTGAAAATTCGAAAAAGGTTCAAATTAGAATTCGATCAGTTAATTGGTCTGACCAAATTCTGAAGTCGAAAATTGGTTACGAAATTAGAATTTAGTTTTGGATTCAAAATTAACCAATTTTTTTAATTCAATTCGATATTTGACTCCCTCCTATACATCTTAATATATATAGATCGATTGATCGATAGATAGATAGAGTTTCAAAATCAAAACCCTTTAAAAAAAATATTTTGTACTTGTCGTAAGAGCAAGTAGAAGGCTTGCAATGTTACTAAGATCTTTTTGTCTCTTAAATATGTAGTATTATATAATATAGTTTTACAAACTATATCCCATAATTTCACTTGTAATATATATATATATATAGGCACACAAATATGCAGATGCGAATCCAAACACATGATTGTATACGACTTATTTATGTAAAGTCTTAAAAAAATACTACATATGTTCAAGTATAATATAGTCGGATTATTTTTTAGATTGATTTTTTTTCAGTTTTTGTACTAAGGATTTCAGTAGAATGTCAATGGGCAAAAGCCCAATGGGCAAATGTGATTAATGGAATTTGAGACCAATTATCCAATTCGGCTTTGGTTAACCAAATTTTGTTCTGAATTTAATTTGAAATTGAAATTGGTTAATAATTTTAAGACTCATTTATAAATTTTGATCGAATTATTTGGTCGATTGACTGATCGATTAACTGATTCTATCCCTAAGCTCCTTTGGTTCAGTTAATGATTTAGCGAACAATTTGAAATTTATTAATTTATTGGAGTAATTTTTTGGGTTCAATAAAATTTTAAATTTACCCGAATCAAGAACTGTAAAAGGAAAGATTTCAAATAACTTCTCATTTGGGTAGATTTGAAATTAATTCATATTGTATTTGGATCAAATGATTTGGTGATAGATTTGAAATTCATCAATTTGTTGGAGTAATTTTTAGGGTTAAAATAATAAATTTTAAAGTTACTTGAATTAAAAAGTGTGAAACGAAATATTTCAAAAAAACTTTGAATTTGAATTCATTATTTTGAGGCTTTAGAAATCCCTCAAACAAATGAATGGATTTCAAATCCACCCCTAATCAATTGATAATCTTAGTTTTAAAAATCTTTTTAAGAAATGGATAAATTTGAAATCTTTCCCCAAAAAAAATCAATAGATCCAAACGCTACCATATAGGAATTTGACCTCCATGATATTTTATATTTCATAGTAATCTATAAACAAAGGAGGAATTAAAGGGCTATTGTGAAAATTACAAAATTTCACCTTAAAAACGAAAATACTTCAATTAGATCCCTTTAGAAGTTAAAATCTAGACCTCCTCAAAATTAAGTTCATGAAAATCCACTAAAAATGGACTTTTATATATCTCGAACCCTCAACTTTCATCTACGTCCCTAAATAAACCTTCCCACAACTATTATTTTTGTTCCAAGTTATCATGAAAAGCATTATCAAAAGAGGAGTCTTTTTTTTATAATCAAAATACAAGAACAAATACTAGAAAAACAACTTATCAATTATAAAACCAAATATTCCATTTCATTTAGAAAAACTGCTAAAATTTCATATATTAAACGATATATAAGCAAATTATTGATGATGAAGCATAAAGATTACCAGACATAATTTTTCTTTTCAGAGGACCACATGAGATTTGTGAAACCTTCAACTATTTCCTTACTAGTTGTATCTCCAATAGAAGTAACTTCAAGTTGGGGGGCTTTTCCAAAATAACCCAGGGCTGGCTTATCTGGAGTGAATTGATTTTTCTTCTCTATGGGGAGATCATAGAACTCTTGAAATGCAAGGTAAATAGCACTTATGACTTCTAAGGAAACTTTGTCATAATTTATCAAAAAATAGCCATGATTCTCAAGTGCATTCTTCACTTGATTGCTTGTTGATAGCCAAATACTTGTTCCAGACATTAAGTTTTCATTGCTGAAATCTATAATGGGAGCACTTGATGGTGCTTGGGAATCCATAATTTTAGTTTCTTTAGGATTGTTTCTCAATTGTGGCAGATTTTAAGGATATGATCATATATTAGGACATAATGATTTGTGAATGTGGACATTTTTTTATAATTATTGTTGAAGTACAGCAAAAGGAATTAAACAAGTTTGATGTTCACGTTCCATGTGGGATTCAAATTTATCAAGTAGTTTAGCATAAAAATTTGGGTAAAGTACAAAGACCCCCCACCCTTCAACTATGCATGTGTTATAGATTGCTCCTTAGACTTTTTAGTTGTGCCAAATTACTCCCTTAAAATATTGATATGCACAAAAGTGCAAACGCCGTTGACACAGATTGATGAAAGGGCCATTTTGTCCCCATTGTTGACCACGCTCTCAAATTGGCAAGAGAAAAAAAAATGCCAGAGGAGTAGTAGGATAACCCATGATATGTATCATGTCAATAAAAATGATTGTATAGATTATGATTAGAAGTATTCATAGTTTAGTTTAATTAAATAAATTAATAGAACTAAAGTAGTTTAATTTTTGGTGTTCAGATAAACTAAATAAGGACATGGTTAGTTATATGGTTCAGATTTAATTATTGAAAATCAATAATCGAATTTTTTTTTTAAAATTTTATTAGTTTTAGTTATAGTTTTCAAGTATCCGATTCTATATTTCCAACAATTTGATTTTTTTTTGTTATTTTTTAGTTTCTAGTTTTATTTTTATTAGTTTTAGGTTTTTGTTTATTAAATCTATTAATGAATTTTGATTAATCTGATAAACAGAAAAAAAATTAGTTAACTAACTAATCGAAGAAAAGTTTAGTTTGAATTTGGTTTTGATTTTTCTTGAACTGTAATCTGAAAAACCGATTTTTCAAACCTAATTATTGAAAACCGACCGATGAACTCCCTGAATACTATAGAACTAATTCTATGAATCATAAGAAAATTATCATAGAACTAATTCTATAGATCATCAGAAAATTATCAGCTAAACTTCAAGTCAATTGGATACAATGTGATAATAAGCAATTCAATGTCAGTGGTCAGCTATGCACCTTGCACCAGATCAAACTATGAAGAGATTTCAAAATTGGTCTAAAAATCTATTTTTAATGTATCCGTAATGAACTTTCGATGTATTCCATTGAATTCAGAAAAAAGCTCAATAATTGCATTTCTTATAGTTGCAATTGAATTATAAAATATTTCTTTTGAAATTATTAACCATACTTTCATAGAATATTAATAAAATTTAATCATTTTTTTCATTCTTTCAGCTGGCAGTATCTCGATTTATAGTCAAAGCTAGCCAACCAAACTCTACCTCAAATTGATCCCTTTTCTTGCCAACCGAACTCCATCCAAAATTGAAACCAATCCTCCCTAAATTTAACTTTGTACTTTGTATTCAACTACTAACTGGTTAGTAAACATGCATAAATGAACATGCAAGGATAAAAAAAAAAAAAAAAAAAGGTCAATGCCATGAATATGATCAGATGATGAGCTTTCTTGTCTTCATTATTCATCCAATGAGATTTTTTGTAAGTTTGAGACGTTGGTGATCCCAGGGCCGTTAATGGACAAGTACAACTTAATCTGCTAGAGTAGTGGGGTGTTATTAGGAGTAAAACAAAGATGGTCTACTACAACAAA
The DNA here is from genome assembly GCA_025175665.1 of Cinchona pubescens. Taxonomy (NCBI): domain Eukaryota; kingdom Viridiplantae; phylum Streptophyta; class Magnoliopsida; order Gentianales; family Rubiaceae; genus Cinchona; species Cinchona pubescens. The sequence goes on from JANKKI010000367.1 coordinate 1,735,629, forward strand.
TTAGGAACTTGAGTGCAAAAATGTCATTTTAATGATCATGTGCTAAACATGTGATGTTTTTTACTCAATATTTCCACAACTCTGTTAATGGTGTTTACAATTTTGTGCATATGAACATTTTAAGGAGGCAATTTAGCACAATTGAAAGTCTAAGGAGCAATCTATAATATAGGCACTGTTAGAGGGGGTTTTTAATTTTACCCTAAAAATTTTAATAATTTCAATAATAAACTTCACGTGTTTCATATCAAATATGTAATTATAAAGGATAATTTCAGAAACTTCCTTGAACTTTATATTAATATTATTTAACACCTTTAAACTTTTAAAGATCTCATAAACCGCTCTTACTTTCTATTATTTCTAACATGTTGGTCTAATCCAAAAAGAATGTATTGAACAATGAATTTAGAATAGGTAAGCTAATTATATTCCCATTTTACCTCTTTATTGTTGGTCCCACTACTTAATTTCACATCACTTTTTAATTAATTATAATGGTTGAAAAATTTTTATTTCAGCTAGCATTTACAAGAGATAGAAAGTTAGTAGAGGTTCGTGAGATTTTTGAAAGTTTAGATATATTATGTGATATTAGTATAAATTTCAAAGAAAGTTTATGAAATTATCTCTAATTATAAATAAATAGGGTTGAAATTCAAAGTTCAAGTTATTGGAGAAAAAAAAAACTAGAAACATGTGTTTATTTTATATTGGCTTTCAACCACCAAGTGACGGCCTTTCTAAAGTAAGGGAATATTGGTGCAACAATCAGTCCAACGGCACTTTTAAATGCCATGAAACGGATTTTGTGGGATTTGCACGAGACGTCAATTTAAACCGATATTTCAAATTTTTTTAAAAAAAAAATCATTATCTTGTATTTTAAATATTTATACAGTATAATATTATATATTTTAAATATTTGTACTGTATAAATTTTTAAAGTTAAAAAAATACCAATTTCGTAAAAGAACTATAAAATTCCTCAAATTTAAAACTATTGATGAAACTTTCAATGGCATCTATATTGTACTAGAAATGGGTGGTTATGCATACAACCTGTGTCCAACTTTCAATGTCATCTATATTTTACTAGAAATGGGTGGTGGTTATGCGTACAACCTGTGTCCAGTTGGAGAGTTTTGTTGTGTTATGATGTACTAATTGAATATGTATGAGAGAATTTTATATATTTAATTTCATAATAAAATGATATTAATAAAATATTAGTGACATCATAAAATCTTTAAAAATTAAATATAAATAAAACTAAATAATAATATTTATAAAGTTTACTAATTAAAAAATAAAAACAATAACCTTAAAAATATAATTGTTAAGTATGCATTTAAATATTTATATTTTTTGTCATATAAAAGCAACTAAAAATTAAATATACAACTTAATTATTAGTTAAAATTAAATTAAATATTTATTTATTACCATGATTTGGATATGTGAAAATTGTATTAAAAACTTATTTATACCATGTTCCATGGAAAAATAGGTGACAAAACTCATTTTGCTAAATGTGAATGAGTATAGCTTTTAATAATAAATGTACAATCAAAAACTATAATTTTGAAGTATTATTTTATTTAGTACGAATTAAATTAATTTTGCATATATAAATTGTCATTACAAACAATAATTATGAAGTATTGGTCACAGTTTTTAAAGAGTACTTGTTTTTGTTTTTGCCAATAAAATACACTTGATATATATTTACTTTTATCAATAATAAATTGGTAATTATGGTGAAAAGTCTTTAATTAAGGTGTATTGATATATTTTTACTATTTAAAAATTAATTGATAATATTAAGATAAATCAAAGTTTTTGAATATTCAAAAGTTAATGAATTAATCCTTAATTAATGTTTATGGCTTATTTTTCTATCCAAAGATTACTTGATAACATGAAGATAACAGTAAAATTTTTGAATATTCAAAAGTTATCAAGTCAAGTTACATGATTTATTATAGTATTGGTTTTAGTTAGTTATAAATAGAAAATAACTAAAAAATATAGTGAAATAATGATAATGGCATAAAACGTTAGCATATAAATCAAATAAAAACAAACAATCCACGGCAATACTTCATTTGTCCTATTTATTTTGTCGAAGTTGATTTTTTAGTCAAAAACATATATTTTAATGAATAAATTGTATTTATTTATTTGATTTTTGATGAAATTTTCTTCAACAAGAGTAGGATACATGTGAAATACTACTACATAGAAATTAAAAATTTTGCAGATATAAATTGTCAATGCAAATAGTAATTAAGAAGTATTGGTCACTGTACTTAAAGAGTACTTGTATTTATTTTTGCTAATAAAATATACTTGATATATATTTAATTTTATCAATAATTAATTGCTAATTATAATGATAAAGTCCTTAATTAATGTGTATCAATATTAATTTTTACTATTTAAAGATTAATTGATAACTAGCGTAGAACTACCCGTGCTACAGGAATAGAAGTAATATGACATTTAAAGATCAAATAATATACATTGATAGTATAAATATTTTAATAATTAATACAAATCAAAGTTTTTGAATATTCAAAAGTTAATGAATTATTCCTTAATTAATGTTTATGGTTTATTTTTGTGTCTGAAGATTACTTGATAACATAAAGGTAAAAATAAAATTTTTGAATATTCAAATGTTATCGAGATAGCTAAAGAAGTGTTTTTTTTAAAGAAAAAAAAAATATGAACAAACTAAACTTGGTAAATATAAATAGTCAAATAAATACAATAATTAAGAAGTATTTTCGGCATGAATTAGTTTGTATTTATTATCGTTATATAATATTTTGAATATTCAAAATTTATTGAGTTAATTACGGCTGATTGTAATAGTAATTATTTATAGTTAGTTAGAATCAATTAAATAAGAATAGTAAAAAAAAAAGCTGACACGTGGCATTTTCTGGTCACTACTCACGAAAAGGAGTTTTATTTATCTTTAATATATAGATATAGATATAGATATAGATATAGATAAGATTTAGTCAAATCAAAATGCAATTGATTAAGTATGCAAATAAAACTGAAGTAAATATTTTCTTAGGGAGTGTTAGGATTATATTATGGATTCAACACTCAAGCAAAGTTGATTACAGATGCAATATTGGTAGTATCTTTACGATTGACAAGCAGAAAGCAATTAAAAAAAAAAAAATCTCACAAATATTGGGATAAATTTGAAGGCAATCTGAAAAATATTAGTTTTGGGACAAAATGAAAACTAAATTGGGGCAAAACTTAATTAGATACTAATCTAAACCAAGAAATAGCAACAAAAACATATAGGATCTAAACAAATTGGTTTTCCCCTTCTTCAAATTTGGATTAAAAAACATACTAAAAATGAAAATAACATACACTAAGGGTATGTTCGTTTGGACTAAAAATATTTTTCTTCCTTGGAAAATATTTTACATGAAAAAGTCCATTTTTCATACAATTTTAGTTCGGTGTTCGGTTGACAAAATGAAAATATTTTGAAATAAAAAATTTTAGCGGTTTTATCTTTAATTTTATGAATACAGGTTAAAAAAATTTATAACAATGGTAATAAATACCTTACAAGTAATTGTGATTAATAAAAAATTGATTTTATCAAAATTAGATAATAGTACAATATAGTAGTAAAATATGCATAATGATAGTTATATTAGTGTGTGACCCATGATTGAGAGAAAAACGAATGAAAAAGAATTGAAAACGAAAATAAGTTTAGCAAACGAAATTCTAAAAGTAAATATTTGAGATTTAATGTCACTCTTGAATTATCCGAAAAATAACTTACACTCAAAAATTTCGTAAGTTATTTTCAGCCAGAGGAAGGAAAATTGTAAAATATTTTACACCAGAAAATATTTTCCGATGTTTGACACCAAAAAAAATTTCTAAAAAATATTTTTCTGAAAATATTTTCAATCCAAACCAACACACCTTAATGACATTATATTCATGTAACTAGTATGTAGCACAAATGATTATAGCAATCAAAGGGATGCAATTGCCGATTTGGTAATGAATCAACTCTGATTTATTAATGATTGTAGCAATCAACTGCCGATTATAGGACAAATGATTATTGCACAAAATCGCTATAGAAGCGAACTTTACATTTCCTAACATTTATAAGTAATTCAAAGTTCCTAAGCCTGAAACTTTCATCTATTTAAAAGTCAAAGAAGTGTTTTTATTGTGCTAATCAATACCTCAACGAAGGCCATGAGGGAAATAGATTAACCAAAGCCAAACGAAAATCAAAGGCTGATGAAATCTTTTGAAATAGGGCATCTACGTGGCAGTCAAATGGGCGTCTACACTAACTGGCCATGTTTTTTTATATCTTAGAATACCTATTTAGTGTGATGTAATTTTATGTCAACTCGGTTTTACCTTTCTTTTGTAGTTTTAAAACTTCCCCTCATAATTACTTCATAAATCTTCTTTGTATTTTTAGTTAATTTTTTGTTTTAAATCACACACACATAGGGTGTGTTCGTTTGGATTGAAAATATTTTCTTGAGGAAAATGTTTTCCTTGGAAAATATTTTACATGAAAAAATCTATTTTCCATACAATTTTTCGGTGTTCGGTTGACAAAATAAAAATATTTTGAAATAAAAATTTTTAACGATTTTATCTTTAATTTTATGGATACAAGTTAAAAAAACTTATAATAATGGTAATAAATATCTTACAAGTAATTGTGATTAATAAAAAATTGATTTTGTTCAAAATTAAATGATAGTACAATATAGTAGTAAAATATGCATAATGATAGTTATATTAGTGTGGGACCCATAATTGAGAGAAAAACGAATGAAAAAGAATTAAAAACGAAAATAAGTTTAGAAAACGAAATTATAAAAGTAAGGGTGTGTTCGTTTGGATTGAAATATATTTGGAAAATATTTTACATGAAAAAGTCTATTTTTCATACAATTTTCCGGTGTTCGGTTGACAAAATGAAAAATATTTTGAAATAAAAAATTTTAACGGTTTTATCTTTAATTTTATAAATACAAGTTAAAAAAACTTATAACAATGGTAATAAATACCTTACAAGTAATTGTAATTAATAAAAAATTAATTTTTTTCAAAATTAAATGATAGTACAATATAGTAGTAAAATATGCATAATAATAGTTATATTAGTGTGGGACCCATAATTGAGAGAAAAACGAATGAAAAAGAATTAAAAACGAAAATAAGTTTAGCAAAAGTTATTTTAAAAGTAAGTATTTGTAGTTTAATGTCACTCTTGAATTATCCGGAAAATAACTTACACTCAAAAATTCCGTAAGTTATTTTCAGCCAGAGGAAGGAAAATTTTTCCGGTGTTTGGCACCAAAAAATTTTCAGGAAAATATTTTCTTGAAAATATTTTCAATCCAAACGAACACACCCTAAGTATTTGAGGTTTAATGTCACTCTTGAATTATCCAAAAAATAACTTACACTCAAAAATTTCGTAAGTTATTTTGTCAGCTAGAGGAAGGAAAATTGGAAAATATTTTACACCGGAAAATATTTTCCGGTGTTTGGCACAAAAAAAATTTCTGAAAAATATTTTCCTGAAAATATTTTCAGTCCAAACGAACACACCCATAGTGTATGTCTTTTTCACTAGTTAGATATAAAGGAAGATGTCCTTTGGTGTCTGTCACTTTATAAACTTTCTATTTTATTCTTCATTATTATTAATAATATCATGTTAAACCGTCACTAATAAATACTGTATATAACTTCTCCTTCCTTTTTTTTTTTTTTACTTATTTTTTGAAAATTTTATAGATATAATGTGTGTCTTCTCCACTAATTAAAGACAATTAAAATTAAAACTAAATAAAAGCTACAATTACAGAACTAGCTTTATAAGACATTCAAGATAATTTCATGATCTAAAAAAAAAAAGCAAAAATATCAAAGCATTCATTTTCTTTAGTACAACTATAGAGTGAATAAATTCTCCAATGCCAATAAAATGATTAAGAGTCTTTCAAAGGAAGGAATAAGAAATAAATTCGACTAAATATTTAAAATTCATAAAAAAAGAAGAAAATTTGGTCAAATATCTAAAATTAGTGAATTGGATATTTAATATAATTTACCATATGAATTGATTTGATAAGTGATTTTGAATTTGTATTCTTGTAATTGGCCTTCATGATTTAATTGACAATTACACAACATACACTTTTTGACAAATTTCATACTCCAGTGTGCTTTTGTATTTTTTTAATTAATATCAGACTGGTTCAATGTGCTTGCGATTAAAAATAAAATAAAATTGTGCACATATTTCCTATTTTGTTTTATTACTTATTTCATCTTTAGTGAATACTTATCATATATTAAAGTTCTACCTATACAATAATTTTGTTATCAACTGTTTATGAAAAGTTATAAATTATTTTTTTTAAAATTAAAAAACACTTTTAAAAAAGTAGGCGCATAATTGTTTTTGAAAACAACTTTAGTTTACTTAAAAAATAGAAACATAAAATTGGTTTTTCAATTTTTGTCCACAAATTATTTTAAAAAGTTGATGTTTTAATTTTTTAAAAAAAGTTATAAGTAACTTTCGCTGTTGAAAACAAATCTAATGTCAATTATACAGTTTCATCAATGGGTGCGTCATTTTGAAGTCTGTTATTAAAATCTTTTTACGTTAAAATGAATTCACTTGAAATCATCAAAAAAATTATGTTGAACATAAACTACCCATCATTTAAACCTACACAATGAAGCGTAAATCAATTAACATGCTTTCATGCGATGATGAACCCAACTCGAAAATTTAATCGAATCCAAATGAATTTATAATTAAATAGATTGAGTTATATGATTACTTTAGTTGGGTTACGTTGGGTTTTCAAAAACAAAACTCAACTCAACTTAATAGCCTGACAACCAAATATAATTTATTTATATTTTTTTATTATTTTCCTAACCATTTCATATAATTTATATTTTATTTTTTCTTATTTTTCACCTAACATTCATTTAAAATGTTATATATATATATATATATCTTATATATATATATATATATATATATCTTACACTAATTTTTTTAAATTTTTTTTGAAATATTTTTAATCTAAGTAACCCGAAAACCCGAGTAATTTATAGATTTAATACTTGGGGTTAAATTTACTTGGATTTTGATATTACTTGGTTGTGTTGGGTTTTATTTTTTCAACCCAAAAACTTGAATCCGAAAACTCATCAATCCAATAACATAACCCATGAATACCCCTAATCACAGGTTTGAGTCACTAAGAGAGTAGGTGGATATCTATGGTTAATCTTCTTTTTTCTTAAAAAAAAATAAAATTAAACAAACACTAAGCAAATTAAGTAAAACAAATAAAGTGAAGCAACTAATTCAAATAAAGAATTTAATGAAATTAAAGATAAAGTAAAATCAATTAAAGCAATTAGTTTAAATAATTAACAATTTCATGAGATTATTTAGGTGTTTGTAGGAGTAAAAAAAATTCAATTACACAAAATACTCCTCAAACTAACGGTTATAATAATTGACAATTAAAAGGTGGAGAATATGAATAAGAAAAAGGAAAAAGTAACAAAACAAAATTATGCTGGCTGCCGGTTTGGACCGGATCCGGGCCAGACAAGTCTGTCTGAAAGCCCTTGAACCAATAGGATTTTAACGAGCCAGTTTGGCCCACGATGATCTGGTCCAAATTGATTATGGTCCAGTCTGGACTAGTATCACCCTTGCATTTTGCTCATGCCAAATTTAAGGAGATGTTTAGCACACGGAATTAGAATAAAAATCATAAATTTCACCAGTGACATGGATTTATATTATTCATTCTTATTTGTTTGGTTTGAATAAGGAATTATGTTCATTTAATTGATAAGTTAATCAATTTGAAATCCAAGTCACAAATGGGGATAAAAGTGATTCTTTTCTAACACTTTTATTCCCAAAAAATGATTTCTATAATGATTAACTAAACAATATTTATTATCATTAAACTTGATTCTCATTCTTTGGAACCCTCTTACCCATAAACCAAATACACCCTAAGTTTGAATTTTAATTTGTTGTTAACAGGGAATCTACGATAGTAGCCTGAGCCAATATAGATAACTATCTTTTAAATGTTTATGCGATTTTTATATCATGCAAAATTTTAAAATATAACAAAATTGTTCATAAAGGAACTCTAGAATTTTCCAACCTTTCTTTAATCCCACCGAAAAGTTATACGTATAAGAATGTTTACAATCCCAAATAAATAGTGTACATGTAAAAAAAAATTACAAAAGTACTTTAAAATGTGAAGAAATGAACAATTAATGACTAAATTTTGAAATACAGTACATATACAATAATGCAAATTATGGAAATAGTTATAAGTACACCAACATTGGGTGATTATAAAAAAAAAATTTTGATTTATAAAATCACAAATTCAGAATAACTTATTAAAGTCACCTCATATATATATATATATATATATATAATACCAATTATATATATATATATATATATAAATGTCCAAAACCCAACACATTTTACCCCTTAATGCCGATTGCGATTCTAGTTGTCAAAATTTGCGTTCAAGAAAGAACTCAACAATTTTTGGTTAGCAAGATAAATTTTTTTCTTGTATGATTGATATGGGTTATGTTGGTAATATGGTGATACCCCTGATATGTAATTTTTCTAGTAACCTGGTATGCTTCAATGCTTCAGATTGTAGTGTGAATGCATAGAAGAAAGTAAGAAAAGTCCGTATGAAATCCCAAATAAAGCTGCTAGACAGCGTGCCTTCGGAATGTAGAACACCCAACATAACCTCATGCTGCAAAAGATTTTTTTTTTTTTTTGGGGGGGGGGGTTGGGGGTGTTGTCTGCCTAGAAGAAAGGCCAACTCTTATAGAATCCTAAGACTCAGACCATATCAATTAAGAAAAACTATTAGCTCGAGGGGACTTATCTGAGTACTTATTTCTTTTCTTCAGCTTGTTTTCTGGTTTTCATTGAGTTTTGAAGGCTTTTCTGTGGTTTGTTTTTGTAATCTCAGGCACAGCTGTGAGCACATGTTTTTGAACTTTTGATAGTCTTGTTATAGTGCAACTTCAGGTTCTTGAGTAAACTTGAATTGACGCTTTCCTTAAGGCTTGGCTATTAAGTTGAATCAGTCCTTAAAAATGTCTTGTTCACTATCAGTTGTATAGTTTCAAGTAATGAGCAATGTGATATTATTTTCAGCGTCATTACTGATACTTTGATCTTTCACTGTGATATTGGTCTATGAATTTTGGATGTTCGCTCCCCGGATACCTTGTCGCTTACAATTGTATAAGCATAACCAGCATTTTACTGATACAAGATGAGTCTGTACCGGTTTAAATAATTATTATTTACCACAAAAGATCTGTCATTTAACCAGACTCTCTATGCCTAGGAGTTTTAGTGATCCAGACTATCTACACATTGACAGTAGCTTTGTTAATTAACGAGTCTCCATGCTTGGAATCCTTTATTTAAAGCCATCTCCACTTGGCTTTAATTCTAGTTCCTTATTTTTTCCTTTGTTTCCTTATAGAGTTGCACAGCATGTTACAAGAGACAGTTATCATTCATTTAATTATAACATAAAAGGCCACTCAGCTGATGGCAGGATAAGAAACAATGAAAATTGTGGTTGGCTGTTATAATATTTCTATGGTTCAAATATCACTATTACTGTCTCCAACGTATTTTAATCAACATGATGCAGTTGAAAGAAAGAGCTGAGAAGCTTGAATACTGGAGAATGAGAACAAAACAAGTCGAGGAAAAGATGAAGGAGAAGAATGAGCTTCTGTGTTGACAAAGTTCAATATGGATCGAAGAATCTAAATTGGAAAGCTGGATCCTTGATGGTATAGCTATTATCCCCAAAATATGCTTAGTTGTCTTGAAATCTGATCAATCCGTGTGAGCATCAATTTGATCAATTTAACTGTTCTAACGTGAGCAAAAGTTCCTATCTTTCACTAGTTTTGGTGTCAAAACAGCTAGCTAACTTTGCAAATACTACTTGATTCTCTCAAATCCTATTTGTTTCCACCAAGAGAGAAAAAAATAAAACAAAGCACCAAAAGTACTTCGATAGAGAAAGTTTATTGGTTAAAATTCTGTAAAGTGCAAGACATCAAGACAAGGGACAATCGTTTAGTGCATCTATAACGGACATATCCTTTACTTTTCTAAAAATCCGTTGTTAAGGTCCACTAAGTTACAAGTTTATTCATACACTAAAATAAGAGTTATTTTGGTTAATTATCTTGAGAAGCAAAATTTAGAAAAATAAGGGATTAATTTAGCCAAACGCAAAAAAATAAATAATAAAAAAAAAAATCAGAAAACTAGATTTAGACACCCTTCAAAGATAAATTATTTAAATAGTAAGAACAAAGAGGAAGTTGATTCAATCCCATTATACACTATAAACAGTACCAATGATTCTCATATTAGTTCACATTTCCACCCATATATAAGTTTACAAGTCAAGAAAATATTAAGGACAACTTTCAAATTGGAACAATATTAAAAACTGAAATTACAATATTTATTGAGACATCACAATGTATTCTTTTTTCTTTTACACAATTTTAGGACAATGCAGACGGGAAAGTGTACAAATGGTTCCTTAAATGCCACACAAGAATTTGAGTTTATCTTCAATCCAATTTAACCTTTGTGTGTAGGTTATAAAAAACAAATCAAAATGATCAAATGGCTTGAACAGTAAAGGATGTTTCTCATCCACTAGCTCTTTTGGTGCTTGCACCATCCCATTCTTGAAGGAAAACATCCCAATTGAGTATCTTGGCATTTCTGCAGATATTACGACTCGATGAACACCAGATTGTATCCTGCCATTACTCCATGCCTACGGCAAGAAAAATATCTCTTAACTTCCTCATCAGAAAATTCAATGGTCCATTTAGAAAAATTATATTGTTCTTTAAAAATTTGTACTTTATAATATTTTATATTTTAAAAATTTATATCACACAAAATTTAAAACACACCACAAACTAATTTTTCATGGACATAGAACTTCACCTAGACATCTTAGTACATACATATTATATGCTTTAGTCTTTCAAGAAACAATGATGATGAGTATTCATATCTATGTATCAGTCAACAATATTGCATGTAATGGAGTAAATAACATACAACAAAGTGCAGTTTTTCCCTTGCTCACTGGTTTTGAATTTGAGTTAAAAAAGATAAATTTGATAGAAGTTCTCTCCCATACTATCTTTACAACAACATACTGACAAAAGTCATCCATGTACCTTTAGTTTTTTAATAAGAATCTCAACTGTGAATTTCATCTTTTCCATGAATATAACTTTCTCTTACATTTAGCTTCCCATTAAGTATGTGATTAGCTAGGCAGCAACATCACATCTCACTAAATTTGAAGCTTCAAAGATCAATACTTAAATTTTGTCATACCCTTATTTAAATTTTAAAAATAGACAAGTCACGTCAATATGTATATACACACATCACCTCTCTCACTAAATCTCTAGTGACTCGAATGTATAACCAATGAATCACAGGAAAAACGTTTTACTATTTTAGTTACATTTCATTGTCCACATCAATATATCATAGATAAGCAATAATATTGCACAAGTTGTTATATACACACACAGAGACATACCACCCTTTCACTATCCTCTAGTGACTTGAATCTATAACTAATTAGTTTTAGGGGAAGTATCTTACCACTTTAATTGCACTCCGTTCTCCACTTCAATATACTATAGATAAGCATTAATATTGCACAAATTGTTAGATAATTCTTGTCAGAGTAGTAGTAAGATCACCGGCAGAGTGATTTTTAAGATTACAGATACTACTTATAACTTTTTATTACAGAGTTTTTATGAGTGTCTAAAAATTACGGATATGGTCAACTAATATTTAGGAATGAGAAATAAGGCTTTAAAAATATTGGTAATATTACAGTTTATAATCTTACTATTTTGCTTCTTATTAATAGAAGAATTTGAAATTTCAACAGTGGCAAGTGGCAACACTAAAGGAATTTTTCACGTAATATTTTACATCCAACTAAATAGACCATAATCTTCCTATTTTCCTTCTTATTAATGGGAGAATTTGAAAATTCAAGACTTTCTTTCGAGTACTATATAAGTTTGGGTAAGTTTTACATTTTTTGGACGAAACTATCTTGTTATACTTTAGATTTTATTACCGTATAGATTTTTAAAACACGAGATATTACTACTTTACAAACTTTTAAAATACAATCGAGTGATTGAACTGTAGATTCTCAATCATAATAAAGTTTTGTAATAAATCAAGAATATTAACAATAGGAAATTAATGTAAGAATAGTTGCATGCATTAATTAATCAAATTAATATATGAAAGAAATTGCCTACCATCAATGCATCACCGGCAATCACCGCGAAGGAATTGGGAGGAATATCAACTGGAATCCAAATGCCATCCTTTGACTTGACCTCCAAACCACCAATTTGATTTTGATGAATTATTGCTGATGAAACTGAAGTCTGAATGAGGAGCTAAACCTACATTATTCTCATTCATCTGGACTGGTCTATATTTATTTACTCGATATATATAAACTGTTGATTCGTTGTGAGATTCATAGTATTTCTCAAGGCCATAGCTTTCAAATACCATTCTAAGTATCATTTGCTGCAATTCTGCCACTTGCTTTGAGTAGGAATGGATAGCTTCACTGGTTATTAAACCAAAAAATAAATAAATAAATTGCCATTTGTAAGCTTATTATTACTTTAGTAACTCCTTAGTCTTTGGAGTAATTGCATTGAATAGAATTTTCCTAATTTACAATTAATTTAATAATTTTTCTTTTAATATTTTCATTTCATAACTTCTCTTAACTAACTATTGATAACCTTCCTCAGACCACCTCAAAGTAACACTGCCTAACTCTTTAACCTCCTTTTAACCACCCATACTCTTTTTAATTGGAGAAAAAATTTATACTTCTACTGGGTATCATAACGTTTTAAATGTTCGAATACTTTAGGATTTAATTTATTAATTATTCATAAAATCAGTCACACGTTTAGGGAGTGCTTTTGCGACTAGTAAGTATTATAGGCTACCTTTGGACAGAATGATTTAGCGAATATTTTGAAATTTATTAATTTGTTGGAGTAATTTTTAGGGTAAAAATCAATAAAATATTAATTTTACCCAAATTAAAAAGTGTGAAAGGAAATATTTCAAATAACTTCTCATTTAGGCATATTTAAAATTCATCCACGCTGTGTTTGGATCGAACAATTTGGTGATGGATTTGAAATCCATTAATTTTTTAGGGTAATTTTTAAGGTTAACACTAATTAATTTTAAAGTAACTTGAATTAAAAAGTATGAAATTAAATATTTCAAAAACTTCTAATTTGAGTGAATGTGAAATTTATCATTTTTAACTTTACAAATCCTTCAAACAAATAGATAGATTTCAAATCCATTCCCTAATCCATTCATTTTAGTTTTAAAAATCTTCTAGATTTAACAAAAAAGTGAATTTTAAATCTTTTCCCAAAAAATCAATAGATCCAAACGCTACCGTATAGGGAATTTGACCTCCTTGATTTTTTATATTTCATAGTATTTCTATAAACAAAGGCTAGGGAAATTTTAAAAATTAGAAAATTTCATCTTAAAAATGAAAATGTTCAATTAGATCCCTTTAGAAGTTAAAATTTACCTCCTCAAAATTAAGTTCATGAATAGAATAACGTCCACTAAAAATGGACTTTTACAAATCTAGACCCCTTAACTTTTATTTGCGTCCCTAACTATGCCTTCCTACAACTTTTATTTTCGTTCCAAAGTTACCATTAAAAGCATTACTAAATGAAAAGTCATTTTTTTATATCAAAATACATGAACAAAACACTAGAAAAACAACTTATCACTTATAAAACCAAATATTTTTCATTTCGGAAAAAACTAAAGGAGACTACTGTAATTTCAAATACTAAGCTAGATATAAAACAAATTATATAAATTCAATTGATGGTGAAACATAAAGATTACCAGACATAATATTTCTTTTCAGAGGACCACATGAAATTTGTGAAGCCTTCAACTATTTCCTTACTAGTTGCATCTCCAATAGCAATAGCTTCAAGTTGAGGGCCTCTTACTAAATAACCCAAGGCTGGATTATCTGCAGTGAACTGACTTTTTTTCTCAGTGGGGAGATCAAAAAACTCTTGGAATGAAAGGTAAATATCACTTATGACTTTTGCAGAAATTTTGTCATAATTTACCAGAAAAAAGCCGTGATTCTCAAGTGCATTCTTCACTTGGTTGCTTGTCGAGAGCCAAATATTTGTACCAGATATTAAATTTTCATTAGTGAAATCTATAATAGGAGCACTTGATTGTGTTTGGGAATCCATAATTTTAATTTTTTTGAGGATTGTTTCTCAATGTTGGCAGATTTTAAGGATATGACGGACATAATAGTTGGTGAATGTGAACATTTTTTTTAATTGTTGAAGTACAGCAAAAGGACAATTAAAAAAAAAAAGTTTGATTAGCTATAGATGTTCATGTTACCGGTGGGATTTGAATTTATCAAGTAGTTTAGCATAAAATTTTTAATAATTTCAATAATACACTTCACGTGTTTCATATCAAATACGTAATCATAAAGGATAATCTCAGAAACCTTCTTGAACTTTATGTTATTATCTCCTAGTACCTTCCAACTTTAAAAAATCTCATGAACCTCTCTTGTTTTCTATTATTTGTAACATGTAGGTCTAATTCAAAAGAAAGTATTGAATAATAAATTTAGAATAGATAAGCTAATTGTATTCCCATTTTACCCCTTTGTTGGCCCTACTAGTTAATTTCATATCAATTTTTAATTAACTATAATGGTTGAAAAAAATGTGTGCTATGCTAATTAATTAATTTATTAAAAAATAGCAATTAATTGATTTTTATCAAAATTTAATTCTATATTTTGTTGTATTTATAATGCTTTTTGGATTCAATTTTCATTTAGGATGATATATCTAGATTATAGTTTAAGCATTCAAAATTAGACAAAGTTGTAATGAATTTTCTAGAGACAATATAGGAGGATTTTAATTTTAAGCTACTATAATTGAATTAGTAAAAGGTATTAGATTAATTCAGTTACAATAGTTTGGAATTAAAATCCTCCAATATTTGTTGTATTTTTAATTGATTAAAAGAGTATTTAGTTCATTAATTTATCTTGTAAAGGAATCATACAATTGCATAAAAATAATTGGGCTCAAATTTAATTATAATTTTTGTATTATTTTTATTATATTCAATTACAATTACTTGAAATTAAAATCTTTCAAATTTTTCTATAAAAAATATTTATTACAACTTTGTCTTATTTGGATTGTCAATTATTTGGTCAAATTATCCCAAATTAAAAATTGAAGCTACAAAGTTGTAAATATAACAAAACATAGAATTAAAATTTGACATATTATTAATTAAATGTTATTTGTTAATAAACTAAATTAGCGTAACATAGCTTTTAACATGCCTTTTCAACCATTCTAATTAATTAAATTTTGATACTAAATAAACTAGTGGGTTAACAAAGGAGTAAAATTAGAATAAAATTAGATTATCTATCTACAATGAATACTTTTATAATTTTTTTTAAAAAAATTTTGGTTGACATTCTATAAGACATAGAAAGTTAAGAGAAGTTTATTAGATTTTTAAAATTTAAAGGATACTAGGTGATATTAGTATAGATCTGAAAAGAAGTTTATGAAATTATTCTTAATTATAAATAAATAGTGTGGAAACTCAAAGTCCAACTTCTTGGTGAGGATGAAAAAGAAAGGGAAAAAAAAAAGGCAGAAACATGTTTTATATTGGCCTTCAACGTCACGAAAGTGACGGCCTTTCAAAAGTAAGTGAATATTTATGCAACAATTTGTCCAATGGCACTTTTAATGCCACGAAGCGGATTTTACGGGATTTCTCCTAGACCCTTGGTTAAATTTATATTATTTTTTTTGTTTTATTTCGTTTGAATAACGAAATGAGTTCTATTATGTTTATAAATTAATCAATTTAAAATTCAAATCACAAATGAAGAATAAAAATAAATATTTTTTGACACTTTCATTTTTATAAAATAATTCCTATAATAATTAATCAAATAACATATATAAATATCATTAACCTGATTTCCATTCCTTCTCGTATTCCTATAAACCAAACACCTCCATATAGTTTAGAACTATTGGTGAAACTTTCAAATGTCATCTGTACTATATTAGAAATGGGTTGTTATTTGTACAATCAATGTCCACTCGTCCAGTTGAAGTGTTTGTTGTGTAATGAAGTATTTTTTTTATTTTTTAAATGTGTTTGTTGTGTCATGTAAAAATCAAAATGCAGTTAATGAAGTATATAAATAAAACTGGAAGTAAATATTTTCTCAAGGAGTGTTAGGATTATATTGTGGATTCAATGCTCAAGCAAAGTTAATTACAGATGCAATGTTGGTAGCATCTTCAAGATTAACAAGCAGAAAGCAATAATAAGAAAAAAAAAAATTTTATTTCTGGTAAAATGAAAACTAAATTGGGGCAAAACTTAATAGATACTAATCTAAACCAAGGAATAGCAACAAAAACATACTGGATCTAAGCAGAGAGGTTTCCCTACTTCAAATTTGGATTAAAAACATACTAAAAATGAAAATAAAATGCCGGGATAACAACAAAATAAAGCAGAATCATGGAGAAGATAGATATGCAAGCTTTTCTCTTTCCTAAAACCATTCACTAAGGACATTATATTCATGTTAATATATAGCACAAATGATTATAGCAATCGAAGGGGTGCAACTGCCTATTTGGTAATGCATCAACTTTAATTTACTAGTTATTGCACAAAATGATTTTAATATCGAACTCTACATTTCTTAACAGTACGTGTGTCATATATCAATACTGATAGCGTAAAAAATTTTCTACATAAAATTAACTCTATAAGTAATTCAAACTTCCTGTGCCTAAAACTTTCAGCTGCCCAAAAGTCAAAGGAGGTCTGTTTTTATTGTGCTGATCAGTACCTTAATGAAGGCCAGGAGGGAAACAGATTAACCAAAGCTAAACAAAAATTCAAAGGTTGATGAAAGCTTTTCAAATAGAGCATGGCAGTCAAATACGCATCTACACTAAATTGTCATGTTTTCTTATACTAGATTTCAGCGTCACGCAAAGCGTGATGGTGCCCGGTTGTTTATTATAATGAGCGAGGCTGTTGAGTATTTTGTTGTGAGATGGTGATTTTTTGTTGCATTATATTAAACATGCATTTTAGTAACAAAACCATCTTCAACTTTTTAACAACACTTATTTGCAGCGCAATTGAAAATAAATGTCATATGCAGTTCCCGTGTGACCAAATGAAGAAGGTTAAACTGAAAGCAAAACTACATCTAATCAATTGATCAATAAGTTCTAAAGCCAACATAAGAAGGGTAATTAAGAAAAGAGTGTAGCTCTAAATTGAGTCAGTCAAATATTAAATAAAAAAGAGAAAACAGAGAGAGAGAGAGTTATTGTACAAAATTTCCTATCATTTATTTTAAAACTGCATTAATAATGTACAAATTGACGAATTAAACTACATGAAGAAAGTAAATGGACATGTATAGTTTTCAAACATCTAAACTTTTGACAGTTAATAAGGAGAAATATCTAAACATCTGCCTTAAAGGTTCTGCTTAAAATCTCAGTACTTTATCAACATTAGCATTTGAGATTTTAGTACCACATAAAACCAAGGAGATTATGCATATAAAAATGACGAACAAAACAAAACAAAAAAAAAAAAATGAAGAAAGGATGTAGGAAATTAAACCAAAGTATAATTTAATTAGGAGTAGAGTATTAGAAGAGTTGTTACTTAGTTTCCTAAGTGGTTTTTAATTGTGAGTTGGTCAAATTTTAGTTTGAATAGGTTTCCTATATTCAATTGGTTTAGGAAGTCAATTTATAAAGTACTATATATATATGTGTTGCTTCTACTTTGTGTGCGTGTGGATTTCCAATTAACAAAAAGTTTAATAAAATTTTGTTGTCTCCAACCTTTGTCTTGTTGCTATCCTTATTGTTAATTGGCCTTATTTCAATTTGCTGTCAAATTGGTATCAGAGCAAGGTTCGTTTGAGCAATTATGTCGGAAAATAATAATAATGTCATCTGTGTAGTTCCAAAAATCACAGGAAAAAAAGATTATAATTTTTGGAGAACTCAGATGGAGACCCATCTTCAAGCACATACTTTATATGGGTATGTCCTTCAAGAAATTGAAGAAAACGCCAACGCCAATATAAAAAGGAGGGCGAGTTTGGCTTTGTGTCAAATTCATCAAGCAGTTGATGTGTCAATTTTTGGCAAAATTGCAAACGCCAAAACCGCAAAGCAGGCATGGGATATTTTGGCAAAGACATACCGTGGAGTTGATCGAGTCCAACAAAATAATTTTTTTATGTTGAAGAGAAAATTTGAGCTTATCACCATGGAAAAATCGGAAACGATTGAATCTTATTTTTTTCAGGTGACGGATATCAAGAATGAGATGGCTTTAAATGGCCATGATCTGAGTGATGAAGTGTTTGTTGAGAAAATTCTCAATACACTACCCATGAAATTTGATCATGTGGTAGCGGTGATCCAAGAGACAAAAGATCCACGTCCTCGAAATTTTTGATTCCCTGTTTGAATTTTCATATCTCTTTTCTTCATGAACAGAGAATTAACGGGAAGTTAGATGATGGTGCAGAAAAAGAAACGGTTGAAAAGGCGTTGCAAGTAGAGACAAACAAGGCAAAAGAGAAGGGTGAAAATTCAAACAAGTGGAATCAAAATTTTCGAGGACGTGGAAGAGGTCGTGATGGCAGAGGTAATTTTTATTATCAACAAAGAGATAATAATCATAGTCCAAATAATGAGCAAAATTATAATGTTGATAGACGTAAAATTCAGTGCCATAATTGTTGAAAATTTGGTTATTATAAATTTGAATGTTGGTCAAATAAATCTAATATTAGAGATGTGCATGCTAAAGTCTTGAATTATCATACTCATAATGGTGAAAAAGACGAGACAATCTTATTTTCATCTTATCTTCTGAAGAAAATATTAAAAGAATAAAATTGGTTCATCCATTAGAGACACATAGTAATCATAACTGTCTCTTATAAAGATATATTTTTTGAATTGGATGAGTCTTTCAGATCGTATATTAAATTTCGAAATAATGAAAAGTGCCTGTTCTTGGTAAAGGAAAAATAGGTATTACTTTGAAGAATGGATCTACTAATTTTATATCTGATGTCTATTATGTACCAAGTCTTTATCATAATTTGTTGAGTTTGGACAACTTTCTGAAAAGGGGTATGATTTGCGTTTCAAATATGGTGTTGGAACCATCACTAATGATCGATTGGGACTAATTGTAAAAGTAAATATGAATCACAGTCGTTTATGGCCTATTTCTCTAAATTGTGGTGATTTACCTTGCTTTAGTTCTGTGAATTTTGATGATACTTGGTTGTGGCACATGCGTTTTGGTCATTTGAATTTTGATAGTCATTTAAGTTTTCTTGCTAGGAGAAAAATTGTTTATGGTTTACCCATCATTAATTTTTCAACAAAACACTGTGAGTCTTGTATTTTGGGAAAGAAACATAGAGATTCTTTTCCTAAAGGCAAGGTTTGGAGAGTCAAGAAACCTTTGGAATTAATTCATTCAGATTTGTGTTCAGTTGAGATTCCTTCAAATGGTGGTTGTAGATATTTTGTTACTTTTATTGATGATTTTAGCAGAAAAACTTGGGTTTATTTTTTGAAGAATAAATTTGATGCATGTGATATTTTTAAAAGTTTTAAAGTGTATGTAGAAAATCAAAGTGGATATTTGATTAAAACTTTAAGAACTGATCGAGGCACTGAATTTACTGTCTGTGATAATTTTTTGGAGAAACATGGTATTCGACACCAAATGACTGCTAGATACACTCCTCAGCAAAATGGCGTGGCTGAGAGAAAAAATCGAACTGTTATGGATATGGTGAGATCCATGATGCATGCTAAAAAATTTCCTCGAGTAAAGGTTTTTGGGCAGAAGCTGTTTCTTGTGCAATTTATGTATCTAATAGGTGTCCTACACGGTGTAATAATGGAAAGACACCGCAACAGGTCTGGACTGATAAGAAACCAAATATTTCTCATTTAAAGGTATTTGGTTGTCTTGCTTTTGCTCATGTTCCAGATGCAATAAGAAAAAAGTTGGATGACAAAGCAGAAAAATGTGTGTTTGTTGGGTATGGTCATGAAACAAAGGGATATAAGTTGTTCAATCCGAATACTGGGAAGATGATTATTAGTAGGGATGTCACATTTGATGAGCAAGGATCTTGGGATTGGTCCAAGAAAAAAATTCTTTACCAGCACTTCCATTAATGCCAACAGTTATGGAGGAAGAAAGTATTGAACAACCATCTAGTTCACAATCTACTCTTGGAGAGTCATCTAGTCGCCCCCAGCGACAACGACATTTGCCAGCCCGCTTGCAAGATTATGTTGTTAATAATGACAATGATTTATCTGATGAGGATGTTGTAAATTTAAATTTTGCTTTGTTTGCAGATTGTGATCCAATTTCTTTTGAGGAAGCTATTCAAGATGATCATTAAAGCCAAGCAATGGATGATGAAATTCAAGCCATTGAGAAGAATAACACATGGGAGTTGACAAATCTACCAATTGGAAAAAAGGCCATTGGAGTCAAATGGGTGTACAAGACGAAATACAAGCCAACTAGAGAGGTGGACGCTTCAAAGCGAGATTGGTAGTCAAAGGAGACAAACAAAAGGCAGGTATTGACTACTTTGAAGTCTTTGCACCGGTTGCAAGACTTGATACTGTTAGGATGATTATTTCTCTTGCTGCAAATAATTCTTGAAAAATTCATCAAATGGATGTGAAGTCTGCTTTTTTAAATGGTGTCCTTGAAGAGGAGGTATATGTTGAGCAACCTACAGGTTCCATCAAAAGAGGCCAAGAAAATAAAGTCTATAAATTGAATAAGGCACTTTATGGTTTGAAGCAAGCTCCTCGAGCTTGGTATGACTAGTATTGATTCTTATTTTGTTGAGCATGATTTTGTTAGATGTCCATATGAGCATACCTTGTTTATTAAATTTAATCCTGGGGGTGATATTCTTATTGTATGCTTATATGTGGATGATTTAATTTTTACTGGCAATAATCCCAAGTTAATTTGTGAGTTTAGGGAGGCTTATGATTAATCATTTTGAGATGACTGATTTGGGATTAATGTCATATTTTCTTGATATTGAGGTTACTCAAACAAATTATGAAATATTTATTTCACAAAATAAGTATGCTGGTGATATTTTGAAGAGATTTAAGATGGACACTGCTAAATCAATAATGACTCCCGTTGAAGAAAAGCTGAAATTGACAAAAGATGGCACTGGTGAGTTTGTGGATGCAACAAATTTTAGAAGATTGGTTGGGAGTCTAAGATGCTTGACTTCTACAAGACCCGAGATTACTTATAGTGTTGGGTTAATTAGTAGATTTATGAAATTTCTGCATCAATCACATTTGCAAGATGTTAAAGCAGCTAAGAGGATTTTGAGATATGTTAAAGGTACACAATCTGATGGTATATTTTATTCATATTCTAATGAATCTAGACTTGTTGGATATACAGATAGCGATTGGACTGGTCACATGATACAGAGAAAAAGTACTTCCGGGTATACTTTTCACTTGGGAAGTGGTGTGTTTTCTTGGTCATCCAAGAAGCAACAAGTTGTGGCATTATCCACCGCTGAAGCCGAATATATTGCGGCGGCAAGTAGTGCTACACAAGCACTATGATTGAGAAGGATGCTTGAATTTTTGCAACACAAGCAAGACAGGCCTACAAAAAAAATTTGTGATAGCAAATCGGCAATTGAATTGTCAAAGAATCCGGTGTTTCATGGACGAAGCAAGCACATTGATATTAAATATCACTTCATTCGTGAGTTGGTTCAAGACAAAAAGATTATCATTGATTATTGTAAGACTGAAGATCAAATAGCAGACATTTTCACAAAACCACTGAAAGTGGAGTTAATGTTCATGAAGTTGAAGAAGATGCTTGGAATGGTCAAATTTAAAGACTTTGGTTTAAGGGAGGCAATGTAGGAAATTAAACCAAAGTATAATTTAATTAGGAGTAGAGTATTAGAAGAGTTGTTACTTAGTTTCCTAAGTGGTTTTTAATTGTGAGCTGATCAAATTTTAGTTTGAATAGGTTTCCTATATTGAATTGGTTTAGAAAGTCAATTTATAAAATATTATATATATGTGTTGATGTTGCTTTGCGTGTGTGTGGAAAAGTTTAATAAAATTTTGTTATCTCCAACCTTTGTCTTGTTGCTATCCTTATTGTTAATTGGCCTTATTTCAATTTGCTGTCAGAGGATAAGATTAAAAAGCATTCACTTTCTTAAAATAATGGCCATAGTTATGCATTACCAAAGCACTTTTAATCTCTTAATGAAACCAAAATACAAACTTTATATAGATAGTAAGAATCTATATCTGAAACATAGTAATATAAAAAATAAATTCACTTGAAACTACAAATGCATTAAGCAAAAACCTGTATCCTAAAAACAGAACCCAAAGAGTGCTCAAAACTACTATAAATCCAACCAAAAGACAAACTTGGAGATAAACAACAAAAAATAGAGATGAAATAATATGGAATTGCTTTACAGTGGATATGAGGGATTTGATGAAAAACTTAACAGATCTTGCGGAAGCTTAGACCATCTGACACCCAACAACTTTCCATCTCCTCCGTTTTCAGACAGTTAGACCTAAAACCCACAGTTATATTAGAAACTAGAGCAATAAAACTAAACGGAATTAAAAACTATAATTCCTTTTTTCTAAATGAAATAACTCTGGATAAATATGAAGAAATAAAGAAAATACAAAACAATGATCTTCAATAGATAAGCAATAAACAAAGAAGGAAAATTCTTTTTTACCAAAGAAATAATTATGGATTGAAGCAACATGAAGAATAGATTAAAATAATGATATTGGATAGATAAGGAATTAGGTGAGGAAGAGAAATAAGAGGATAAAGAAAACTTCCTAGATGCCACCACATCCCAAACAAAGGGGAAAAAAAAAAAATTAAAGATGACTTACCTCCAAGTAAGAATCATAACTGGAGAAATATTTTTAACATTGCCGAAGGAGAAACTGAAAAAAAATAGGAAAAGGTCTGTACTTGAATAACGAAGTTTAATGAAGAGGTGTCTGCCGTGGTTGTCTTGCTGCGACAGAACGCAATAACTTGTGGTGCGAAAAAGTATATTTGCCATATTTTGGTTATTAATCTTCAAGTAAACAATCATACAAATAAAGTCAAAAACAGGGAAAATTAGCATCATTACCAACTTCTGTGGTAATGATTGTGGTATTTCCAACTCCTGGGAGGCTCATTTCCTGTTCCGAATTGCACTGCACTAAATCAGTGCAATGCTCTATTAATTCGCACGCTATTATCAATAGCAAAGTCCCCAACTGGCAGCTACCCCAAAAATATATAAAATAAATGAAAACATACAAAACACTCAATAATGAGTAATTTATACAATTCTATAAATTTTCAAATAAAAAAGGGCAAAATTAAGTCATTTTAAGAGTGCATAAAATTAAGATTGAACTGACCCAAATAATATTGATGATGAATAGTAAAGCATTATAACTTTTTCCAAATTTTAAACATAAAACTACCATATTTGAGCTAAAAACACGACACAGTGTTTCTTTCTTAAGGGTTTGCTCCATTTGAACCTTAACCATCCTAGGCGCCTCTTATTCTTATACATGCATAGATATTGAAAGCCACAAATAAACCAATGCAACTCACTTGTAATTAAATCCATATCAACACTAACTAAATCAGAAAATCATTTCCAAAACGTGATAACAAAGAACCCTACGATTAGAAAATCTAACTCATAAAAAATTAAGAATTGAAAAGGCTGGATAACTAAACCATCATATGAACAAGTTCAAAACTCCATAATAATAATAATAATAATAATAATTGCCCTAAAGCCATAATCTTTATTTGTTAAAAATCAAGACAAAAGTTTATTTTTTCTCACAATTTCCGAAGAACATAACTAAACCCATTAGAGTTCCCGAAAAATCCAATTTAAAAAAAAAAAATCACCAGAAAAATTCATTCTTATGCACTAAAGAGTATTCAAAATATTTGTAATAAAAAAAAAGATTAAAAACAGCAACAAAACCCAATCTTCTTCGGTAGGGGTGTAAACAAAATTGCAGAGGTCCCAAATATGGCCATGCAATCTCGTCCCATGTTGAATTTCCGTTAGACTATGCAAAAACCATTTCAAAGACCATTAATTTACCCAAGAGAGAAAATCATAACATCACAAAGTTTAAGAACTTGCCAACGAAAATTTAAGTTAGAATGTCGACGGAAATTCTTTTGCTGAAATCTGTTGGAATTTTTTGCAATTATTTCATATGGGTTTTATTTTTAAATTTCAAATATTTGATCCAATATTTAATTCTGATATTTATCGAAAAACTTTGAATTCAAACTAGTAAGAATCCGCGTTCCCGTCTTACCCGGATCCTAAATAGATTCAATTACGTCTGTGTGTCGTTTGAATTCGATTGAGTTAAGTTTGTGAAAAAAGTATGATTCATAAAATAGAAAAATCAGAAGCAAGAAACACATTCCACCTAAAATTAGACTTTAAACAGAATCTTCTTTATTCTATTCTGACCTAATAAATATCTTGTGATAATAATTATCACGTTGTGATAATTGTTACACTTGTGATAACTATTTATTGTAACTGGTTACGTTTTCTGATGGGAAAAAATGTTGTATATGAGAAAAAATGTTATAAATATACAGGGTATTCAACAAACATTAGTACAAGAAGGCGGATATCTAAAGCTGAAGAAGTCGGGTAGCTCCCGAAACTCAGTGTATCGCTTGGGGAGTTACTTCTTTAACCTGTATAGTTGATCAACTCTATGGTTCAAAGAAGTAGGCATGCGGGGGTAAAGAAGGCGACGCCTCTTACTGGGGGAATGAGGGTTGTATAGGGGGACCGAAGAACAAAAACCGACGAGATCTTCGGGAGCGGAAAGCCGCTACGTTATCTTTTAGGCTCTTTCTTTTTTTGGTTGGGCGACCAAGCCAGGATAAGATTAAGCCGAAGAAGCCGAAGGAAGTTTTTTGGGTTGTTTTTTGGCGCCTGATAGCTGACTTCTAGCGCTTCGTTGTGCTTGCATTCTTTTTGGTTCCGCAAAGGGCCGGACTAGAAGAAGGAAGAGCTAAGAGAGAATTAACACCCCCTGCATAAATATACAGAGTATTTTGGGTCCCTAAACCTGACATTCTATCAGAAAATATACTATTGTATCAGATTGTCTAGGTTTAGAGGTACCCAGAAAAATAATTTCTATTTTTCTTTTTTTATTCTACAGTGACCCAACAATATTAATGGCTGGAGGTATGTTCTTTGATTTTATTCCACATTCGATATTCTGTGATATTATTTATGCACAGATTAAATTTAGTTTTATAGATTTAATAAATCTTTCATTTGGTATCAGAGCACATTATGCATCTGCCTTGATTTAGATATACGTATCATGTTGATTTGGGTTCACTGTTGACATGTTATTGAGGAAATTTAGAATTATAATTTATTTAAAATTGATTCTATGATTTTTTTCCTCGATTAAAAATATCTATTTTGATGTTATTTATTGTTGGGTGATGGCTGTATATATGGACACAATTTATGATTTTGATGTTTCTATTGAAAACTAAAGTGTGAAATCATTAGGAAATTGGATCTATGTTTTCTGTGATTAAAACACAATTTTTTGATGTCCAAATGACTGGAAATATGTGCGGGTTGCATACGGGTCGCAACCGGGTCCCACATACCCGTTTTGGTCCAAATGGGTGAAGAAGACGATGTAACGCAAATTTTTGATGTCCAAATGGCTGAAAATATGTGCGGGTTGCATATGGGTCGCAACCGGGTCGCACATACCCGTTTTGGTCCAAACGAGTGAAGAAGACGATGTAAAAAAAAGGAGTTTTCCTGGGAAGAATCAAACCTGTGACCAAAGGTCATAGGGCCCATGTTATTGACCGCTGGACCACCTTGTGGTTTATGGAATCTAAGAAGAATAAAACAATTCAATAAACTAGTTCTATTATTAAAAAAAAGGTAAGTTGCCTTGGTTCAAACTCAAGACCATGTGGTAGTGGGTCACGCGTTTTGACCAGCAAGCCATCAGCAATGGTTGTGTTGTTTTGCAACACAATATTTTTATAAACTACTTAGGGTCTTATTCTGATCATCTTAGTAGAAATTAAATGGAAAAAGGGACCCTTTTCCTATTATCTATCATGTTAAAACAGTAAAAGTCCATGTTTTTCTAGTCAAAAACTCTTATTCCATTTTATGTTAAAAAGACAACACAAAATAATACTATTATTACAAGGTATAATCTATCGCAAGGGTGTCCAAACTCCAGTTTCGGGCTACTGACATCGAGTTGCTTATTTTTATGGACTAAATACATACAAAGGCGGATACCAAAAAAGAAGTAGAAGGTCTCTTAACTCAGAACTCAAAGGGGGGATTATGAAGAGGACTCCTTAAGGTTTTTTTTTTAAGATATGTTTGGTGGGCTAAGGGGACCTTGAAGTTTTTAGTTTATATATGCGGGCGTACATGTGGCTCGCTCAGCAGTGGTTGTGTTGTTTTGCAACACAATATTTTTATAAACTACTTAGGGTCTTATTCTGATTAAAAAAATAGAGGCGTTGTTGGAAGGCTTTGAACCTGAAACCTTCAGGTTAAATATTAGGCAGTCTGACCAGTTGAGCTACTCAAGCTATCTAGTTTTGAAATGTATTATTTATATATAAGACACTTCCAGTTTGTTATTTGCATATATATATATGTGTGTGTGTGTGTCTGTGTGTATGTGTGTGTGTGTGACTTTTTTGTAATTATCAAAGTCTGTGATCTGTATAAATATGTATATATATTTTTTTAATTATATAGTAGCCGCAGCATCTTTAATTAAAATATATATATATATGTACAGTAATTTTGTAATTTTGAAATCACCTATAATATAAGACATTAATTGTACTATTATATCACATTTAATATAATAAATTTTATCCCACAGGAATTTTTATTATATTATATTGTGTGATTAAAGGGGTGAAATATTAAATTATTCCTTAATTTACCCACAAGAATTAAGGAAATGAACATGATTTAATAGTTTTGTCATTTTGATTAAATGATTAAATGATTTATTTGAATTAGAAATTTAGCCTACAGGCAATTTCTATGTCATGTAATTCATATTTTTTAGTATGTTTTGCATTGGTAAAACACAATAAATGTTAATTTGCCTCAAAATTTTGACATAAGCATGTATGTAATTATTTGTGCAGTTTTTCAACCTATGAATTTTTCTGATATGAAATGTGACATTCTCGAACTCAAGGGTGACAACTATAAGTTGTAGAAAGAGAGGATTCTTCTTCATTTGGGGTGGATGGACTTGATTATGCTATTAGGAAAGACGAACCACCTCCGATTACTGAGAATAGCCAACCTAATGATGTTGAGCTTTATGAAACGACAATGGGAGCGATCTAATCACCTCAGCGTGATGTTCATAAAGACCAACATCTCAGCTGGCATTCGAGATTCTGTTGATCAGTATAATAATATCCGAGAGCTATTGAAGGTCATTGATGAGCAATTTGAGTCTTTAGATAAGGCTTTAGCAAGCACCCTAATCATGAAATTCTCTACCATGAAACTCACCGGTATCAAAGGAGTGCGTAAACACATCATGCACATGAGGGACATAGCGGCTCAACTAAAAAATCTTGAGGTTACAATGTCTGAGCCTTTTCTTATGCACTATATTCTGAACTCTCTACCACAACACTATGGGCCTTTCAAGATCTCTTACAACACACACAAGGACAAATGGCCCATCAATTAGTTGATGACCATGTGTGTACAAGAGGAAGGAAGGCTGCTTATGAAAACTGGAGAGAGTGTGCAAGGAAAGAACAAGAACAACCAAGCCAAGAAGAAGAGAAAGGAAAAAATGTCTCCTCAAGGAGATATTAAGAACATAGGAATCCAAGTGCTTCTTCTGTAAGAAGAAGGGGCACATGAAAAAGGATTGCCCCAAATTTCAGAATTGTGAGAAGAAAAGGTAACCTAATTTTATTTGTATGTTATGAATCTAATATGATAGATGTTAATCATAACACATAGTGGATTGATTCTGGTTCTACAATCCATATTACGAATTCCTTGCAGAGATTGCGAAATCTAAGGAAACCAATGGAAAGTGAGGAGTACATCTATTCAGGAAATAAGATGCGGTCTCACGTGAATGCAATTGGGACATGCAGTTTAGTTCTCAGTAATAGCTTTGTTTTAGATTTGGAAAGGACATTTAATGTTCCAAATTTCTCTAGAAATTTAATTTCATTGTCCAAACTTATACCTTTGGGATATTCTTGGTATTATTCAAATGCTGGATTTAGTTTGTTTTATAAATCTGACCTTGTCGGGAATGGTATTTTGTTTGATGGTCTTTCTCAAATTAATTTGCAAAATGATGCTACATTAACTAGCTTTGCATGTTCAAAATAATGCTGGTATTAAAAAATATGTTATGAATGAGGATTCCTCTATATTGTGGCACCGAAGATTGGGACACATCTTCATTCAGAGAATCAAGAGATTAGTGGATGATGGAGTACTTAGTACTCTAGATTTTACTAATTTTGAGACTTGTGTGGGCTGCATAAAAGGTAAGCAGACCAACAAGTCGAAGAAATGAGCCAAGAGGAGTTTCAAATTATTAGAGATAATACATACAGACATATGTTGTCCGAATATGGACGCATATTGTCAAAAGTATTTCATCACCTTCATAGATGATTTCTCACGATACATGTATCTATACTTGCTTAATAACAAAAATAAAGTACTAGATGCCTTTAAGGTGTTTAAGGCAGAAATAGAGAAACAATGTGAAAAACAAATTAAAATTGTGAGATTCTATAGAGGTGGTGAGTACTATAGCAGATACACCGAAGATGGACAAGCACCTGGTCCTTTTGCAAGGTTTCTTGCTAAACACCAGGTGCTTGTACATAAACCAGTATAGGATTGTTGCCCAATACACTACACTTGGTTCTCCGAGCCAAAATGGTGTAGCAGAAAGAAAACACCGAACATTAATGGACATGGTGCGGAGCATGCAAGCATGCTCAAAACTTTCAGAATCTTTGTGGAATGAAGCTCTTAAGACGGTAGTGTACATGTTAAACCGAGTTCCAACCAAAGTTGTCCCAAAGACGCCATTTGAGTTATTTAAAGGTTGAAAATCGAGTTTACGACAGGTACGCATTTGGAGATGTCCATCTGAAGTGAGAGTTTATAACCCACAAGAATAGAAGTTGGACCCAAGGACCATTAGTGGGTATTTTATTGGATATGCTGAAAGGTCTAAGGGATATAGATTTTACTGTCCATCTAATAGTACAAGAATTCTGGAGTCAAGAAATGCAAAGTTTCATGAGAATGACCTAATTAGTGGGAGTGATAGATCATTGGGTATTAGATCTGAGACAAAATATTCCGTTCCACAATCTTCCACTTTTAGCTGTCATGGATGGACTATTGTTATTCATCACACTCCCTGAGATCAAGTACGTGTTGAACAATCAGTCCTTGAAACTCCACAAACTGCTGATAATGATCCAGTAGATCCTGTTCAACAAATACCTGAAATTGTTGAACAACCAGTTGAACAACACATTCCTCAGAATAATGTTGGAACAACATTAAGAAGATCTTCTAGAATAAAGAAAACAACAATTTCTGATGACTATATGGTATATCTGCAAGAGTTTGAGTATAATATTATAGTCAAAAATGATCCTGAAACATTTGCACAAGCCATGAACTATAATAAATCTGACTTGTGATACAATGCCATGAAAGAGGAGATGGAATCGATGGCGTCGAATGGAGTCTGGAATCTTGTCAAGTTGCCTATCGGATCAAAAATCATAGGATGTAAATGGGTCTTCAAAACCAAGAAAGACTCATTAAGCAACATCAAAAGATATAAAGCCAGACTTGTTGCCAAAGGATTCACTCAGAAAGAAGGAATGACACGATTATACAGAAACCTTTCCTCCTGTATCTAAGAAAGATTGTTTTTGAGTTATTAAGGCATTGGTTGCCCATTTTGATATGGATTTACATCAAATGGATGTGAAAACGGAGTTTCTTAATGGAGATCTAGAGAAAGATATTTATAGGAAACAATCTGAAGGATTCTCTCCTAGTGATGGTGAGCATTTAGTTCGCAACTTAAAAAAGTCTATAATATAGATTGAAACAAATATCCCGTCAATGGAATTTAAAATTTCATGGTGTGATCTCTTTATTTGATTTTGAAGAGAATATCATGGATCAATGTATATACCAAAAGGTCAGTGGAAGTAAGATTTATTTTCTTATTCTATATGTGGACGACATCTTACTTGCAAGTAATGATAAAGGATTGCTACATGAGGTGAAACAATTTCTCTCTAGAAACTTTGATATGAAGGACATGGGTGAGGCATCTTATGTCATTGGCATAAAGATCCATAGAGATATAACTCAGTGAATTTTGATAGTCCTATCTACATAGTTTGTCTCAAGAAACCTATATTAACAAAGTTTTAGAGAGGTTTCGGATGAAAGATTGTTCACCAAGTGTGGCACCCATTGTGAAGGGTGACAAGTTCAACTTGGTCTAATGTCCGAAAAATGACTTTGAGTGGGAACAAATGAAAAACATTTCGTATGCTTCTGCTGTAGGAAGCCTGATGTATGCTCAAATCTGAACAAGACCTAACATTGCATTTGTTGTAGGAATGTTGGGAAGATATCAGAGTAATCCAGGTATGGACCACTGGAGAGTTGCAAAGAAGGTAATGAGGTACCTTCAAGGAACGAAAGATTACATGCTTATGTACAGACGGACTGATAAACTAGAGATCTTTGGCTACTCGGATTCAGACTATACTGGCTGCATTGATTCACGAAAATCGACATCTGATTATCTCTTTATACTAGCCGGTGGAGCTGTGTCTTGGAGAAGTGCTAAACAATCTTTGATTGCAACCTCTATGGAAGCTGAGTTCGTTTCTCAAGTATGTATTATTTGAGGCAACTGGTATATATATGGTTGAAGAGTTTCATGTCTAGATTTAGAGTTGTGGATTCTATTTCTAGACCATTGAGCTTATTTTGTGACAATTCAACTGCTGTTTTTATGGCTAAGAACAATAAGAGTAGTAGTCGAAGTAAACACATCGACATGAAGTACTTAGCCGTTTGAGAACGTGTTAAAGAAAATAAAGTGGTCATTGAACATGTTAATACTGAATTGATAATTGTTGATCCCTTGACTAAAGGCATGCCACCAAAGATTTTCAGGGGTCATATAGTTAGAATGGGACTTGGTTCCATGATGTGACCTCATTTTACATGTACATACATTTGATATGTCCAATGAAACTCTTATTCAGTTATGTTTTTTCATATTCAGTTGCGCATACTTATTTAGTTATTTGAGAAAACTCACTTAAATTGGACCTATAATAAGCATAAGGCTTATTTATTAAGTTATGTTATCACATAAAGGTTTAGTGTTGAAGCAGACATAATGCATAGTAATACATGGAAGACAATACTTGTTTCTTAGAGGACTTGTCGCCATGATTCATGTATTTTGAATCTTGCTTGTGAGATTTGATAGTTTGTATATCGAATAAAATATGTGGATCAAGTGGAAGGCTCTGATACCAAATGAAAGATTTATTAAATCTATAAAACTAAATTTAATCTGCGCATAAATACTATCACAGAATATCGAATGCGGAATAAAATCAAAGAACATACCTCTAGCCATTGATATTGTTGGGTCACTATAGAATGAAAAAGAAAAATAGAAATTGTTTTTTTGGGTACTTCTAAACTTAGACATCTGATACGATGGTGGTGTATTTTCTGATAGAATGTCAGGCCTAGAGACCCAAAATACTCTGTATATTTATAACGTTTTTTTTCCATCAGAAAACGTAAGTAGTTACAATAAATAGTTCACAAGTGTAACAATTATTACATAATTATCACAACATATTTATTAAGTCAAATTGATAAATATCAAATAATTAAATATTGGATCAAATATTTAGAATTTAAAAATAAAATCCATATGGGATAGTTACAAAAAATTCCAACAAAATCAACTTGCTATGGAGTCCTATATCCAAAAAAAAAAAAAATCAAAACAAAGAAAATTAAAAAAAAAAATCATAGCAACTAAAAAAAACTGAAAATAAACAACAACAAAATTAAAACTGAAATAGAAAAATTAATCGTAATATTTATCTAATAGTAACACTTCTAGGCATTTAATCCCTAAAATTTGGAAATCGATTTTGACGAATTTTGGAAGAATTCTACTGGGAAGACATTGGAGAAACCGTCAGTGGAATATTGTAGTGTAGGTGCAAATGTTCATTTATTCATTTATTAACCTATTTCTTTTAATCTTTTTCTAGATTTTATATTTTTTATGAATTTTTTAGGTAATTAATTTTAGTAGTAAAATGTTGAGATTAAGGAAGTGTTTGGTTCACATTCAGGAATCAGAATCAGAATGAGAGTCTCCATAAACCCCACTATTGGTATGTGTTTATATCATTCCTCCTTACTTGTTTGGTTTAACATGGGAATGGGTTTCATTATGTTAATGAGTTACTCAATTTGAAACCTATGTTACAAGTGGGGAATGAAAGTAGGCATTTTTTAACACTTTCATTCCCATAGAATGATTCCCATAGTGCTCAACCAAATAACATCTATGAGTATCATTAATTTTGATTCCCATTCCCCCCTCTCATACTCATAAACCAAACGCCTCCTAAAACATCTATCAAGCAAAGAAGCAAAGACGTTATTTTGAAGCAACGACATGGTGCTATTAGGATCATAATTTTAAGTATTGTTTTAGAGATGTCTTTCATTTTTGTTTCTTAATATTAATTTTTGAGCATCATGAAAGTAAAGATCATTGCTTTGTAATCTAAAACTATGTTATGTGCACTTGGGTGCAAGTATTGATGCCAAGTTTGCCTTTTTCCTAAATACGGGATATGTCCAAAAGTTCGTGATGTAAATTAAGTGTGAATAATTGTATTGTGTATATGTTTGATGATCTAAAATACAATCTAGATCACTTATATATATATGTGGGCCAACTACAAGTATAGACCTAGATAACTATAAATTTAAGATAATTATAAATCTAAAATAATTACAAGCAATGTAATACAAGATATATACATTTAACAGTTTAGACACGCAACCTGTATATATAATAGATTCTAAATTTTTCGATACTTTTTAACTAGTTGTAAAAGAAGAATCTTTGTAGGTGTGGATTGTAATATCTCCCTCGATGTATATAGCTGAATTGGTAATTTTAACAGCCTAGGAGGTAGGATTTCTTTCTTGTTTCTAATACAAATATGTTAGGTCTAAAAGCTCCATCTTAGTCAAAGCACTGAACTGATGTTCGATCAGATATGGTCCCTGGTCCATAACAGCACCCAAGTGATATATTGTGGACACATGCTAAGTTAGTGTCTGAACATAAATTTGTTTCTGAATCACTGATATCCTTTAGTCCTGAAGCTCGTATGCATCCTATCACGAATAATCAAGGCCTTGGGTTCGGTTGTTCTTATATGGCATTTTTTTTATATTTTTTTTGTTGGAAAATTTTATTACAAACACAAATGATAAAAAATAATTTTTAAGAGTTTAGTGCGACTGATCTCTGTTCTTAAATTGTATTTACCCCGACACTACGGATGGTTGTTGAACAGTTTCAGATAAATACAACTTCTAGTAATCATCAAATCTACACCAAAAACACTTAGTCAACAATGCAAGTGTTCTTCTTTTAAACACTCAAGAATAAATATAAGACTAAAAACAAGAGGAAGACTGAAATTTGACTTCTTCTTCTTTTTTGTATATTTTATGTCTTTGATAGAATCTCCTATTTATAGACACATTAAACACTTCATCAAAAGTTGCCTCAATTGATTGGCGATCCTAAAAAATTAAGTTACATCTCTTAAGACGAATGGACAAAATTTTTCAGCCATAATTCAAATGAAGAGGTACACTATCTTTTTATTTAAATGTGCACTAATTCATCACAAGAGATGTTGTAAAATCAATTTTTTTTAATACTTAATTACATATTGAATAATTTTCAAACAAGTTTTGTATTAGTTTTATAGCTATCATTAAAAAATGTCAAAAGATACCACTTGAAACATGATGTTTCATGAATTTATTTCCCATAATCCCCCGCTTAACTTATAAAACTAATATTCTATGAATTTAATTTGCAAGGTACTTGTTAAGTTTTAATCTTAAGTGGTGATAAATTTCAAATTTTGAACTAAATTAATAGCTGTACTTAAACATTGAAAATTGATTTAATATGTCCAAATCGAAAAATTGCACCTTAAATCCATCAATGTTTCTTTTTGCATCCTCTTAGTTTCATGAACATTTGCAAAAGTTATACCTGCTTTTGAATTTGTGACACTATTTTTAATTTTCATATAGGTGAAGTACTAAAGCATAAGTACCTGGTATGCACACAAGTTCAAACTTGTACTTCATTAAGAGCACTAACTCATCCTTCTATAGTACTAGTAAATACACTTAATATATTTGTGCGCCAGTATTTACTCCTATTCATAAAACATAGCTTGTTTTTCTTATTAAACCTTTAGGTTAGTCTGTGAACTAGTAAAGATCGAGTTCCCGGTATGGTGATTAATTTAATTGATCCATAAGGTTAACCTCTATATCCTTGGTCATCCTATTAATTACATCTCTCAAAAGTCTTTTAGTAAATGAATCTGCCAAATTTTTTATTAACTTTAAATAAACAATTGTAATTTCTATATGTGAATTTGTCTAACATAAGTATGTCTCAAACTTATATGTTTAGACTTACCATTTTATGTTTTATTCAATACTTTAGACATTGTAACTTCACTATTACAATGCAAAGAGATAGGTGGCATATCTTGTGCCACAAATCTATATCTAATAACAAATTTCTTAGCTATTCTACCTCTTTGCCAACCACTGCTAAGGTTATAAAATATCACAGTTTCCATGGTGGAATGTGTTATACACGTTTGTTTTTTTGATACCCAAGAAATCCTACCACTACCAAGCATGAACATCCAATCAGATATAGAATTATTATCATTTGCACTAGTTATCTAATTTGCATCACCATATCCTTCTACTACACTTGGATAATCATTGTAAAACAATCTAAAATTTGATGTTTTCTTTATGTAACTGAGAAGTCTCTCTATTACTTTTCAATGAGCAATACTAGGATTACTTGTAAATCTTGACAATTTACAAATAGTATAGGATATGTCCTGTCTTATACAATGTATAAGATATATTATACTTCTAATAGCACTATCATACTCTAATTGTGCTATTGATCTTCTAGTGTTTATCGAAAGTTTACTTGCTACATTATATGGAGATGAAGCTTTGCTATCACGAACAATCATGGCCTTGGGCTCGGTTGTTCTTATATTGAGTTTTGGGTTAATAACAATTTGTCTTCTGAATTAAGTGAGTATTTACATCTTTGTCCCCTTAAACTATAAAAATATACACTTTACCCCCTATTAATACTATTAATCTATTATCAATATTAAATTTATTAAGATAGTTTAGTTAAATGGCTAAAATACCTTTGATACTATCTCAAATATTTATGTATTTAAATTTTGATAATGATGCAATAATTAATTAACAATTTCTTATAAAATATATAATATTTATATATAATCTATAGCAATATATTTCTTTGTCTAAAATTTTTAAAATTTTTGGATTCATTTTATATTATTTAGAATTTGAATGTTTAACTATAGTGGTAGAACAATTCCCAAATGATCTTATTTTCTATTGAAAATTTTGTTAAAGGTATTGTATAAAATATATTTTTTCCAAGATTTTTTGATTTTTTGGATGTCTCTTAATACACATCTACTGTGTATATTTGACAGAACGTGTACAAATTGAGATGTCTAGATATAATATAATTCAATAGTTTCTTACATTTTACTCCATAAAGTCACAAATATTCAATGTGTTATTATATTTTATTGTTTCCTAATTTTTTTTATAACTATTGTTAAAGTCATTTAACTAGAATTTTGTTGATATTTCAAAAATTTTAAATAATAAATAATGTGAATGGAACAACTCTTCAGAAATCTAAGACTGAGACCACATCAGTTAAGAAAAACTATTAGTTCGAGGGGACTTAATTAGTGAGTACTTATTTCTTTTCTTCAGCTTGTTTTCTGGTTTTCATCGAGTTTTGAAGGCTATGGTTTATTTTTGTAATCTCAGGCACAGCTGTGAGCACATGTTTTTGAACTTTTGATAATCTTGTCATAGTGCAACCTCAGGTCCTTGAGTTAAACTTGGATTGATACTTTCCTTAGGCTTGGCTATTAAGTTGAATTAGTCCTTAAAAAAGTCTTGGCCTCCGAGTCTTGTTCACTATCAGTTGTATTGTTTCAAGTAATTATGAGCAATGTGATATTAGTTTCAGTGTCATTTCTGATACTCTGATCTTTTGTTTGACTGTGATATTGGTCTATGAATTTTGGCTGTTCGCTCCCCGGATGCCTTGTCGCTTACAATTGTATAGGCATACCCAGCATTTAACTGATACAGGATGAGTCTGTACCAGTTTGAATAATTATTATTTACACAAGAGATCTGTCATTTTACCAAACGCGAACTATCTACACATTGACAGTGACTTTGTTAATGAGACTCTCTATGCTTGGAATCCTTTATTTGCAGCAATCTCCACTTGGCTTCTGCGTCGAAAAAGTTCAATATGGATCGGGGAATCTATATTGTAAAGACTGGATCCTTGATGGTCCATCTAGATCGTAATCCCTTTAAGAAACTTAGTCAACTAAGCTTAGATGTCCAGGTGCAGCCATCATAGATTCGGTTGACAATTGGATTATGCTTAAAATCTTGACTGTTAGTCGAAACATTTGTAAAAAAGAACTCATATTTGGTTAATAATTTTTGGCTAAGATATGGCTGGTTTCATTCATCCATTTATCCCTTCCAATTACCTTCCTATCAAGGGTGTTTATCTATTCTAACTTGAGCAAAAGTTCCTATCTTTCATTATCTTTGGTGTCAAAAAACTTTGCAATCACTACTTGATTCTCTCAAATCCTGTTTGTTTCCACCAACGGAGAAAAGTCATAAAACGAAGCACCGCAAGTACTTCGATGGAGAAAGTTTATTGGCTAAAATTCTGTAAATTGCAAGACATAAATAGACAAGGGACAATTATTTAGCACATCTATAAATGACATATCCTTTAGGCCTCGTTTGGTTGGTAAGAATTATTGTCAAAAAAAAGTAAATTTTTTCCTAAAATTTAAATTGTAATGTTTGATTCAGATTTTTAACTTATTGAGAAAGTAAAATCTTTCCTCAAAATAAGGAAAGTTGGTGTACAATATTTGAATCCTAAAATCCTGTTGGCATTCTTTTTACTTTCCTTAAAATTTTAATCCTAAAGAATGGGTAGACATCCTAACTATCTTCACTCTCCTCCCTATTTCACTGCAACTCAATATAAGTCAATAATATCATTCTACTACAACTCAACATTTACCACCATATTATTATTGTTGTTGTTGTTATTCTTATTAAAGGAAAATGAAACACAAAAGGAAAAAAAAAAAAAGAGTCATAACGTTATTAATTTAGTATTAATTTTGATTGCTTTATGGAGCCCAAAAAAAAAAAAATATATATCATATTTATAGAGATATTTTCAGTCATGTTATATAATTGTGAAATACTTTCCTTGCTAACCAAACACAGGTACAAGAATTCATACAATTTTCTTATCAAGATCCCTGAAAGTATCCAAACATCAAAAAAAAAAATATTTTTCCATGGAATAATATTCTAAGAAATCGCATTCTTTATTAACTTTACTTTCTTGTCAACCCAACGAAACCTTACTTTTCCAAAATCCATCGTTAAGGTCCATTAAGTTTCAATTATATTCATCACTAAAATAAGAGTTATTTGATTAATTATCTTAAGAATCAAAATTTCTAGATAGTATAAGGGAATGATTTTGCCAAAAAAAAATTTTGAGGAAACTAGATTTAGACACCCTTCAAAAATAATATAAATGTTCAAGCTTGGTAAAAGAGGATTGATTCAATCCCATAATACACTGTAAATAGTACCAATTATTCTCATTTCAGTTCAGATTTCCAACCATATGTGTCCTACAAGTTTTACAAGACAAGACTAAGGACCAAATTGAAACATTATTAAGAACTGAAATTACAATATTTATTGAGACATCACAATGTATAGTTTTTCTTTTACACATAGTTTTGTCTCTTATAATGAAGACGAAAATATGTGCAAATGGTTCCTTAAATGCCACACAAGAACTTGAGTTTATCTTCAATCCAATTTAACCTTTGTGTGTAGGTTAGATAAAACAATTCAAAATGATCAAATGGCTTGAACAGTAAAGGATGTTTCTCATCCACTAGCTCTTTTGGTGCTTGCACTATCCCATTCTTGAAGGAAAACATCCCAATTGAGTACCTGATATGGCTCTTTTGCAGACATTATGACTCGATGAACACCAGGTTGTATCCTGCCATTGCTCCATGCCTATGGCAAGAAAAAACATCTCTTAACTTTTTTATCGCAAAATTCTATGGTCTATTTAAGGAAATTATATTATACTTTAAAAACTTATACCGTATAATATTTTATATTTTAAAAACTTGTATCGTACAAAATTTAAAATATAATAAAATAATTCTTCACAGACATAAAACTTCCCCTAGACATATCTTATTACGAACATAATATATGCTTTAGTCTTTCAAGAAACAATAATGATAAGTATTCATATCTATGTAACAGTGAACAGTATTGCATGTAAATATGTAATGGGGTAAATAACAGACAACAAAGTGCAATTTTTTCCTATTTTATTGGTCATGAATTTGAATTTTTAAAAAAAATGAATTTGATAGAAGTTCTATCCGATAAAAAATATTTAGGTAGATTCGGTTTTTGATCTCACTTGTTGTGGTCAGAATTTAATCATATACAGAATTTTATTTACATCAGCTACTTTCATATATTTCATAAGATTTAATCTATACTACATAATTTATAAATGGGGATAAAGACTAGATTCACCTAAATATTTGTTCTATCCGATACTATCTTTGCATCTAGACAAATTAACAAAAGTTATCCATGCACCCCTAATTTTTTAGTAAGCATCTCAACTTTTAATTTCAACCTTTCCATGAAGGAAAATACTTACATAGACCCGATCTTTGACCCCACATGTAGATCCTGCGGTCAAGATTAAATCTTATAGAATCTTGCTTACATCAGCTTATGTCATAAATTCCATAACATTTAATCCACACCACAAAATTTACAAGTAGGCCCAAAAACCAGATCTACCTAAATATTTCCCTTCCATGAATATAACTTTCTCTGACATTTTTGCTTCCCATTAATTATGTGATTAGCTAGGCAGCAACACAACACTAAATTTGAAGCTCCAAAGATCACTGCTCAAATCTTGTCGTGACACTTATGTAAGATATTAAAAATAGAAATAGGTCATATCAATCTATAATCTATATATAAATGTGAGTTGTTTCTCTCTTTTTTTTTTATTTCTCCCCTTAAAGTTTTTCTTCTATTTTTTATAATGTCTAAAATACTTACTCTAAATTAAATATAATTCAAAGAAAATATAATTAAATTACTCCTTTTCTAATCTAACTACCCATCTTTTAGGAAACCATCACCTATTTGTAGTCATGCAATCCTACTCAAGATATATAATCTTTTTTTTTACTTTTTTGTCCTGTATAATACACCCTTAATTAAATAATTATGTCTAATATGCCCTTCATGAAGTATAATTAGCCTATCTAAAATACTTTGCATTTAATATAACAAGATTATCTATCTTTTATAATGCTACTATTATTTATTATATATATTTTAAATTGCTATAATACAATTCTTTAAATTTATATGATAATTTGGGCATAATGCCTGTATCTTATGTTAACATTTTAGATTGTAAAAAGAAAAATTATAATTGGGATCAAAATAAAATAAAAATAGTTCATATAACTATTATGTATATTCAAATTGTTTCTTACTTATGTTAGTACAAACTTTTGGCATAAATACATAATAAAAAAGTATAAATTTTTAAAAGTAGAAAAATTGTTAACACTTGATATAAAAAATAAATAAATAGTTACTATTTTTTAATTGTTTTATATATATATATATATATATATATATATATTCAAATATTTTATTTTTTACATTCCTAATAAAAACAGTCTTCTATAAATATTTGGTATATTATTAATTCACAAATAATTATTTTCTTTTCTCTAACTGTTTATTCAAAAAAACTCTTTCATGTTAGTTAATTAAACTCAATTTTTACATTTTCATATATCAATAACTATAACTATCTTGAGTAACAGTATAAAACTTTTGGATCTATTGTAATATTGATTAATCATGTTTTTTTTTTTATTAGACATGAAGTTATTGTGGTTAGGATTAATTTATAATAATTAATTTATTGTTCATCATAGCAGATAAGTTAAATTATTGGATCGACTTTTAAATTTATTAGTGTTAATAGATTCTTTCACTTTAAGTTTACCTTTGCCTTTTTAATATTAAAGTTTTCCTCCAACTTAAAAATCACAACATTAATAGTCGTATAAATAAACATTTACCATTTATAAAAGTGAAAAAAAATGATCGAATATATAACACTATTTTCTTATCTCATTTCAATTTTTGTTATAATTAATTTAGATTTATTTTTTCCTTCCCTACATGAAGAAAAAAATAATAATCAAACAACAAACTAAAGCACAATGTGAAATAGAGAACTCACACTTTTTAATTAAAATAAAAGTATTTTATAACTTTATATATCTTTAATAGAAATATTTTATTACAAAATCCTTATTTTTAAGAATATCATTTTGTAAAATATTGGTTTAACTATTGATGAGATTGAAAATAAATTCAACTCATGATATGATGCAATACCTAAAATATCTCAAAATAATCATCTATATACTGTAACAACTACAAGAATTCTACGCATAATTTGCAATGCTAATATAGAAACTTAATAAGTAATTAATATAAAAATAATACATATTATGCAAATAAATCATAGTATTAAGTACTCTCAGTACTTACTGGTATATATTGAAATGACTACTATGCTAATTGTTACAGTATTTGAAAAAATAATACTAGTTTACATTAACTATTGATGAGTTAAAAAAATTTAACTAATGGTACAATGCATTACCAAATTAGTCTAGAATAATCGTTGCAAGACTTATACTCATAAATTGTTGGAATGACTTATAGAAAAAATAAGTAATGTAAAAGACAACATAAATTATACAAGTAAAATCATACTATTAAATATTCTAAAATAATTGCTTATATACATTTGATTACACATCAACTTTGGAAACTACAAGGTAATTTTTACACTATTTAACAAACTAATAAAAATGTAGATTAAATATCTTGATAAACAATACAAGGAATTAATCAAAAAAGTGACTCAAAAAATAAAAATAAAGTTCACACACTATTATTAGCTTTAATTTTTTATATACTAAAAAAAATCAAATTTTAATTTCATAGTAAAATACTATATCATATATAATTTCAAAGCTAACCCTTCATGTTAGATACTATTTAGAATGAAGGGAAAGTTTAGAATATTGATAAAGTTCTAAAGTGAATGTTATCATAAGGTTAAAAAATATGGAATAATACCAATATATTTTTTATTTTGATACATAGTTTACACAACATGTTAAGAAATTAATTGCAATAGAGATTACATAAAAACTACGTATTATTCTGGATAAATTTAGAACTACAAGTTTTCAGTACAGTTCTGTGTATTTTAGAGTAAGAAAGAAATTTTCATTAATGTTTTTTTTTTTCATTTAAAGCAAGATAAAAGAACAACCTGTTATTTTTGTCTTTTGATAATGATGTTAATATATTACATGGTACATGTCCATATTATAAAGAATATATTACTTTAATCTATTTAATTTGATGTCTTTGTTATTTACATTTTACTTAGGTTCATTTTTTTCTTATTTTTTGAAATTTTAATTAATTAGTTTATAGTTATTGCCATATATTATTTGATCTCATGTAAATATTTTCACTGATAAAAGAATTTTAACATGCTGTATCTACAAAATGATGCTTGATACTTAATAGTGATTTTATCTTGTAGTAATGATAATGAATATATAGTTACATTTAAAAAGTTCAATATTATGAAAAAAAAATTATTTTTAAATGATCAAATCATTAGTGGTGCAGTTATAACAAATATAATATAAGAACCTAAAAGAGAAATAAGAATTATTTAAAATCGTGCCATCAATATGAACGAAGAGATTAAACTTCAAAATTTCAATAGAATACTAAAACAAATATTATCATAAATTTCAAATATGTAAAATTAATCAATATATTCACTATATGTATACACATTTACACAATATGTAAACAATAATTAATTGTGATAGAAATTTATATAGCATCCCCAATTAAAGTAATGTGTAATTTTGGACAACTTTAGAACTATGTATTTTTCATTAGGATTGCTTTTTATTAACATTCAGTACATTTCATAGCAACACAAAAGAACAAATTATTATTTTAGTTTTTTATAATGATTTCAATATACTATGTGAACCTATTAATAATATGGCTAGTATATTAGTTTAACTAGATTTTAAATTTTTATAATAATTTTCTTGTTATATTCGTTCTTTACATATTAATTAGATTCATTTTTTCTTACTATTTGAAATTATAATTAATTTTT
Organism: Cinchona pubescens; assembly: GCA_025175665.1. Lineage (NCBI taxonomy): Eukaryota > Viridiplantae > Streptophyta > Magnoliopsida > Gentianales > Rubiaceae > Cinchona > Cinchona pubescens. The sequence continues at coordinate 1,779,114 of JANKKI010000367.1, forward strand.
GTAATTATATCCATATATAATTTGATTTCATGTATATATTTTTTGCTAGTCAAAAAATATCAACACTTGATCTATAAATTTATGTTTAGTACTTGATAGTGATTTTGTATTTTAATAATGACGAAGTATATATTATCAAAAATATCTTTATCTTTAACTAGTTATGTAATTGGTAATGTCGCTATAAGAAATCATTATCTAAGCGTCTGGAAGAGAAAACAGAAATAAGATGCAAATAATGTCATCTATTGTTCTCATAAATTTCTAAAGTTCTTTTTCTTATTTGAGACAAATAGAATTGATCTCTTAATGTTATAACAAATAATATATCATCTAAAAAAATATATAAAGAAAGCTTAAATATTTACTCTTGAAACAATAAATTTTCAAATATATTTTTTAAAATATATACCTTTGAATAAAATATTCAACAAATGAAATGTGTACAGTTTGTACTTTATTTTTCATTCATTGATTATTTATTTATTTTTTTTAAAAATGAAAATGTCCAACAAATCAAGAGTACCACACATGTGAAGTACTTGCATGTACATACATACATACATACATATATACATATATATATATATATGTGTGTGTGTGTATATATAAACCACCCTCCCACTACCCTCTACTGACTTGAACCCTTAGCCAATGAGTTATAGCAGAAGGGTCTTACCCCTTTAGCTACACTTCGTTGTCCACATCAATATATTATAGATAAGGCAATAATATTGCACAAGTTGTTGGACAATTCTTGTTAGAGTTGTAGTAAGACCACTGACAGTGTAATTTTTAATATTACAAACACTACTTATAACTTTTTATAAGAAAGTTTTTATGATTATCCAAAAACTAGGAATAGGATCAATCTAGAATTTAGGAATGAGAAATAAAACTTTAAAGAAGTTGGTAATATTACAATTTGTAATCTTTCTATTTTCCTTCTTATTAATAGGAAAATAAAATTTAATTGGCAAGTGAAAACAGTAAAAGACTTTTTCATGTAACATTTTACATCGAATCAAATAGACCCGTAATCTTCCTATTGAAAATTCAATTGGCAAGTGGCAACACCAAAGGGATTCTTTTGAAGACTTTCTTTCGAGTACTATATAAGTTTGGGTAAGTTCTACATTTTCATGATAAAACTATTTCGTTATTTTTTAGATTTTATATCATATAAATTTTTAAAATACAAAATATTACTACTTTATAAGTCTTTAAAATACAATCGAATTGTGGAACGGTAGATCCTCAATCAGATTAAGTTTTGTAATAAATCAAGAATATTAACACTAGGGAATTAATGTAAGAACAGTTGAATGCATTAATTAATCAAATTAATACATGGAAGAAATTGCCCACCATCAATGCATCACCGGCAACCACGGCGAAGGAATTGGGAGGAATATCAACTGGAATCCAAATGCCATCCTTTGTAACTTGACCTCTAAACCGTTAATTTGATTTTGATGAATTATGGTTATGAAACTCAAGTCTGTATGAGGAACGAAACTTACATTGCTCTCATTCATCTGTATTACTCTATATTTATTTACTCAATATATACAAACAGTTGATTCCTTGTGAGATTCATAGTACTTCTCAAGGCCATAGCTTTCAAATACCATTCTAAGTATCATTTGCTGTAGTTCTGCCACTTGCTTTGAGTAGGAATGGATAGTTTCACTGGTTATTAAACCAAAAAAAAAAAAGTTAAACTGTATTGCTTATTTTCAAGCTTATTACTACTTTAATAACTCGTTAGTCTTTGGAGTAATTGCGTTGTATAGAATTTTCCAAATTTATAATTATTTAATAATTTTTCTTTTAATATTTTCATTCATAACTTTCCTTAATTAACATTGCCTAACTCTTTAACTTCCTTTTAACCACCCATACTCTTTTTAATTTGAGAAAAATTTTATACCTTCTCGTATACATATCATAACATTGTATTTTGAATGCTTTGAGATTTAATTTATTAATTATTTATAAAATCGCACACACCTGTAGCGTGTGCTTTTATGACAAGTATTATAGACTACCTTTGGACAGAATGATTTAGCAAATAATTTGAAATTTATCAGTTTGTTCGAGTAATTTTTGGAGTTAAAATCAATAAAATTTTAATTTTAACCAAATTCAAAAGTGTTAAAAAAAAGATTTCAAATAACTTCTTATTTGGGCATATTTGCAAATTCATCCACGTTGTATTTGGATCGAACGATCTTGACAATGAATTTGAAATCCATCAATTTGTTGGAGTAATTTTTAGGGTTAAAAATAATAAATTTTAAAGTTATTTGAATAAAAAAGTAAGAAACTAAAGATTTCAATAGGTTCTAATTTGAGTGAATTTGAAATTTATCATTTTTAACTTTACAAATCTCTTAAATAAATGGGTGGATTTCAAATCCATCCCCTAATTCATAGATTATTTAAATCTTTTTAAAAAAATGAGTGAATTTTAAATCTTTTCCCAAAAAATCAATAGATCCAAATGCTACCATATAGGGAATTTGACCTCCATGATATTTTATATTTCATAGCATTTCTACAAACAAAGGCTAGGGATATTTTGAAAATTAGAAAATTTCACCTTAAAAACGAAAATGTTCATTTTGATCCATTTTGAAGTTAAAATCTACCTCCTCAAAATTAAGTTCATGAAATAGAATAGCATCCACTAAAAATGGATTTTTACAAATCTCGAACCCTCAACTTTCATCTGCGCTATTCCTCAAATAAGCCTTCCATAACTGTTATTTTTATTCCAAAGTTACCATTAAAAGCATTACCAAATAAGGAGTCATTTTTCTAAATCAAAATACAAGAACAAAATGCTAGAAAAATAACTTATCAATTATTAAACCAAATATTTTTCACTTAGAAAAAAATAAAAGAGACTGCTGTAATTTCAAATATTAAACTAGATATATAAGCAAATTATATAAACTATTAATAGTGAAGCATAAAGATTACCAGACATAATATTTCTTTTCAGAGGACCACATCAGATTTGTGAAACCTTCAACTATTTCCTTACTAGTTGCATCCCCAATAGCAGTAACTTCAAGTTGAGGGCCTCTTACAGAATAACCAAAGTCTAGCTTATCTGAAGTGAACTGACTTTTTGTCTCTGTGGGGAGATCATATAACTCTTGGAATGCAAGGTAAATAGCACTTATGACTTCTGAAGAAATTTTGTCATAATTTACCAGAAAAAAGCCATGATTCTCAAAGTGCATTCTTCACTTGGTTACTTGTTGTCTCTTAAATACTTGTAGCCAGGTACTAAGTTTTCATTGGTGAAATCTATAATAGGAGCATTTGATGGAGTTTTGGAATCCATAATTTTAGTTTCTTGAGGATTGTTTCTCAATTTTGGCAGATTTTAAGGATATGATGGACATAATGGTTGGCGAATGTGGACATATTTTTTTATTGTTGAAGTACAGCAGAAGTAATAAAAAGAAAAAAAAAAAGAATCTGTCTCTTATACATGTTTGATTGGCAATATATGTTCATGTTTCATGTGGGATTCTTATTTATAAAGTAGTTTACCATAAAAATTTTAATAATTTCACTAATACACTTCATGTGTTACATATCAAATACGTAATTATAAAGGATAATTTCAGAAACCTCCTTAACCTTTATGTTAATATCTTCTAGCACTTTTCAACTTTAAAAATTCTTATAAACCTCCCCTAATTTTTATTATTTATAACATCTCGGTCTAATTCCAAAAAGAAAGTATTGAACAATAAATTTAGAATAGATGAGCTAATTATATTCCTATTTTACCCCTTTTTTGGTCCCACTAGTTAATTTCATATCACTTTTTAATTAACTATAATGGTTGAAAAAATTTATGCTATGCTAATTTAATTTATTAAAAGATAGCAATTTATTGTTTGTATGAAAATTTAATTCTAAATTTTGTTGTATTTACAATGCTTTTTGGATTCAATTTTCATTTGGGATGATTTGATTATAGTTTAACCATTCAAAACTAGACAAAGTTGTAATGAATTTTTTTATAACAATGTATGAGGATTTTAATTTTGAGCTACTGTAATTGAATTAGTTAAAGGTATTACATTAATTTAGTTACAATAGTTTGGAATTAAAATCCTCCAATTCTTGTTGTATTTTTAACTGATTAAAAGAATGCTTAGTTCATTAATTTATCTTGTAAGGAAATTATATAATTGCATTAAAAATATTTTGACTCAAATTTAAATATGATAATTTTTGTATTATTTTTATTAATTAAATTACAATAACTCCAAATTAAAATCATTCAAATTTTTCTATAAAAAAGATTCATTACAACTGTGTCTTATTTGGTTTGTCAATTATTTGGTCAAATCATCCCAAATTAAAATTGAAGCCGCAAAGTTGTAAATATAACAAAAGAATCAAATTTGATATATTATTAATTAAATGCTATTTGTTAATAAACTAAATTAGCGTATACATAACTTTTCTTTTCAACCATTCTAATTAATTAAATTTTGATTCTAAATTATCTAGTTTTGTAAAAAAAAAGGATAAAATTAAAATAAATTAGCTTATCTGTCATAAAATGAATTCTTTAATAATTTTTTTTTTTATTTCGGCTGACAAGTTACAAAACATAAAAAGTTAGGAGAGGTTTGTGAGATTTTTAAAAGGTTAAGAATACTAGGTGATATTGGCATAAACCTGAGAGGAAGTTTATGAAATTATCCCTAATAATAAATAAATAGTGTTGATACTTGAATTCAAAGTCCAAAAGTTCTTGGTGAGGATGAAAAAAAAAAAAGGCAGAAACATGTTTTATTTTAGATTGGCTTTCAACCTCCCGAAAGTGACATCCTTTCAAAAGTAAAGGAATATTGATGCAACAATTTGTGCAATGGCACTATTAAATTCCGTGAAACGGATTTTATGGGATTTCAAATGATGTTATCTTAAACACATCTAGATGTGTCAACTTATTAATATAGATATCAATACTCTAACAGGTATTTGCATCTGTCTATTATCACATCTCTAAATAACGAGAATTTTTATTTATAAGAAAAAAAAATTCACGATAACAATGATGTGTATTTAAATCATTATCATTTCCCCAAAATAAATATTTAGACTTGTGCTAGTTCTAACATTATTGTTTTAAAAGGTGAGGGATATTCGTTAATATACATAAATAATTCACTAAGTATCTAAACATAGATACTCACATTTGGTGTCTCAAACAAATTGTATTTAGTATGTTTTTTACTTCCTAATTATTATATTTATAATTATGTATAATAATAACACTTACCCAAAAATCTATAGTGAACGAAAAAGTTATAAGATGTTTCATTGGAGGGACAGTCACGATTTATATAAGTTCGAGGATGAATCAATTCTTTTAATTTACTGATGATTTAAGATGAATTCTTTTAATCAATGATTTATAATCTAACGAGACTTTGGACTAGATGGTAACTTAATTAAGATTGATTTGAGGCCCCATCCTGAATTCTATCATTCAAAGTGTAAGTTTAGTCTAACTTTAAGTTAGTATTTAACAAATTATTTATCGGTTAGGTATAATTATGTTAAGTTATAGAAAAATTTTACGGTTTTTTTTAGGGAATTATTCCCTTGTGATTTAAATGATTGTTCACAAATTATTTTAAAAAGGTGATTTTTTTTAATTTAAATGAAGTGTGTTATTAAAATCTTTTTACGTTAAAATGAATTCACTTGAAATCATAAAAAAAAATTATATTCAACGTAAACTACCCAAATATTAGTTATAACTAAACACTGGAAAATATTTTACAAAACCACATTTTAAAGTCACCTTTCAAAATTAGTCTACATGGAACAATCTTATCAAATCACGACTTTAGATCTTCGATCGGATTTTTTTCCTTCTTTTACAAATCTAGTGACACATCAGTGATTTTTATGTCACTTTGTATAGATGCACTGCTAAACAGTAAAGTGTAAATCAGTTAAAATGCTTTCATCCGACGGTCATAGGTAAGGGTGTTTAAACTCAATCTAACTTAAAAATCTAATCCAATCCAAATAAATTGGGGATTAAATGGGTTAAATTATCGAGTTACTTCAGTTGGGTTGGGTTGGGTTGGGTTGGGTTTTGTAAATCAAAATCCAACCCAACCTAATAACCCAACAACCAAATATCGTTTACTTATAATTTTTTATTTTTTATTTTTTATTATTTTTTTAACCATTTCATATAATTTATACTTTATAGCCACTAAGAGAGCAAGTGGATATCTTATGGTTAATGTTTCTTTTTCTTAATTCTAAAATTAAACAAATCTAGAAAATTAAGCAAAACAAATAAAGTGAAGCAACTAATTCAAATAAAGAATTTAAAGATAAAGTAAAATCAATTAAAGCAATTAGTGTAAATAATTAGCAATTTCATGAAATTATTTAGGTGTTTATAGGAGAAAAAAAATCAATTACATAAAATACTTCCAAAACTAACGGTTGCTAATTGGCAATAAAAAGGTGCATCATAGGAAGAAGAAAAACACAAAAAAGTAACAAAACAAAATTATGCTAGCAGCCGGTTTGGACCGGATCCGGGCCAGACAAGTCTGTTAACTGAAAGCCTTTGAACCTTAACTGAAAGCCCTTGAACCAGTAGGATGTAACGTGCCAGGTCAGCCCACGATGATCTGGTCCAAATTGATTATGGTCCACTCTGGACTCGTTATCACCCTTACATTTTGCTCAAGACAAATTTAAGGAGATATTTAGATCATATTCGGTATAGAAATAGAATTATAATGAAAATTATAAATTTCACTGTTGATATAGATTTATATCAGTTTAAATAACAATTTGATGTTCATTAAATTGATAAATTAATCATTTTTTAAATTAAAATACAAAAACAAAACACTAAAAACAAATTATCAATTATAAAACGAAAATTTTTTCATTTAGAAAATAAAATAGAGGTGACTAATGTAATTTCAAATATTAAACTAGATATATAAGCAAATTATATAAATTATTTGATGGTGAAGCATGATATTACAAGACATAATATTTCTTTTCAGAGGACCACATGAGATTTGTGAAGCCTTCATCTATTTTCTTACTGGTTGTATCTCATCGGCAAATACTTAGGTAAATCCGATCTTTTGGAACTTGTAAACCCTGTAGATGTGGATTAAACGTTAGAAAATCTGTGACATCACAGATGTAAGCAAGATTCTTTAAAGTTTAAGACACCACAGAATCTACAAGTAGGGAGCCAAAGACCGAGTCTACTTAAGTATTTTCCATCAGGGTATCTCCAATAGCAGTAACTTCAAGTTGAGGGCCACTTCCAAAATAACCCAAGCCTGGTTTATCTACAGTGAACTGACTTTTTTTCTCCATGGGGAGATCATAGAACTCTTGGAATGCAAGGCAAATAGCACTTGTGACTTCTGAAGAAATTTTGTCAAATTTGCCAGAAAAAAGCCATGATTCTCAAGTGCATTCTTTACTTGATTGCTTGTTGAGAGCCAAATGTTTGTGCAGAAGTTTTGATTGTTGAAATCTATAATTGGAGGACTTGATGGTGTTTGGGACACCATAATTTTAGTTTCTTGAGGATTGTTCCTCAATTATGTAGATTTTTAGGATATGATGGACATAATGGTTGGTGATTGTGGATATTTTTTATTATTATTGAAATTATGAAAGATGAATTTAAATAATAAATACAACATCACACACTTTTACAAATCTAATTGGCTATGGTGACAGCATTCCATGTATATTCTAAAAATACAAGTAGTTTAGCGTTAATATAAAAATTTTAATAATTTCAATAATACACTTCACGTGTTTCATATCAAATACGTAATTATAAAAGATAATTTTAGATATTTCCTTGACCTTTATGTTAATATCACCTAGCACATTTACACTTTCAAAAATCTCATAAACCTCTCCTACTTTCTATTATTTGTAACATGTCAGTCTAATTCAAAAAGAAAGTATTGAACAATGAATTTAGAAAAGATAAGCTAATTGTAATCCCATTTTATCCCTTTGTTGGTCCCATAGTTAATTATATATCACTTTTAATTAACTATAATGGTTGAAAAAAAAATATGCTATGCTAATTTAATTTATTAAAAAATAGCAATTAATTGATTTGTATCAAATTTTAATTCTATATTTTGTAGTATTTACAATTATTTTTTGGATTAAATTTTTATTTGGAATTATTTGATTATAGATTTAGCATTCAAAACTAGACAAAGTTGTAATGATTTTTTTTTTATAAACAATATATGAGGATTTTAATTTTGGGCTACTATAATTGAATTAGTTAAAGGTATTACAATGTATTCAGTTACAATAGTTTGGAATTAAAATCCTCCAATTCTTGTTGTATTTGTAATTGACTAAACGAGTGCTTACTTCATTAATTTATCTTGTGAGGAAATTATATAATTGCATAAAAATATTTTGGCTCAATTTTAAATATAATTTTTGTATTAGTTTCATTAATTCAATTACAATAACTCGAAATTAAAATCATCCAAATTTTTCTATAAAAAGATTAATCACAGCTTTATCGTGGTCAAATTATCCCAAATTAAAATTGAAGCTGCAAAATTGTAAATACAACAAAACATAGAACTAAAATTCAATTTATTATTAATTAAATGCTATTTGTTAATAATCCAAATTAGCATAACATAGTTTATTTTTCAACCATTCGAATTAATTAATTTTACTTTATTTTATTAAAAGTGGGTCATAGCAATGGGGTAAAATTGAAATAAAATTAACTTATCTATTGTACAATAGAATTCTTTAATAAATTTTTTTTTTTATTTCATCTAACATGTTAAATGACTTTTTCTCTTATTCTACTCCATTATTATGGAATTTGTATAATCAGATAGTCAAATTTTTTATTTTTTAAATTTTGGAATACAAAATTGTCATAAATGTATTGGGTCAAGTACCTATGTAAAAGGACCAAATATCAGGTATTTTTCTCTTAACTCGTTAAAATCATATTGAGTCGCCCATTGGACATATGAACCTAATGCCAATCTATTAATACCCCTATAATCCAATATGATATCATATAATGTATGGTCACAAAGTTTATTAGGGGCAAATTAGTCAAATAATTTGTTATCTCATTTAGAAGTTAACCCAGGATAATTAATACCACTTCCCTTGTAATATTATTTTATTCTTTACCTAAGAGATTAAATTAATTGAAATAATAATCCCATGTCAAAAAAAAAAAATTCAAACATAAAATGATATTTAATTAATTATTAATCTTAGATCATTTTATACGAACTAAACAGACCCTCGAACATTATATTCATGTTAGTATATTGCACAAATGATTATGCAATCAAAGGGGTGTAACTGCCGATTTGGTGATGAATCAACTTTAATTTATTATTTATTGCACAAGATGGATTTAATAGCGAACTCTACATTTCCTAACATTTGTAAGTAATTCAAACATCCTAAGCCTAAAACTTTCATATAACCAAAAGCCAAAGGTCTATTTTTATTGTGCTAATCAATACCTTAATGAAGCCCATGAAGGAAACAGACTAACCAAAGCCAAACGAAAAATCAAAAGGTTGATAAAAACTTTTCAAATAGAGCATCTACATGGCAATCAAATAGGCATCTACGCTAACTTGTCATGTTTTATTGTATACTAGTTAGATACAGAAATAGACTTTTTGATATTTGTTACTTTATAAAGTTCTTATTTTTTCTTTTAATACGATTAGTAATATTATGTTAAATCGTTATTAATGACTATTCTATTTAATTTCTCCTTTTTTTTCTAGTTATTTTTTGAAAATCTCACAAACATAATGTGTGTCCTCCCACTAGTTAAGGACTATTAAAATTAAAACTAAATAAAAGCTACTATTACAAAACTAGATGTATAAGAACTTCAAGATAATTTTATAATTTAAAAAAAAAAAAAAAAAAAAAAACCAAAAATATCAAAACATTCATTTTCTTCAGTTACAACTATAGAGTGAATAAATTCTCCAATGGCAATAAAATGATTAAGAGTAGGAAGGAAATAAAAAAAAATGAAGAAAAAAAAAAAGAAAACTCAATGTAAATATCTAAAATTAAAGAATTAGTTATTTAATACGATTGTACCGTATAAATTGATTTGATAAGGAATCTTAAATTTATAATACTGTGAATTATCTTTCATAATTTAATTGACAATCACCCAACATACACTTTTCGGCAAATTTGATACTCCAATGTGGTTTTGTATTTTTTAATATATATCAGACTGGTCCAATGTGCTTGTGATTAAAAATACAGTGTGGTTTTACCCCCCAAAAAAAAAAAATGTCCATATATTTCCTATTTTGTGAAAAGTCATAAACTATTTTTTAAAATTGAAAAATACTTTTAAAAAAAACAAGTGCATAATTATTTTGAAAACAACTCTTAGTTTATTTAAACATAAAATATTTTCTTAATTTTTGTCCACAAATTATTTTAAAAAGGTGATTTTTTTTAATTATTTAAAAAAGGTGATTTTTTTTAATTAAAAAAAAAAGGTGTTGAAAACAAATCTAATGTCAATTATATGGTTATATCAATCGGTGCGTCACTTTGAAGTGTGTTAGTAAAATGTTTTTACGTTAAAATGAATTCACTTGAAATCATCAAAAAAATTATATGTTGAGCGTAAATTACCCATCATTTATAGCTAGACAATCAAGCGTAAATCAGTTAATATACTTTCATGTGATCGTCACATGTAAGGTGTTTAAACCCAATTTAACTTGAAAATTTAACCCAATTCAAATAAATTTGAAATTAAATAGTTGAGTTATCGAGTTACTTAAGTTGGGTTGGGTTTTGAAAAATAAAACTCAACCCAACCCAATATAATTTACTTATAATTTTTTTTTTATTATTTTCCTAACCATTATAAATTTAGAGTAAATTCTACAGTTTCTTTAAGGAACTATTCCCTTATACTTTAAATCTTATATAGTACAACACTATGTGCTTTAAAAACCTGTATTATACAAGTTTTTAAAGCCAAGAGAATGAATCCCTAAAAGGAACTGTAGAATTTTCCCATAACTTATACTTTATTTTCATTTCATTCTTCATCTGATATTCATTTAACTATTTTATATTTTTTTTCCTTTTCATTCTTTAGTTAATCATTTAATTTTGATAAAACATCATTTGTAATGGATCATTTTATACTTTTTTTTTTTTTTGAAAAATTTTAACCCAAGTAACCCGCCTAAGTAATATTTGGATTGGGTTGAGTTTTATTTTTTCAACCAAATACTCGAAAACCCGTTAACCCAACAATACACAAACCAATTAACACTTCTATTTATAGGTTTGAGCTGCAAAGAGAATATGTGGATATCTATGGTTAATCTTCTTTTACTTAAAAAAATAAAATTAAACAAACACTAAACAAATAAAGTGAAACAACTAATTCAAATAAAGAATTTAAAGAAATTAAAGATAAAGTAAAATCAATTAAAGCAATTAGTTTAAATAATTAACAACTTCATGAAACTATTTAGGTATTTATAGGAGTAAAAAAAAATCAATTACCTAAAATACTTCCAGAACTAACGGTTATAATTATCTAACTAGGGGAATTTTACAGTCTCTTTTAGGGTACCATTCCCTTAATTTTGAAAGTTTATACAGTATAACTTTTTAAAGCACATGATATTATACTGTCTCTTTATTTAAAGTACAAGGGAATGGTTTTCTGAAAAGGATAGTAGAAATTTTTTATTTTTATTTTTTATAAAGGAAGAGCATAGGTATTTACTTATTTAAATTTTTAAATTTTTTGTAACTACCAAATTATTTAATTTATTTATTTGAAAATCATTTTTAAAAAAATAACTGCCTAAATAACTACCCATTTATTAATAGTTTGATTTTGAAAATAATCTAATCTATATATTTATTAATGTCAAAATAATGTCAAGTTGTATGCATAATTAGTTTTAAATAAATATAATTTTTTATGATTATAATTTTTTATGTTGCATACACATTGAGAGTGTGTTCGTTTAAACTAAAAATATTTTTCAGAAATTTTTTTGGTGTCAAACATTGGAAAATATTTTCCGGTGTAAAATATTTTTTAATTTTCCTTCATCTGACTCAAAATAACTTACAGAATTTTTGAACGTAAGTTATTTTCTGAATAATTCAAAACTGACATTAAACATCAAATACTTACTTTCATAATTTCATTTGCTAAACTTATTTTCGTTTTCAATTCTTTTCCATTCGTTTTGTTCTTAATCATAGATCCCACACTAATATAACTATCATTATACATATTTTACTACTAAATTGTACTATCCATTTAATTTTAAACAAAATCAATCTTTTATTAATCACAATTACTTGTAATATATTTATTACCATTGTTATAAGTTTTTTTAACTTGTATTCACAAAATTAAAAATGAAACCATTAAAAAATTTTATTTCAAAATATTTTCATTTTGTCAACCGAATACCGAAAAATTGTATGAAAAATAAATTTTTTATATTTCCCCAAAAAAATATTTTCAATCCAAACCAACACAGCGTGTGCATTTTTTACAAGTTGACAATAAGAAGGTGTAGAATAGGAATGAGCAAGCCAGTTTGGACTGGATTCGGGCCAGACTAGTCTGTTTACTGAAAATTGAACCAATAGGGTTGTAACGCACTAACGTGCGGGTTGGCCCACGATGATCTGGTCCAAATAGATTATGGTCCAATCTGTATTGTTTATCACCCATACATTTTGCTCAAGACAATTAAAAAATTGAGTGTAATTATGACATTTTACTACTCATTTTAGATGAAAATTTTAACTTCAATAAAACTTGAGAGGTAATTTGTAGACAAAATAAATACATGGGGCAATTTATAATTGATTATTGTTTACGGAGGCAAATTGTAATTAAGCCATTTTGAAATACAGTACATATACAATAATACAAAATACGGAAACAGTTACATGTAAACAAACATAGGGTGATTATAGAAAGAAAAATGATTTATAAAGTCACAAATTCATAATCACTTGTTAAAGTAACTTGACGTGGCAAAAATCATATTTGTTGATACAAAATTTTTTCCGGATTTTGTACTTTATTGTAAAGTAGACACACTCAAATTCAGATTACTTGAAAAAAAGAAAAAAGCATGGGACTTTATAAAAAAAATTAAACAAGAGAGTAAAATTCAACAAGAAGTCAAAGCTTATGATAAGAATGTGAATAATTAATTTGACCTATTATTTTATTATTTATACCTGATGGGTCTGATTAATTCACTGATTAAAAATTAGTCATTTGACCCATTTAAGCCTACTTTGACTAAGGTAAAAATAAAATTACTAAAATATCTCATACTCATGGTCACGTTTATATTCCCTCAACAGGCAAATTATTTTGATATTATCAATACTGAATTACTAACCTCTTAATTTTTAGATTCTCTATTTTGTTTTTCTTTTTTCCAGATATAGTGATACATGAGCAATTTTTATCTTTTGTATAAATGCACTAGAATAGAAAACTTGGACAATTAAACCTTCTTTTATCTAAAGGTTTGTGTAAGAAACTTAACAGTTTAATGGCTAAATTATGGTGGGGGTCTATTGTTGATGAGAAGAAGATACATTGCGTCAAGTGGGGTAGGTTGACAAAACCAAAAGGCAAAGGTGGATTAGGATTTAAAGATACCCAATGTTTTAACACTGCCCTGTTAGCCAAACAACTGTAGAGATTTCTTATTCATCCTAATTTATTAGTTAGTAAGGTCCTTAAGGCAAAATATTTCCCTAATTTTCCATTGGTACAAACAACTGTTCCAAAGAATGCTAGATTCTTGGTTCTGGTAAAGTATCAGTAGTGTTAGATTTCTGTTAAAACAGGGATTGAGGAAGAGAATAGGAAATGGTAGTTCAGTTTTGGTATGGGAAGACAAGTATATTATAGGCAATGAAGGAGGAAAAGCACTTAGTATCAGACCTCCTGATTGTGTTGTCAATACAGTAGATCTGGTCCAAGGAGCTGAATTGGATATAAAGAAAATACGGGATATTTTTCAGAGGCAAGATGCTAAAAATATTCTCCAAATCCTATCAGTTTGACTAGGAATGATGATAGATGGGTTTAGCAACATTCCAGTACAGGGATCTATACTGTCAGAGACTGGATATTGGGAAGCAAAAAAGATGATAGACAGAGATCAAGAAGACTTTCATAATAGGGGTGAGTCAAGTAGAACAAATAAGAGCGGTGGAATTTGGGATTTTATTTGGAGCTTGAATGTTAAACACAAAATCAAGAACTTCCTTTGGAAATGTCTGAATAACTGCTTGCCTGACTTAATGACAACATTCATAGAAGAATAGAGGGTGGTAATCCTTTTTGCAGGTTCTGTGAAGGTGAAGTGGAAATAGTAGAACATTTACTGTTTTTGGCAAGAGAGTAGAGGATATATGGAATTTTTCTCCTTCAAGATGGCATGGCTTAGCTGAGGAAAAAAAGGATTTCTGGAGGTGGTGGGAGGGTGTTAAGGCTGCTGTGGAGAGAAAGAATGAGCCTAACCATGCCTATTTGACAGCAAACATCCTATAGCAATTCTGGAAATGTAGGAATAAATTTCAGTTACAAAATCTGAATAGATTAGCCTTGATGAAGTTATGAGACAAGCAGTGGACGATTGGAATGAATATCACAATGCTAACAACATTGGCTCAGAAAGGAGCACCTTAGAAACAAGGTCTTCCAATGTGTTGCAGCATCAACAAGAGTGGTTTTCTCCTTTCCCAATGTGTTGTAGAATCTCAGTTGTTCTTTAAAAGAGAGACAGATCTACAAGATATGGGAGTCAGCATAACCACCAAGAATGAAGAGGGAAGACTCATTTATGCTTGTGGAGAAGGGAGGGACCATGAAGCTGAGCTAATAAGGAAAGCTATGAGTACTTCCCAAATCAATGGCTGGAGAGCAATACATTTTCAATCTTCAAACAAACAAATTACCAGTGTAGAAGATTAACTTAGGAGTTACTAATGATGTGAGACTTGCTGCTCTTCTTGAAGACATTTTGCATATGAAGAATTGTTTTGCATGTTGCTCTTTCTCTCTCTTGTTAATAGTAACAATGTAACACTGGCTACTAAGTTAGCTGATTTTGGTAGAAAAGTGAGATATTTTGTTGAGTGGAAAGATTCCTTTCTCAACGGCTTTTAGAGCAAGTCACAAAATGAACTTTGAGCAGTTGCTCGTCTTCATGTTATTACTACTTTACTTATAACGGAAGAGTCTTTTCCGGTGTAATATGTATTTTGGAAAATTTTACGATTCTTTTTAAGAAATTATTCTACCTTATATTTTAAATATTTGTACAGTACAATATTATATATTTTAAAAATTTATACTATACAAATTTTTAAATTAAAAAAAATGATTCTTTAAAAAGAATTATAAAATCTTTCATATATTTTTGGTGTAATTTAAAAAAAAAATAATAATAACTAACTCATAACTTCCACATCTCCTCCCCAATTAAATAATTTTTCATAATTCTTTATTTAATTTAAATTCAATTTTTTAAATATTTTTTAACAATCATGCATATACATAAAATGCACCAATAAAACTAGTTATTCAATAAAAAATAGTTGACTTTTGACCCAAAAAAAAAAAAAATGTAATGCAACGGAATCAGAGGGAACATAAGGTAACGGAATCTGAATACTACTAAAAAATAACGGAATGTTACCAATTTGTTACACTTGTTGACTTGCATTCCGATTTATTCTTCAAATACCCTAATTCTTCCCGCACTTACCAAAAAAACATCAGTCAGTCTTTCCCATTTTCACCATAGCTTTATACATGTCTTTTCTCCGCTACCACCACCACCTCCGCCGCCGCCTCTTCCTCCTCCTCTCTTCTCCTTTGCAAAATTCCCCTCAAATTCTCTTAGATTCCACTCAACCCCAGAAACTTAAACGTTTTCTCTCAACATCCGCAAAAGCCATGGGCGACCTGGAGAAGACCGAGAACACTGCGCCTCGGAAACTCCCTATTCCCGGGAAACGGAATATTTTGATCACCAGCGCTTTGCCCTACGTCAACAACGTTCCTCATCTCGGCAACATCATCGGCTGTAAATCAATTTTTACTGATCTTCTTCTTTTTTTTGTTTAATTTTTTGACGAAGATGTTGTTTTGTGACAATAAAGTTGGTTTTATTTGTATTTATGTATTCTCATTTCTCAATTTTTTTAGTTTTGCATGATTATTTATGTTTTTTTTTGGGATATTTATTGATTATTTTGTTGAATTCTGGGGGTAATTAAGTTGATTATTTGTGTATTTATGTAGAAATTGATCTGGTGAAAAAAAGTTTTTTTTTTTTTTGGTTTAGTTTTGGAGTAATTCAATTGATAATGTTTTTGTGTAGGTGTGTTGAGTGCGGATGTGTTTGCAAGGTTTTGTAGGCTGCGAGGGTACAATACATTATATATCTGTGGTACGGATGAATATGGGACGGCTACAGAGAATAAGGCGTTGGAAGAGAAATTGACTCCTCAGCAAATTTGTGATAAGTAATTCCTTTTTCAGTGGATTTGTTTTTTTGGTTTTAAATATGGTTCTTTATGTTTTTTCCCCCTTTGGAGTTAATTGTGTCAAAAAGGAATTGATTTTTCAATATAGATGCTTTGTTGGTTTTACGTTTCAGTTTTTTTTAATATATTCTTCTGCCTGTTCCTGTTAACAAGTTATTCAATTGATTCTGCTAGAGAAAGAACAATTTAAATTGTAAACTGCCATCTGTAAACATGATTCTATAAGAATTTTGAGATGGAGTATTATTCAATTTAATGAATCTATTACTGAAATTCCATGTGGACATGTATGAATTTTAAAGAAACCGATTGCAGTATGTGATTATGAAAATGTTAGCAATTCGGTATTTTGTAGGAGTTACCTCTGCCACTACTGTCAAGATCAGTTTCAGTGGCTATGAAGTTTTATTAGGAGAGTTTACACTGTTCTCATGCGTATCTGGCAATAAGTACTGTTAGAAATGACATGCTGTTTGCTGCTGTGTCAGTCATTGTTATCATTTTTTACCTTTTTGTAGAACCTTTTTGTTTGATTCTGGATTCATTTGTCAAGAACAGTCTGTACTATAGTCACCGACTTTTACTGCTCAATGTACATATCTGTAGTGATGTGTTTTATATTTTCTTGTAGGTATCATGCAATTCATAAAGAAATCTATGAGTGGTTTGATATAAGTTTTGATAAATTTGGACGTACTTCAACTCCACAACAGACGGAAATTTGTCAAGCAATTTTCAAGAAATTGTTGGAGAACAATTGGCTGTCTGAAAACACAATGCAGCAGGTGCTGAATCAAAAGTTATTGCCTGCCTCAATATTTTATGACCTAGGTTAATGCTGCTCTTTTGGGTTCCTGTTATGGGTTATCTGTCTTGTTCAGTTATATTTCAATTTTGTGATTTGTGGTATAAGAGCTTGTTAACCAAAACTACTTCTGCAATGCAGCTTTATTGTGATACATGCCAAAGGTTCTTAGCTGATCGGTTTGTTGAGGGTAGTTGCCCAAATTGTAATTATGATTCTGCTAGAGGAGATCAATGTGAAAGCTGTGGAAAGCTTTTAAATCCTACAGAACTACTGGATCCAAAATGCAAGGTAGCTTTTTTCCTGTTGTAACAGTTATTTCGTGTTGCTAGGGCCCTACTTATTCACGAATCTTTGAAAAAGAAATGAGGCAGTTGTAAAATTAATCATACAATTGTTCCTGCCAAAAGTCAATCATGCATTTGCTACTAGAATAAATTTTCAAGCTTAAGTGTTAGGCTGAACAAATTAAATGTGATGGAAATTTGAAGATGGATGAAACGCTACTTCTACATTGGTTCAATTTGTTGTACAAGGTCATCATATGCAGGCAATCTAAACCTAGATTCTGTAATTTCTGATCAGGTTTGTCACTCCACTCCACGAATTCGAGACACAAATCACTTGTTTCTGGAGCTTCCTTTACTGAAGGAGAAGCTAGAGGAGTATATCAACAATATGTCAGTGGCTGGAGGTTGGAGTCAAAATGCTATCCAAGCAACACATGCGTGGCTTAGAGAAGGACTAAAACAAAGATGCATTACCAGAGATTTGAAGTGGGGGGTTCCAGTTCCGCATGAAAACTATAAGGACAAGGTAGTTGAGGAAAAACTTGCAGACATGGTTAATATCTTGTTTTATATCATCATGATTTATGCGTTATAAGTGAAGGAATGCTGTGAGTCTGGTGTTCATTTTATTTTTCAATGATTAATCTTATCCTCACTTTTGGTGGTTAGGTTTTCTATGTGTGGTTTGACGCACCTATTGGATATGTAGTCAATCACTTCATGCTACACAACAGAGTGGGAAAAGTGGTGGAAAAACCCTGAACAAGTGGAGCTGTTTCAGTTTATGGGCAAGGATAATGTCCCTTTTCACACTGTATGTGACTTACTCTTTGACTTTAGATACTTGCAAAATGGTACTGATAGTTGTATTGTTGCATTGATGTGTGGGCTAGTGATTACTAGTTCACAATAAGCATTTGGGTGAAATGGTCATGATTTTAACTCTGTCAATTTTCTTGTAGGTGATTATTAATTTTATCGAAAACTCTAGCTATACATTTCCCTAATTTTTGATGTTTTTATGCACACTAATTTTATGTTGACATGTTAGAATGTGAGAATGTGAGAAAGTATCAATATTTTATAAATGATATAACAGGGTGTTTTTTTTTTCCTGTTAACAAAATTCTTTTCCCTGCAACAAATGTGACATTTGCTGCTCTTGTTCTAGTGGGTAGAAGAATATAAAGAGTCTATAGCTCTGCCTTTTTAAATTACAACAGCCTTGTGCTTTGTAGAGGCATAGGTTCCATTTTTTAGGATTCTGTTTCCTAGTTGGGATGCGATAAATGGAATCACTTTTTAGAAGGATTAATGGCTAGTTTTTAGTTCCAAAGCTTAGGATGCCATTATGGCGACTTTTGCACAACAAAACCCAATGTTTTTTAGGTGACACTGCATTTTGTACTTCCTTCATTAGATTTGCCAAAGGATATCAGCTTAATGCATGAGTATTTGGCATTGGTTGTAATATTTCTATGCATACAGCTAATAACTGTACAAGTGCATTTCATTTTTGTTGGAATCTTTGAAGTAATTCAAATTTCTCTCATGGTGTTGTGTTTCACTTTTTGTACATATTATTCATTCAGGATCATTTAATTCTTTTTCCAGGTGATGTTCCCATCTACCCTTCTTGGAACTGGTGAAAACTGGACTTTGATGAAGACTATCAGTGTAACTGAATACCTAAATTACGAATCAGGTTAACAAAGAATTTACCAAATTTTTATTGTTTGACTTTGTTATTGTAGCCTGAAGATAACATATATAGGCTAAGTGTGACAAACTATTTCTACCTTTCTTTTTACTCATTCTTTAATAGCTTGCCTTGTCTGAATTTTCTGGTTATATGCAGGGAAGTTTTCAAAAACTAAGGGGATTGGAATTTTCGGAAATGATGCAAAAGATACAAATATTCCTGTAGAAGTATGGAGATATTACTTACTAACAAATAGGCCAGAGGTGCGTCCTTTGCCTTCTTTAATAAAATGTTCTTTTACTTGCAGATACTGGCAACCAATCTTTATCCTTCTCTCCCAATTACCGCTCACCCACATACACTAACACATGGCCATACTCTTCATTGTTTGTTCTGATGACTCTGTGATATTATAGGTATCAGACACATTATTTACCTGGGCAGATTTGCGAGCAAAATTGAATAACGAGTTGCTAAAAAATCTTGGGAATTTCATCAATCGTGTCTTGAGTTTCATCGGAAAAGATTGGTCCAGGTAGGTTATGTAGCTGTTTTCATAAAGTTATATTTGGAAAATTAGTTGTTTACATGACTTTGTTGCAAACCCACCTCCGGAAAAGGAGAAGAAAAATGATGTGGATCTGAACATTCTGTTGGATATCTATCAAGGATATATATGTCACCCCGATTACCAGTTATTACTAACTTAAGAAGAAACGTTCCATTTCTGATCTGCCATTGTACTGTCATTATTAAAACGAATCCTTATTTTTCCTTACTGTATATCTCTACTTGTGGTACAGATTCAGGATATGGTTCCATCATTCCTGAAGCCCAGGGCGCAGAATCACATCTCTCAACCAAAGCTTTGGCTGAAAAAGTTGGTGACTATGTTGAGCAATATGTAGAAGCAATGGAGAAGGTAATTGATGCCATACTGGCCTTTGCAATATGCTGTATATATGTTCTTTGTTGTTTCGTTTGACAGATTTTCTTTATTTGTTCTACTATCAATAAAATTTCTTGTAATTGGAATAGGTGAAATTAAAGCAAGGTTTGAAGTTAGCTATGGCTATTTCTACAGAGGGAAATGGTTATTTGCAGGTAAGCTTTTGCTCTTTTTTATATCTGAGAATTTCATGCTATTAACCCGCTGCTTTCTGAATTCCGACTGATCGAGGACTCTTGTTGAATTTTTTTTTTTCATTTATTTACTGTCTCAAAAATGAATTAGGGGTTTCTTTTGCATTTCTAGCTCTCTCTTTCTCTCTCTTTCTCTCTCTCTAAATATACGAATAATTAGCTTTGTAATCTGCTAAACAGGAGAATGAATTCTGGAGACTTTACAAGGAAGATCAACCTACCTGTTCTATAGTTATGAGAACTTCTGCGGGGCTAGTATATCTTCTTGCCACTCTTTTAGAACCTTTTATGCCATCTTTTTCCCTTGAGGTAATTGAGCTGCTTGTAGTTTGTTGTAGCATTGGGAAACTAAATATGTTTTCTCAACACTATAGTTTGTCCTCTGAAATCTGACGTTTCCTTGTATGTGACACCTAGGTACTAAAGCAGCTCAACCTGCCTCTTGGAACCCAAATTTCACTTTGTGATGAAAAGGGTGATGTTGAGAGGGCCAAAAGGCCATGGGAGATTCTACCTGTGGGTCATAGGATTGGAACCCCTGAACCATTGTTTAAGGAGCTGGTAAATGTTTTAACTTCTTGGAGGAACTATTCTGTATTGGCTGTTAGCTTTATTCATAACCATCTAAACACATCTTGGTTGATTGTTTAAGATGAGAATTTTGTGATATGCAGAAAGAGGATGAAGTGGAGTCCTTTAGGGAGAAGTTTTCTGGAAGTCAAGCTGATAGGAAAGTGAAGGCAGAAGCTGAAGCGAAGATTAGTGAACAATTAAATAAAACGAAACTCTCAGGTCATCCTCATTAGTGGTTTCTTTTTCTTTCCCCCACTCACCCTCCCTCCTATGTGCATAATTCTGCAGTGTGTTCTTGTGACTAGATGTTTCATTTTTCTAACACACATAACCATCCATGCCTGTAAAGGCTTCTGTTTTGCATATCATCTATGACCTTATACTTTCTTGACTTTCTATTCAATCACTGTTAGTTAGTATCAGTATGGAATTGAAGTTCCAATTTCAATTTGCCCGTGAGATTATGCAGGTATTTGTCCCTTCAAACATGTAACCATGTCCATGATATTGACACGGCTCTGTTCTGGAGTTGAAGTTTTTTTGAAATGATATTATATTGTGTATTTGATCTTTCATTGTTGTGAAACTATGTTAGGCAACTTTGTATGGTCCACTTTCTATTGGGTGAAATCTCCAAGCTTGTGTTGAATACCTGCTTCAGCTTTGCCTGATAATATTATTGTAGCAACAGTAAAACAGTTGTGGATATGTTTACTCAAATTTTGATGTAGACCATGGTTTGAAAGCTTTATGTTGAGCTGGCACAAAATTTTGTATAGGAGTCTCACAGTATTCTCTTTTTGGTCTTTTTGATGAGTAATAATTTATCTTAGGTACCTGATAAATTGTGCATGAGAAGTAAACCTGATCTATAATTCTTCTGCAAGCCCATGAAAGAGTCCTTAGCATGAATGCTCAAAAGAAATATTCTGATCTTGCTGGAGAGATCACCAAGAAGTGGAAACAGTTCTGGAGGGAGTTGTTTTATAAGGGTAGATTAGTGCCTAGAGATTTATCTTTCCAAAATTGAGTTCTACATGATTTCAAGAGCCTGGCTATGTAATTATCTTCAACACTCAGTTGCCCTGTTATGTGCCGCCACAGAGGATTGGCATTCTTAGGGTCCTTGTCCCTGCTAGTTAATTCAGCAAATTGCTGTGTACCTTTTAGACGTAGTTCCTTTATATTTTCTTAATTCTCTCTTCCTTCGTTGACCTTTTTAGCTTCTAGATTTTTAGAATCGAATAGTAGTCAGTGAAGGATTAGAATCTTTTTGTGTATGTTCTAGGTGTTCATTTGCATGTTACCCTGAGTGGCCTAATATAAGAAATGAGTGGACAGTGATGTAGTCAGCTGCTCTAAGACACGACTAGATGTAGGTTGGCATGATTACTAATAATTCTGCTTATTAAGTTTATTTCAAGTGTAAGTACTATCTGTAAAAGGATTTTTTTCAGTTGTTTGCCCGTATGTTTGATAAAAACTTCTCTGCAAGTTGGCTACATGATCAAAGGGGTCACAACATAGATGACAAGGTGTATGGTGGTCATTGAGCAACTAGTGGCATCCTAGTAGTTGCTCAATAATTAATGGGAGGAACCCATTTGGATTGGATGGCTCACTTTACTAAAAATAAGGGGGCCATGTTTCTCCAAATGGGAGCTTGTATTGGTTTTTGAGCAACTACTAGGATGCCTAGTAGTAGCTCAATGACCAACATAAATTTTACCCAACATAGATACCTATGTACTATTACAAAATGATGAGTCAAATTGTTGCTTAAAACCTCAAGTTTGTTTGGCTCCTCCAGATTCAGATGGGAATGCAAAGAAGGGAAAGTATTGCCAATCCAACAAAATCTGCCCAAGGCATGTCTAAGACCTCTTCGCTTCATGAAGCAGAAATATCCATTAGTAGACTTGATATCCGTGTTGGTCTCATTAGAAAAGCTCAAAAACATCCGGATGCTGATTCATTATATGTGGAGGAGATTGATGTGGGTGAAGCTCAGCCTCGCACTGTTGTTAGTGGCCTTGTCAAGCACATTCCTCTAGAAGAAATGCAGGTTTCTCTCTCTTCAAATCCATACTGGAAAGATGGATGAAAGTTTAACTTATTCTTTTTAAATATTCTTAATGATGATCAAATTGTCAGAATCGGAAGGTTTGCGTTCTTTGCAATCTGAAACCGGCAACCATGAGGGGTATAAAATCCCAAGCGATGGTTCTTTGTGCTTCTAATAGTGAGGACAACAAGGTGAGCAACAATACATATATATATATATATATATATATATATATCTGTGTGTGTGTGTGTGTGTGTTTAAGTATTTACTGTTTGCAAATTTCTACAGAACACCATGCCAGCTCTAAGAGTTCTGCACCCTTCAATTCCTTCCCCTTTGTTACTGGTTAGGTATTATTTGCTTTCCCCTCAGGCCAAAATGATTGAGAGAATTACTTGCAGTCAAACAACATTAACTGATCAAAAGAAATAAAGAAATCGACTTAACTCTTTCTCTCTTACCTCCAGCATTTATTTCCAGATGTATTTATGTTCTTTTATTTGTGCTGATAGATCTTCCTTCAGTTGTAGCAGGCAATGCCAATGCACTGTCAAAATTTTGATGTGCAAAAATCATATCCATTAGATTCTTTCAAAACTGTTTTCTCTTGCAAGATAATTAAGGGAGCTAAGTTCTAGTCAACTGAACTCAATAGTTTGTGGTATCATGAAATATTTTTGAAAATTTGTGGTTGGGAATGCATTTTTAAACACGAATAAACTATTAGGAACTTATCTTTTCTTTTACAATAGGAACTTCTTTTCTTTAGATGCCTTCAGGAACTTGTTGCCTGGATGTGTATAAACAAATAGTGTGAATGGTGGTAAAATGCCAGGTTGAATTGGTTGAGCCACCTGAAGGTGCTGCTGTCGGTGAAAGAGTTAAGTTTCCAGGATTTGAAGGCAGTCCTGATGATGTCTTGAACCCTAAGAAGAAGGTGTGGGAAACAGTTCAACCAGATCTTCATACGGACAAGGAATTGATTGCCTGTTATAAAGGTGCCCCATTCACCACCTCCGCTGGTGTTTGCAAAGTCATATCAATTAATGAAGGGAAGATTAGATGATTTCTCGGCTGATGTTATGGGAGATGATTTCACAAGGGAGATGACAATTTTACCTCGTATGCTATTTTTTGTTTCTGCTCTTAATTTATCCAACTCTCAAAGATACCAATTTTGCAACTATGAAATTTAGAATATTGATCGAGTAAAAGGTATGGAATTTGTCATATTGATGCTTAGCTACAGTTTCAAAATTTTCATGTACCTTTTCCTTTCCCACATAGAACAAAGATTTTGCAAAGGTGCATTGGAAATATTCTGCTGTGATAATATCCGAGTTGGAATTGATATGATTGATTTCAGAAGCTGTGGAATTAACTATTTTTGCATGACCGTGTTAAGAGTAATCAAATATTAAGTGAGATGTGTAGATTGTAACAAGACTACCATGTAGAGCGGCCAGCTAAACAAACAGGTAGACAATTTTAGCAGGTATCTGGTGCGGAATAACTCATTTCTACTACAAATTCAGAAATTCTTTGGCGGTATTGGCCAAATAAACATATTATCGTATCCTATTAAGCAAACATGCCATGACAATTGGCATACAATAGGGTGGTTAACGGATGTAGACGCGTATACCCTCACCCATGTATAAAAAGGATTTTTAGAAAAATAATTATTTATCATTAAGTGAAAATAAGTTGCAGTTATTACACATGTTTTACTTTTCCATCTGATAGCCCCAAGACAGAGGGCTTGATCTATTGTCGCAACGATACCTTTTTTTTTTTTTGTATATGTAACATTGCCAGTATTGTAATTTGAGGTCGGTTCTGAGGATCTTCCTAGATTACAATCCTCCCAATGTGTTGTTTGACCGGGAAGCACAAGCAACCAGAAATGCAAACAGTTACTAGTTGGCTAAATAATCATCTGATAATTGTTACTCTGACGCTTTTCCTTAAATTGGTTGTGATACTCGCGGCTAGTATTCTGAAGATGTTATCTGAGAAGACTTTTGGGCCTTTTGTGGGATTGCATGTCACATATATATTAGCTGCGTCCCATTCAGGAAATTGTAAACATAAAAGAATTGCTTCAGTATATGGTGTTGCTGAATAATTGTAAAGGTTATTATCATTTTCCACTACTTTTAGAAGCTAAATGTAGAATTCTAGATCAGATAATTATTGAAATCCTTCAATATTTCAATTGCAAATTATTTAGTTTTACTGCTTTTTCACCAAGGAAATTTGTATTGTCACACGAGCAGTGTGTCCCCGACAGTACATGGCATACCTTGGAATCTGAACTGATGACCTTGCATTCTAAGTTAGTTGTGTGTGAAATTCTCCAAAACAACTTCAATACAACAATTTGGTGAATAATGCTTCATTACTTTTGTTCAAAATGCTTTAAAACAACAGCTATACAACAAATTAATGCGTAAATCACATTGGTATTTGAATTACACGGAATTTTCTTTTGCCGGGGAAGGAAGATGTTGAACATTTACTTGACAAAAGAAGGGTTAAATTCCCGTGAGATCATATTGTAGGTTTGTTTTACATATCTCTGCATTGGAATATGCTTTACAAACTAATTTTTCCTTAAACTTGCACAAAAAGCAATGGGAAGCAGAGAGAGGTATCCGATTCTCAGAGCAGAAAATATCATCCATACCATCTCACATTCCAGCTTTGGAAACTTGCCTGAATGCATCAGCAATCTTTTCTGCTGTTGCTGCGTCGTTTACACGGGAAACCAGTGGGCTCTCTCCTGGAACAATATATCGTCTCTTAAGTAACTTCCTGCTGTTCGGAGGAGATCTTCAGAACCTTTCTCGATAACCCCCTTCATAATCAGTGTTTTGTGAGTTCCAGCAATCAGTTCTTCATAATCAGTGTCTCCAGTTTCACCAAGAATTACAAACATATTTGCAACATTCAACCTCCAGCGAACAAAGAGATATCTGTTGAAGAGTCAAAGAAAAATCGAACTTCAAAACTCCTGATGATTGTATTCTTTTTCTTTCGTTGCAAAATATTTTATCGGTAACTACTCATGTAGTGGAAATGTAAAACATTAGGAAAGCACATTTGTAGATCTGAGTATTTCAGTGGAAGAAATGGAGAAGAAGGGAAACACAGAGAAGGCCGTTGCCTCCCTGCAACTTTTATTCCAGTTAAGGGAATAAAATACAAGTATCAGTTTTTCTAAATTATGCTTGGACTTTCAAGACAATCTCAAAGCATAAAAACTAAGGAATAATTTCACACTATGAGTTGACGAATTTCCTTAATTTCAGTGTGATATGCAATTTTCCCTTTATCTGTGTTACCTGAGAGCCTGCGATCGAGATGCAAGGAGAGGAATAACTTGCATTCTTGAGGAGTTCCTACAATACATCAAATGGCAGCGGAGACCCCGCATCCTAAGTTTTTGCCTCATAGCATCAACTTTCTTTGCCTGCACAAACCCATAAATTATTAGCACAACCCCATCATCAGAAAAGATTAATCTTCAACACTGAAGTGATTATATTTAGAATTTATACCTACCTTGCTGAGGTCCTTGATTAAGTAAGAAATGCAATGGGAATTATTTGATTTCACATCTTCCTCAAAGGGACTATGACCATATTTTGCTTCTCCCCCTTCTGGAGTGTTCATCAATTTCCAAATAGTTTTCTTTAGACCATCAGAACCCCAACGATACTCGATATGTGATGCATAATCAGGGTCTGGACAAATCTTCCCATCTTCATCAGTATATGTACCAGGGTAGTAAACTTCACTATGTTGCCATCTATCTTGTAGCCACTGCTACAAATTAAAGCATCAAAGTCATTAACTTTTACATTTCCAGATTTTAAGAATTCCATCAACTCTGAGATTGCCATGGCTGTGGATAGAGCAAATCCTGTTAATCGCGCAATCGAAGGATCCAATTTTATGGCCTTAAAGATTTCTTGCACAATCTGTATCATTTTCTTTTCAGGATTTCCTCTAATGTCATAACAGTCAAGTGCTATAACAATCAGCCGACGCCGCCTCCTCAGCATAGGATATTTGCTTGGTATATTATCAGTTGGTTTCCTGTCAGCTTCAGAATCAGTAGCTCCTGGTTCATGCCTCTTCATTCTGCTTAGCACCCTCTGGACTTGGTCTTGCAGCTGTCGGTCATCACCAGCTGCAGCCCTATCAAGGGATTCAGTTAATGATGTTCTTTCCCCATCAATAGAAAGCCTGAGGGACATATCTTGGACATCTTTCAGTGAATCGTTAAAGGACTCCTCTGGATCGAATTCATCTGCAGGTTAGTGTCAGTTTGCCACTGTGGGTGTCTCATTCGGCATGCAGCTACCCTTGTTAAGTATGTGCGACAGTGTTCAGGCCATGAAAATAGGTGTATGTTTTTCCATCCATTCTTTTGGCACTCATGCCACAAGTTCTTCTCAGATACCAGTTTTAGTAAGGCAGAAGCAATTGCTTGCTGATCATGAGGATCCACGAGCAGACCATTGTTTAGTGCCTAAACACAATGGAAAAGCAGATATCATTGGATTGGTTAACACCTTAACTTGTATAAACATTATTTGGAGCCCATCAAACTCATAAGAAAGCAAGGGGCACCAGCCAATGCCTGTTCACGTGCCTCAGATTAAATTTTAGATTCCTTCTTTGACTGTCTTTTGGAGGAATTAAATGCATAAAAAATTAACAATTTCCATATTTACAACATCCCCAATTTACTTAATAGTTCCCAAATGATGATGGCCTATAGTGAGGAACAAGCGGGAGGGATGAGCCTCTAAATGCCCGTTTTGTTATTTATTATTTTTCTTTTTCTTCCACTTATCAACTATGGTTGTACATTGTTTCTCTGTGCTGAAAGTGTGCAGTCAGCAGCACGATAGGTGGACTGAAAGGCAAAGCTCTTTCTAGAACTTATCAATTATAACAGACAACCCTAAGCTTAACTGAGGAATATGATCATGAGACTAAGATTTCATTGTGGAGAACAAGGTCAAGTTTTGCCTATGAATATCGATTGGATCATCTTTCCCATATGCCACTTGTGAATCTATTGAACACCAAATTTGAACGAATGCATGGTGAATGTATAAGACATCTAAAACCAGTGTGTTAATGGCTTTATTATTTATTTTGTTGCTTTTTATTTGCCTAGGAGGAAATGAGACAGTACAAAGATACTAATTAACTAAATTCAGAAAATGATAGGATGTAGACATATTTGAGGTCTAATATGCAAAGGGTATGAGATTGTAATGTTAAACTTAAGTTTCATCGAGAAACCAAAGATCAGAATTTTACCCGGTGAATGTCAACTGGACCTCCATTTTTTGTTGCCACCATTGGGAGTCCATGAGCTGCAGCCTACATTATTTATGAAAGATTTTAGTCCTAGTTCCTAGACACAATATGGAAAACAATGAAAGGATAAACAAACAAAAAAGTAAAAACAAACCTCAATCAAGGTAAGTCCGAAAGGTTCGATAAAAGCTGGATTTATGAAGACCCCCTGTTACATCATTAACATCTGGTGAGTACTGATACCAAAATTTGTCAACATTTGCACGGTTTTAAATCCTAATGGACCTTTGTTTTAGCAGCTAGACGGTAGATTTCTGGGACATCGACTTGCTTGTGATGTTTTGGGAAGGCCACTTGCCCATAAAGGTCATATTTATCTATCAGCTTCAACACTGTTATGAGCATACTGGCATTCCCTCCAGACATCTCATCTATATCGTCCCTGTTTCCCATTATAAGTGTCTGCACAGAGGGATGGTAGTGTTATTAGTAGCTCCTGTTTCGCTTGTATGGGATATATTAACTAACTACAGGTGCTCTACTTACAAGATTAGCTAGCTCTCGCAGTGGGCGACATTCTCCAAAAGCTTTCACCAGAGTGGTAATATTTTTCTTCGGATCTGGTCTTGACAATGCAAGAATCATTGGCTTGTGGGGATTAGTCAGAAAACGCATCACCTGAGGAAACATTTGGTAAGAAGCAAGGAGATGATCACTCCAATGCAACGGTAAAATTAGTTACCAAATACACCTACTCACCTCTGACCATATTGGAGGGAGTGGTTTGGGTGAAGCACCATCACTGTTAGTTAGTGATGTAAGTTCCCCATCAACTTCAACCGTGTCTTCTTGGACTATGACATTGCTGAAGTCCATTCCAGGAGGAATAACCTGAAAAATGCAGTTAAAACTTGCAGATATTATAATCATGAAAGATGTATATACATTTGACTGGGTAGTATAGACAGTTTTTCATTGATGCCCCTCTGGCTGCACTTGTATCTCGAATTTTGAAAACAGTAGCCGATTTAATAATTGCCAGCTTCCTTATTAGTGTTTGAGAGCAAATGAGGGAAGGAGATGGTATATATCTAACAAAATTTGTTAAGTGTGCCCAAAAGAGGCATTCTGTGTCTGGAGACATCTTTTCCACACGGTCCAAGTAATGACTTATTCATCTAAATGAGCATTGGCGAAACAGGCCTTTTCTTACTTTAGTGTATAGGTTCTTGCTCTTATTCCAGGGAAAGACGCACAAAGATGAATTGTTTCTATATTCTTTCTTAAATAGTGTCTATCTTCATGCCAACAGTAATACACAAACTTTAGAACTAAGGTATCACCAGACAGTTTCATTTCTGGATCAGTATGCTTACCGCCATCCTTGGCATGTAGCGACCATGGCAATTTACCCCTCTTCTTGCACGGGCCCTCAAAACTTTCTCAAGCTTTACATCAAAACCATCATATAGTCCCCACTGTTCTTCAATCTCCTGCTTGGTGCTTGTAATAACAAGTTCTGCAGCATCAAGTGATAGCTCTTCTGCTTCTATCCTCCGCATAATCCTGTATGTTGAATTAATATCCTCCTTTGATTGCCTTCCTTGTTTGAGAAGCTGTTCTAGCTTGTTTCTACCAAGTGAGTGGCCTGTTAAAACCATTGGAACATTTAAAGCACCTGAAAGAAGAGCTGCACTGTCCCCTGCATCTGCATAATGCCCATGAATTACGTAAGGCCAGACAGGATGTCCACTTCCAATTTGTTCTCCTAAAACCTTTGACATATTAAGAATGTGAGCTAGTGCCCCATCTACAAATTCTTGGATATGAGGCCACAATAGTTCCTTCCTCAGGTACTTGTTATGAGGACCGAAGGGTATCCTTATGATATAAGCCCCACTGCTTTCTCCCAAATCAGCACAATCACCATCTTCAGGACCTGTGGTGAGCATTTCTGTGGGTTCTCCATAGCTCCAATCTACTTCTGGAGAGGAAACTTGGAGCGGGTAAACAGATCAACTCGGTAAACACCTGGCATCTTAGCAAGTGCCTTAGCAAGCTCAACAACGTATTTAATCTGGAATTTACATAATAGTAGTTCAGGACAATAAGATGATCAATATATTGAAGGAAGTTGATATTATTTAATTGGATGCGGACGATACCTGACCACCCGTATCAGAATCTCTACCAAGTTCCATATTCTCACCACGAACCAAACCATGTAGACTGATCAAAATATTAACACCAAAAGTTTGAGTGAGATATTAGATGGTCAGTATGCTAAGGGTGTAATACTGCAAACTTATCCGTTGGCTCAGGAAAGCAGTTTCAAGATATCTCAATAAATACTTTTTCAATAAACTAGTATCTAAGAGTGCTTATGGTCCAACATTAAAACTTGGAAAAACCATAATCAGAATTGTATTTTATGGAAACTAAAACAGGTCATGGGAAAAAGAAAAAAAGTATTCATAATGGTATATGGATTATCATTTGTCAATTCGATAACCACCAGATCTGTAGAAATTTGAAAAGGCCACGGAAATTCCATGTAGCCTGGCATTTCATGAGGAAATATATACCATTCAAGTAAATTTGGTACAAGATGAATAATATGCATGCTCATTTTACAGTGCTGTACCTTGTCAGGACAATATAAAGCTTCTTCTCCTTGTTCTTGTCTGACCATACTTCCAAGTTGGAAAAATTTCTCTGGACCTTTTTCCCAGGGCTGTCTAATGATACTGCCTCTCCCAACACATCTCCCTTTTCCCCTTCAGACAAATCTTCAGACATATCTTCAGTCACATCCTTGCGTCCTTGTTCACGTTCCCACCTACGGTTTGCCAACCGTTGGATATCCTCCAATTCCATCTATACAGAATTAAAAGCAATGGTGATGTTGGGTATCCTCCAATTCCAATTATACAGAATTAGAACGTATAGTGATTCTTTTACTCTTCAACGAGCATTTAGGAAGATCTCTTTGCAGTATTGGAGAAACCATAGTTCGCTACTACTTTTACAATGTCAAGAGAAAAGAGAACTGAAAAAAAGAGCAGGGAAAAAGCAGAAAAGAAGCTATTACAATGGCACTTTTTGAGATGATTATTCATCTTTTACATACCGAATGCAGATGATTGGCTTCAAGGTACTAGTTCAAATAAAGGCAGGAAATTTATATCGGTCTATCAAATGTGGTAATCTAAAGACAGAGGACAACAACTTACTAGAATAGATCAAAAAAATGTATGAGATGCTTATGGACAATACATAGATGCTGTTATAGATATAAAACTTTTATTGTCTGCACCTAAATTTTCTTAAATGATCTTTGGATTTCAGTTGAAGCAATTCCCTGATGAATACTTGTACCTTCGGCATAAGGAGAACTGTAATGGAAATACATGGCTAAATCTTATCCATGAAACTGTTTTCCCACATTCCCAATGCTAGATTATCAACTACATCCTGATGTGCATTAATGAATCCCGTTTTATACATGAGATAGATGGTTTATATATCATAAGATTGATGAAAATTTTTTTCTTACAGGGCAGACATATAAATGAAAAGAGCTAATAAATAACGATAATCAAACTACGCACTGAGAAACAAGTGATCAATCTCCACAAAAAATAGACAGAGAATGATGACAGAGGACCGAAAAATGAAGAAATGAAAGTGATTTCATCAATAATGTTGGAAAGCATTAGAATCTCTCATTTCCCACATGTAACTGTGATTGCTTCTAGTGACTGAGACATGAATTCCCAAATATTTCTAAATTCTAAAGTCATGAGACTCGCAACTAACTATCATTCTTATTGAAAATTAGGATTTCAACCAAAATCAATCGACAAAAAGTCAAGCTAGCCAAAAACCACCCCTACATTGCTTATACAAACTAAGGGTGGCAAGACATAGGCTAATCATTCCCACTTATATAATCCCCAATCAAATTAACAACAGATTAGCTGGTGCCAAGACTGTCCGAATTTGCAATCCCGAACGTACAATACCATTCATCTCTCAAAACCAATAAAACCTATAAACAGAGGCAGCAGCATTTGAAAATTCCTAAATCCTCATCAGTTATTCTTTCCCTTCCTTTCTATTAAAATAAAAACAAAACAGTAAAAATCATCAAATTCACAATAGACCATGAATATCAAGAAACCAATCTAATTAATTGCTAGTTAATGAATTACATTCAAATACCAAAAGAACACAATCACAAAAACGCAATCACACAGATTTTCTTATACGATTTATCTTAAAAGCAAAAGCCAATTACATAAAAAAACAAAACAATAAACTCAATTTCACACACACACACAAAAACACAATATATGAATGTATGAACAATAAACAGAACCTGCTTCTTTTTGCGAGTAAGATGCCAAATTCGCCAACACATATTCTCCAGCCTTGAACTCCTCTCCCTTGTATTCCTTGTAGCCACAACTTTGATCCATGTCCTGTGAAGATCAGTTTCATCCACCCCACTTACATCACTTCTTCAACAAAATACTTTGTGGGATTGAAATGACCCCTTTCTCTCAAGTTCACATGAGAATTATTGGCCTTATTATTCTCATCTATTGCTGCTGCTCCACTGTCCAATATTGCCTCCAAATACCCATTTATCCACTCATTTCCGGCCATCTTTTTCACCTCCTCAATATCCCAGCTAATAAAGAATCAATATGGGATTTTTACAACTTCCAATTTCTGGTTCTTCCCCACCTTTTTTCACGTTAAAAATCAGAAAAAACCAACATGCAAGGAATTCAATAAATAAAAAAACTGGATTTTTATAGCTTAATTTGTATTCCTTATTATATCCTTCCCCAAAATTTTCACGTTAAAGATCAAGAAAAACCCACATGAAAGAATCTTTTGGTTATTAGACTTGCACTAACTAACAAGAAATACTTTTCACACTGAAAAAATCCAAGAATATAAAAAACCATAGAAAAAAGGGATTTTTATGATTTTACACTCATTTTCAGGTTGATTCTTGAATCATACTAATCAGAATAAAACCCACATGCAAGATCCCTATTTGATTTGTTTTAGGAGAAAAGCTCCTCAATTGTTGTCATACACATACGTGTCAGTGTGTGTTGTGTAAATCAGTTCTACTACTGTGTGTTGTGCGTGTAAAAGTAAAACCAAGCTAATGAACTAAAAGGGCGGAGGGACTGGGAGGGTGAGGAGGAAGAACCACATGGCAGTTAAAAGTGGGGCCAGGAAAGTGACACGTGTAACGCTAATTGAGGAAGTTTTTGAAAATTTTAAATTTTTAATGTTTACACGTACAAATTTGTAAAATATATATAATATTAGTTTATACATGACTTTAAAACGAGATAATCGATCAATGAAATTTTAAAATTTTCCGAATTTTTAATGGATTTATGCATACATCACACACTCACACTAGCACATAAACACACACCTATACGAGTGAGCGGATTTTGGTATATACAAATTTCAAGGATTTTGGATCGTGTGTTATCCTTTTTCTGTTTTTTTTTTTTGCTGTACTTGTGTTGCTTCATGGAGAACATATACAAATTTCAAGAACTTTGGATAGTCTATTATATATATATATATTTTTTTTTTGTTATATTTGTGTTACGTCATGGAGTGACATGTAATTTTTTTAATATAAAAAAATATTAAGTGAGGGACAAGTGTCTCCCTATTAAATGATATAATATAAATATAATGAGAAAAAAATTATAATAAAAAACTCAATGCGAATTTCAAGGATGGTGCTTTCCATTGTGAGGTGGATGTCTTTGTATCTTTTGCATATGTACCTCAACAAATCACAGGTAAATTATATGGTTGCTTTAAATTTGAATGATTGTATAGTATAATGTTACGTGTTTTGAATATTTATACAGTAGAAATTTTAAAGTACAATAATATGATATCTATTGAAACTATAGAATTCTGCCGGATCACATATTATCATATTATTCTTTTTTTTTTTTGTTTAATTTAATATTGTTGAAGTAATTTATTTAATATTTCGACAATTACAGTCGTATTAATTTGTTTATTAACCTAAAATGTGTATATGTATATGTTCCTCCTTTTCTTTAGCTGAATGAGGAAGATGTTCAATAATTTTCACCAGAAAATAATTTATGACTATATATGAATTTTAGAATGATTGAGTTTTCAATTGTTTTTAGGCAAAATGGAAAATTTTGTTGATGATAAGCAGTAAGTTTACAACATGAGAAGAATGCAACTTTACAAAGAAAGACACTAATGCACTATGAGTACTACAATTGAAATGCACTCATTTTACTTGCCAAAAAAAAAAAAAAAGAAGAAGAAGAAGAAACGCACTCATTTTTAAGCATATTACTTACATATGCATGTCTTTACAAAATGTAAAATGTGTGATATACATTATATTTTCGGTAGTAATTTTAGATGAAAAGGTGTAAATATCTCGAAATATGGGTTGTAAAATGGAAATAATCTAGTTCCTTGCATGTTGAGAAACCTAATCTAATATAAATTCTAGTCTCAATTTGCTCTAATTAATGAATGTTGTATTGCATTTTCCTCGTGAAAATTGCATCAACTAATGCAATAATTAACAATTTTTAATACGATAAACTTTCTATTAATGCTAATCTCGAGTGAGATTATATCATAAGTGTATTTTACATATGAACTAAAATTGAAGTGTTATTTTACCACTTGCTTAATTAATCCTTATTGTTAAAAGGAAATAACATTTCTTAGCTCAATTAAGGATCTCAGTTTTTTCAATTCTCATTAAGTAAACTAAAAAATTGAGTAGATGTTTGTTTTCTTACTAAAAGACAGTCTGTCTTTGCTATTTAAGATTTTTCAGCTTAATAATACTAATTTAACCTCAAATACATTAATAATGTAGTGATCAAAAGAAAGATTAATCCAAAGTACAATTACCATTTCCAATTATCTAATGATTTATTGGTGCACTGTGTTTGTAAGGGAAAGAGAGAAAAGAGGATGAGGCTACATAACACCTCGCATATGTATAAGAGAACAGTATATAAACATAAAATCTAGTCGGTTAATTTGGTCCAATAAAAAGTGTTATTTTATTTTATTTACGTATATATTTGTGATTAAGAGTAGAATTAGCATCACAGACATTAATTATAACTCTATTGAAAGAGTTTTTTTTTAATGTTTGATTCTAAAAATTAGGTGCGAGGTCATACCTAATATTTAAGGATGAGAAATAAACATTTACAAGAGTTTGTAATTTATTTGAAAGTTACAGGTTGTGATATTCATATTTTCCTTGTGATTAAATAGCTGGTAGGAAATTAACTAAAAGATCCATTCATTCTTTATACTCTGATATCTTTCCTCTTACAATTAGGTATACATAGAATTACCTGGTAAATATTTGCTTGTCATTGAGCATGTAATTATATGGGTATTAGTTCTCTGATTGTTTTTTCTTCTTTAATTTCCACTAACTTTGCCCAGCCACCATCTAGAATCAGGACGGATCTAGAAGTTGAATTTTAGGGGATAAAACTTCAACTATAGATACATATATTTGGAGAGACAATTTTATAATTTTTACAAAATTTTACGGGATACAATCTAATTTTTTTAAAAGGAGTTATTAAAATTTTTAAAAAATATCAAGAAAAATAAACTATTTTGAAACTCTTAGAGAATAAGATTGTATAAATACATATATTGGGAACACCTTTTATATTCTCCAAAATTTTTGGAGAAGGTAAAATCTAATTTTTATAATAATTTAAAATTTTTTTAAAAAAAAATATATAATTTTGAAAATTTTGAAAGCCACCGCCCCTCCCCACCCCTAGAACCATGAATGAATAATGATGCCACATTATTGAGGAAAGAAAGTTAAAAAGGCCTAACTATGAATAATTCTCCCTGAGGAGAGTTAATTATGAGATACGAGATCATTATCAAATGACTAATAACTACATTTTGCGGCGAACATTGCATGAACCACCGACCTCATATGTATATCATCATTTGTCAAATGACTGATAACCACGTCATTACAGGCCACCAATTGTAATTTTTTTTTGGGTAATGTAAAATAAGAGGAAGGTTGATTATTCCTCGTTTTCTTGAGTTAGGACAAGTCACCGATACATATTTCAAAATTTTACAATAATTCTTATAAATCGTTTACCAAATAAATAATTGAAAACATTTACTTATGAATTAATTCGTGATTTAAAGATCAACTAGTCAATCTACGAAGTTTAAAAGTAAAAAGAAAATGATGTTTAATATAATATTTAAGAACTGTATACAGTACCATCCTTCTGTATATAGTACCAAAATTCTTCGAAGTGCGACACTTTCAGCTAAATTAATCGACAGTTTTGAGGCATTGCTAGCTCATTCATTCTGGTAAGAAATTCATCCAAATACTACATCAATTGGAAAGGGGGAGATGCATAATATCTGGTAAACTTTCTATCACCGAGCAAATCATGCCCTGGCTGCATTCTTAATGAGCAATTGAAAAATATTTTTCTTGTCAAAAGTAGTACATCCATTGACTTTAAAAGAAAAACATGGGTACAAAAAAGTATGAACCTTTGTTATTTTTTATATTTAGTAATGATAAAATTTAGGAGGATGATAGATTATCATCTTTCTTCAGGATTAGAGTAGGCTACCAATGTAAATTTAGTGTGTATATATAGATTGTCCACCGAACGAGAGATTGAAATAACAAGAGTCGAATGTAAATTTTTTTAATAATTTAGTCACACTACTTATCGTATGAACCAATCTGTTAACTATATAACTATAAATATGTCACAACTCACAACATGAGCAATAGAGTCATCTATGTTTGTTTGTGTGTTTTGATTGCAAAGTATATGTGGCAGAAAAATCATATCCTAACTTGTAATAACAACCATCAATCAAACTCTATCCCCAGTTGTCATCTTTGCCTTAAATAGGTGAAACCTTTCACACACAAGTACCTTTCCAAGCTTTGAATCAGTTGGAATCCACGTTAACTTTTAGTGATACCATGAATGCATCCTCATGCAGTCACAAACAAGAATTGATAAGGCACAATTAGACAAACATTCATTAGTGGCTTTTTTGGCTTTCTTCACCCGTTTGTGACACCAATAGTCAGCTATAGAAAAAGGCCTCCGGCTCCTTAGGATTTCCTTCACATGGTTGTCCTTTTCAGATGCTTATGGTGCAGTTTAAGTTGTACTTTCTATGATATCGAGAAAGACTTGGAAAGATGTGAAGAGAATTTCTCTCAAAGGTAAAAAGTACAAGAAAAGTAACAATAATGAACTTTTAATTCCGTGTTCACGTACTACTCCTCTGGCAATATCTACCTGTGTACTTAGTTACCACCAAACATCTGGTAGCATATATTGCAACGCGGAACTTAATTACTGGCTACAATTTATTTGGCTGTTAGCCTTTTGGTAAGATGTTTGCATATTCGGCAGGAATGATCATTTTTGCGTACTAAACGTGGGAAATAATCGTATTTGCACTCTAAATCATTTCTGTATGCCAAATGAGTATATATAGGGTCATACTTGTAATATTCGAAACTGGATAAATGAAACTCAGCAAAATTTGGGCTGCAAAGCCGTGTGAATTTCCTTTTCGCTGAGTTTTGGTCCTCCACTTGGGCAAGTCCAGCTGCCAAACGTTGCTACTGATCAATTTTTCCATGTAAGTAAAGCCCATAATACTATTACAAGTTCTTGCACACGTCCCCGGGCACTTCCAAACCTCTTACAGATATTGGTATGTGCACTCTTAAATTGAAGATAAATAAACATGTGTTTTCTCAAGATATATATATATATATATCTTGAGAAAACACATGTTTATTTATCTTCAATTTATATATATATATACTAGTATGATCAGGCCGCACAAGGTGCAGCCAGTACCTAGTATTACTTTAGTTTTAATTATAATTTAAAATAAAGAATGCATTAATTGAGGGCAAAAATTTTTTTATCTCACTATCTATCTCACTCATTATTCTACTATTTAATATACAGAATTGTCAAGATTTTTTTTTTAAATATAATTATGAATTTTAGCAAAAGAATTTTGGTCGTCATTAGATAGTAGGAAGTGGGGTAGAGGATCCTTAGCATTGATTGAGTTACATAAGACGTGTTAATAGTGTTTGTATGTGGTTTTGAAAAAAAAATTATTTTCAAAAATCAAAATCGTTCTTAATTTTAATCATGCTCTATATAATTGTCTTGTAAAAAATCAGAAAAAATAATGATATTTTACCATTTAATGAAACTACTTTATATATATATTAAAATTTGAAAATTTTTTCACCGTTCAAATGTGACATGTAATTCTATGGTGAAATTTTTCCAAATGAATTGATTTTTGAATATGATAATTTACTTGATAAGAAAAAATTAATGGTATATTCAGATTATTTTTTTTAACTTTTAATTATTTAGATAAAAGTAAATGAACAATAAATAGAGTGAAACTAAATGTAAAAATTTTACATTGTGAAATTACAAATTTCATTAATTTTTCCCCTTTTTAAAGATGTAAATTTTTTTACATTTGAATGACATTATCGGTAATACCAAGCAATTAACAGCGAATGATCTTAGCACAAGCTTGCATTAAAAAAAAAAAAAAACCCCACCCATACCCTTACCAAGCAATTAACAATGGATGATCTCAGCTTAAGTTTGCTTTAAAAACTAAATAAATAAATAAACCACCTATCTTCATATCTTTTATTAAATCGAATTCATAACTAATAAATCAAAGGAAAACCTTCTTACTACCTAAGCTGTATTTTGTTATCACTACTTGAAATACTTACTTTTATTCCTAACTTTTAAATTGATCTCACTTTTCTATTTTTGGATAGTCATCTATTAAACTAAAAACTCTCTTAAATTTATAATTAGTGTCTGTAACTTTAAAAATCAAAGTGTATCTACTACTACTCTTTTGAATAAGATGAAAAGTTTGAAAAAAAGAGGAATAATTATTTATTTTATATGAATATTTACCAGTCACATTATAAAAGTAGTTTTTAAAATAGTCAAATATTATGTCAAGATACTCTATTTCAGTATATATCAACTTTGCCAACATGATAGCTGTGTCGTGCAAAGCATGGCCGATGCCCTCCATTTTTTTAATGAATATGATCAGTAAAAGAGTAAAAAGTGGAGATTTTTATTGATTAGGAGAAATATGCATAGACATGATCATTAACCAACAAAACATATAATTAAATAAAAAGTTGTAGAGAAAATAAATGATAGAAAGTCTTAGTACAATATTTTTATTTGCGTAGGGGTTGACACTTTTCATAAGTCATTCATAATCTAATTATTAAGCACTTCAAGTATATAAAGCAAGTATGTAGGAAATTTTTAGATGTCAAAACAGCATCAAACAATGGAATTACTCAACTGGAAGTATATGACGCTTCAAAAAGCCACCTTTCAATAGTCTTAGATATACAAATGGCAAGTTGTCCACATAGCAACTAACTAAGATGACTGTAGAAAGTGATTAATTGACAAATGCCTTACTTACCTCAGAGTACTCCAAAGACTATGCATAAGGCGAGGGGCATAAATGTAATTTTTCAGCCAAAAAAAAATCCAAGTCATCTTCCATGTAAGCACACATTGCCACATGGTAATGGAAGGAAGCCACTTGGCATAAGAGGAGAGTTTCTTGTCTTTTTATATATATGTAGATATAGATATTGGATATAGTTCATAGGCTACTTGTCTACTATTAAACAGTAATTATTTTGGATAAAATTGCTTCGTTTAAATATCAAAATATATTTCACAAATATTTTAAGAATCCCTTTTTTCCAAACACCAACAACTCATGTATTGACACAAAAAAGGAATTACAAACCAACATCCTTCCATCCTAGACTCTCAAAGTACAAGCCACAAGACGTTCCTAAACTTTCATCCAAGGCCATGCACTTCTAACAGAAATCAATAAGGTTAGCGTTTGGAAATATGGATTTGATTTGGAAGAGGGATTTGAAATGAATGAATTTGAATTTGAATTCGAATGGGAGGATTTGAAATGAATGAATTTGAATTTGAATAGATTTGATTTGAAATCCTAATCTATCATAATTTATCTAAACAAGTTAATTGATTTAGTTGTGAATTTGAAATCCGTTAACAAGTGGATAGTGTGATTTTAATGATTAAATGAGTAGATTTGAAATTCATTCAAAATTTATGTTATTTCAAATCTACCAATTTCAAATATTTCTTTCAATTCAAATTCACCCATCCGAACACAACATTACTGAATTTGAAATAATTTGAAATTCACTCATTCTAGCTAGTAAACTCCCATCTTTACTTATTAGTGGATTTCAAATTCCTAACTAAATTAAATAATTTGTTTAAGTAACCAAACATTAATTTGAATTTTAAATCCAAATTCACATAAATCCATCAATCCAAACACAATATCAAAGAATTTTGCTTATCTATTATTTATTGAGTTAGCCTATTATTCTATCCTTCCAAATAAAATAAAAAAGTGCATTTTATTCTGTTATGTATAAGGTTTCGATTGTTCTTATATGCATTTTTTGTCACATTTTATATTATACAATTTATTAAGATAACGCGTATCCTTCATTTAATATTATTATCACTATAACTTAATTTTAAAAGAATAAAGGATCTAATTGAAGTTCATAAAATAGTATGAGAATTTTGTTGCTATTCTAGCAATATTCCAAGACTTGAGGGGTTTCCCACTTAATCTGAACTAATTTAATTAACCCAACCCAACCCGAATTCCCTGTAAACCCTTCTAAAACCCTACTACACAGCAAATCCACCAAAAACCCTAAATTCACAAAATGGGGAAGAACAAAGACCAAAAGAAGCAAGAGGAACTCCTCAAAACCCTAGGAGACTTCACCAGCAAGGAAAATTGGGACCAATTTTTCACAATTCGAGGCAGTGATGATTCATTCGAATGGTACTCCGAATGGCCGCAGCTCAAAGATATTCTTTTGCCCCACCTTTCTTCACCACCCTCATCCACTGCCACCAGCAGACCGCGGAACGGCGGAGGAGATTCAGATTTTGGTTCCTGGTTGTGGGAATTCCAAGCTGTCAGAGTATCTTTACGATGAGGGGTTTCGGAATATTACAAACGTTGATTTCTCGAAAGTTGTGATTTTGGATATGTTGAGAAGGAATGTGAGGTTGCGGCCGGAAATGAAGTGGAGGGTTATGGATATGACTCAAATGCAGGTAGATTTTTGGCTGCGAATTCAGTTTGAGTTCATCATATGTATTAATGTAGGTGATTATTCATTTATTTCGATGTGATCAAAATGCTGGCCATTTGTGCGTTTGTGAAGTTACTATTTTTTCAGAGGTTTGATTTCATCATATATGTTGATTTATGCAAATATTGGTTTGTTTTTTGTGAATTCGTGTGTTTTCATGACTATGAACTTCAGCAAAGTGGTGAGCGTGTGAATGCAAGGTTTGAATGTATAGTGTATAGGTGACTTGTTTCATATCTAGGTTTAGTGGAATGTCTATATCCCTCTATCCCTGAAAAAAAGAGAAAACTTGGCTTATAAAAGGCAGGTGGACGAATTGCATAGATGAAAGAAACTATTTCCAACCCTACATAGTTTCATAAATTCTCTTTGTACTTGATAGGAGGGAGATACTTTAGTTCTGTCTGGTCTTACTATTTGCATATACAGTAACTGTTGTTTGGACATAATTGCATTTGTTCTAGTGTGGTGGTCAACCATTTCTTCCAGCATGCTTAATCTTTCCGGTTGTTGAGTATTTATTTTCTTCATTCTTTTCATGAAATGACAGTACTTTTCTGGTTTCCCCCTTTCTAATGCTTATAACTGGAATTCAGTTTGAAAAGGAGAGCTTTGATGTTGTTCTTGACAAAGGAGGATTGGATGCTTTAATGGAGCCAGAGCTCGGCCCCAAGTTAGGAAATCAGTATTTGTCAGAGGTGCCTGGCTTTTACATTTATCATAAATTTTCAATTTTTGTCTGTAAGTATCACTTTGGGAAGTGGTGTAGGATCTTGACATTCTATGCTTGATTTATGCGCTTATTTATTTCATATTTTCAGGTGAAAAGGCTCCTCAAAGATGGTGGAAAATTTGTATGTCTCACCTTGGCAGAGTCTCATGTATTAGGTAAGTTGCTCAAATTATGTTCGAGTAACGGTTGTGTTGGATGAATCCTTGCTGTCCCCCGTTTTATTTGTGCGGATATTTATGCTATTTATGGTGGTTCTGTCTTATCAATGTCTATTGATGCATTATCAGGTCTACTTTTTCCAAAGTTTCGATGTGGGTGGAAAATGAGTATTCATGCTATTCCTCAAAAATCAACAGAAAGGTCGAGCCTATTGACTTTCATGGTGATTGCTGAGAAAGACAACTCTACTTCTTTCTCCTTGATATCATCATCCCACGATTTAATTGCTAAAAATGGCAATCAGGTAACAATCACATGTCTGTTCTCTTTTATTTTTCAAGGAATTAGCTTGTCTTTTGCAGCAATTTTTTCCCCCTCCTGGGGAGTAGAAGATTGGCAGGGTCCTCTGGGGAGGGTGTAAAGAGGTGATCTAAATCCGGAAAGAGGAGCTTTTAATTGCCTTCCTGTGGCAGAACCAACATTTCATATTATTCTATGCTTCATTGCTCCAAACTGGATCTACCTTTATCCTTTTCTGGTTTTCCAAGGACAGTTTCATGGAAAACTTTTCTTTATTAACAGTGTAATAAATCTGGAATAGTATTGCCAAATCAAAACAGATACAAGAAATGTGCACGATAAAAGTTATCCTATTATAGAGTATACACTTGACAAATTCATTCAGCAAATGTATACATGTTGAGATGGTTACCCTACTTGAGAAAAAGAAATAATTAATGATATTACATGCAAATTTGATGTCACGCACCCTCAAGATATTTTTCACTTGCTCTTCGGGCCTGTGTTGTTTTTCTTTTCTTCTTTGACCAGTGACCAGATGTATGTTCGAAAATTTTCTTTATGATACCATGCTTATTTATAGTAAGATATTATAAGATATTGCTTCTGATTTATGATCAGTATAGTTCTTTTTTATGTAAATGAATTTAAAATCTGTTCTTGAAAACTTGATTTCAACTCCTGGATATTTTCTAGGCTTGTGGACTTTATGAAGTACTAGAAAGTGAAAATAAAATTCGATCCAAATACTCCAGCGGTTCTGATGTATTATACTCGCTTGAAGATCTGAAAATAGGAGCTAACGGGAATTTGGCAGAGCTTAATCCAGGTCGGCGAGTCCAGCTCACTTTAGGTGAACCAGGTGGTTCTCGTTTCACTTATAAAACTGTGCTTCTTGATGCTCCGACAAATTCTGGACCTTTCTCATATCATTGTGGAGTTTTTCTTGTGCCAAAGGTACTTTCCTACAACATTTCCACTGATTAATCTACATCATTCTTACCAGAAGGGATTTTATTAATTTGTCAATATTAATATCCAAATGAATTTGGATGA
Organism: Cinchona pubescens; assembly: GCA_025175665.1. Lineage (NCBI taxonomy): Eukaryota > Viridiplantae > Streptophyta > Magnoliopsida > Gentianales > Rubiaceae > Cinchona > Cinchona pubescens. Next base: position 1,823,350 of record JANKKI010000367.1, read on the forward strand.
GAATCTTCATTTATCTCCCTCTTCCATTCCCCTATTACCTGATTTTCCCAATGAAAAATTCTCCATTATGTTGCATAAAAAGCTGCGTAACTTATATCTGTTTTAGGTATTGTCATATGAAATACAAAGCTTGGTGTCCATTATCTTCTCCTCAAACATCTTCTGAAAATGAAAAGTGATGCATTTTTTTCAATGATTGTGCATATATATTTTGAAATTAAAGTATATCTCTTTTAAATATGTGCTTAAGATTTGTAAGCACTACATTCTTCAATGGAAGTAATTGGTTCCATATATTTAAATAAGTTAGCCATTAGTTTAGATATGTCTTTATCTTTACTTTTTATATCATTTATGCTTCTCTTTCCATTTTTTATTTACATTTTTATCAGGGGAATTTATATTTCTGTCAGCTATTTCTTTGATGTCATGCACATATTCTTGGTACAGGCACTAAAACTGATTCCTTTTGTTGTCGAAACTGAATCACTTATAACTAACTATTCTTTTTATAATTACTAGTTTTTATTTGTTTTTTCCATATAATTTACTTCAGTAATTGGGCTATGATTGCTTTTTGCTTAAACTAAGAAGCTGCTGCTAGCTTGTGAACAGTTGCATTTACATTGTGCATGCATGAGAATGTCCATTTTTGATCCCTAACACTTTCCCTTTCCAGTTAGTAGTTCTCTTGGATGCAAAACTTAATGTTCAAGATATCACAATGTTGTTCGATGCTTATCTTGGTTACTTGAATCATTTCTTTGTAATTGATAAGTTGTAACTAAGGTTTAGATTTCAGACGCGAGCTCATGAGTGGTTATATTCTTCAGAAGAAGGACAATGGGTGGTGGTTGATAATTCAAAGGCAGCTCGTCTAGTGATGGTACTTATGTGGCTGCTTAAAAATTAAATCTTATTCTAAATAAAGTTCTTTTGAAATTTTTGAATCTCATGTTTTTAACCACTTTATATCCTTTTTGCTTCAGATACTACTAGACTCCAGCCACAGTGATGTGAGCATGGATGATATCCAGGTAGCTTTTTTACTTCATTTTGTACAATCTGGTGTCATAATACGGCGGAGAAACAGGATAATGACTTCCACTGCATTTCTTCATCGTTCTATGTTTTCAGAAGGATCTCTCTCCACTGATCAAGCAATTGGAGCCAGGAGACTGTAGCAATGGAGCTCAAATTCCGTATGTTCTGCACTACGACTTATGATGTAATTCAATTGTATAGTTCTGTGTTTTCCCTTCTAAGCAGTCTTCTTTCATTTTTTTTCAACCTTAATCTCTTTCATATTCTTTTCATATATTTTCTCCTTGTATTTAGTGGTTTTCTGACTTATTAAGTTTGGTTCAATCTCCTATTTAGTTGTGGGAATTTATGAAAGGAAAAAAGATTAAGACTTTATTTCTGGAAAGAGATGGTTATATAAATCACTTTGCCTTTGTGAAAGATTGGAACAATATACGAACTGGGGTCCAAATATGATATCAGGTGTGCACTTTTTGCATATAAAATGGGAATAAGTTCATACAGAGATGTATGAGATTATGGAATAACGCTAAATAGCTATTTGACTTGACTTAATTCCAAATTGACTGGAAAAACTTGTCGATTTCAGATTTTGAAATTGAATATGGAATAGATAATTGGAATTTTGTAATAAGAATTTTTGATTTAGAAATGGGACTAAATCTTTTGGCACTCTGTGTGTGTGTGTGTGTGTGTATAATCACTTCAAATTTGAAAGGCGAATGGTCCTCTTGAGTTGGTCTTTTTGTCATTGATGTTGAAGCAGATCTTGTAATAGCATCGTTTTATGCTAAATTGTGATTCAGACAAAATAAACTTAAGGTATTAAATTTAGTCAATCCTGGCATTCATGATACTCTCCATGCTATTGAAAACAGCTTCTGTCCATAAGTGCTTGAATTTCTTTTAGAATGTTTGATTTTGATGAAGTTACCTCGATTTCTAACAATTGCTAAATGGTGTTTTTTGCAGGTTTATGGCAGCAAGTGATGGAATTAAGCAACGAAATATTGTCCATCAGGTTCACATGAAATAGTTCTTTTTTCTTTTTGAAGGCTCACCTTCCCCAGCCTTTTGATTTTGCTGTGTGGACAGAGATTACAACCTATGAAGATGCCATGGCTTTGTTGTATTCATACATTTATTCCACTGACTATATGGGTGATAATTTTGTGGTGTTTGCTGTGATTTTTCTTAAGATGAAATAAGTTGGACTTCTCTATACATGATTATAATTTCCCCCCTTGTTTTCTGGGTTGGAACTACTTTTAAGATTATTTTTTCCAAATTCTGTGTTATTGTCATAAACTTTCGTATTTGACGTTGCTATATTGCAGTTCTGAATGAATTTGTGATGCATTTTAGTTTTACTTTGATTCGAATTGTTATCATTTGATTAACATTCTGCATACATGATCTTACCCTTACAAAGAAGTCCTAAAGGAGTTCATACTTTGCGGTAGTTTAGTAAAGTAGTACTTATTTATGCAGCACCAAACCAACAAATTCTGAAGCTGTTTTCTGGATTTTGAATGCAAATCAGATTTAACCACTTGCATGTTACCAGAGCCCAGATTTTAGAGTTATTCTATCACTTCTATGCATTTTGTAGCGCCTTTTATTCTTTCCCTATAATGGTAATGGTTGGTTGAATAACTACTTCTAAAAATATTTAAGGTTATGTTGGGATTCTTATTGTTAAGGTGTCTGCTTAAATGCTTAAATTCTTATTCTTCAACTTAGATCTTGACTGCTGCTCGTAATGAAATGAACCTTCAACTTGTTCCATGATTACCTGCATCTTTCCTTATTCTTTCACTTTTATCTGAGAGATGGCTACTGCTACAGTATGATTTTGTATATATTCATTTGAATCATTAATATAAGCTATTAACTTAATAACTTATCATTGCTTTAATTCCTCTTTCTGATTCTTCAGGTCTCATCTTCCTTGACTGGTCCAATCATTGTTGAAGATGTAATCTATGAAAAGAATGACGATTATATCAGTCGTCTATTTCCAGTCCAAGGATGTGATATTTCGCCGCCTCATTTTTGAAAGGAGTAAGGGTTTAATTCAATCTGAGGCTCTTCTAACAAGAGTAGGCTCACAAGAAGTTGGTGAATTAGGGCAGAAGAAAACCCGTTTAACTACCAAACACAAAAGGAAAGGAAATCACAAAAGATCAGGTATATCTTATAGAATTCAAGATTGGAACATGTCTGATCCATACACAATCTACAGTTGATGGATCTTTGATTCTGAAATAGCTTTCAGAGTCTGCTTCTCACAAAAGCTTATGGTCAATAGTTTTACCATGATGATTTTGTGTATTATACAAAAACCAACTAGCCCTACTAATAATGTTACTTTTAATTTAGATTTAATAGAGCAAATTCTGAGATTCTTAATCATCTGAGCTTTGGTGTAACAGAATCTAACTTTTCAAATTAGCTTGTTGCACTGTAATTGTTTATGCACTGTCTGTCCCACATTCAAATCTGTTCTCAGATGGCATAGTTTACACTTTGCGATCTTTATCATTATATCTTTTCTATGGTGTTATATCATGATTAACGGAAAAGCCCAAACGAAAGGGGGGAAGTCTATAGGTATGCACCTAATTTTTTGGTTCTATTGAATCTGTATAAATGCTGTAAGTTTTTCTACTTATGGAATATCGTAAAGAGAAGGTACGTTTAGCATATGACATTGAAAGAAGCTTTGTTTAGCACTTTCTGGGAGAAAAGTGATATGCTAATATTCCTCCAATGAACTGCATCCATCTTCTTTGTTTTACCTATTGCATGCGCATACCTGTACCTTGACAACTATATTCTTTTCCATTTCTTTTGTTGCAGAACCAAACAATGACTTGAGAGTTGACCACAATTACTTGGCAAGTTCATATCACTCAGGAATTATCTCTGGATTTATATTGGTCTCTTCTTATTTGGGCACTGTGGCATCAAAGGGAGATATGGTAACAAAGTTTTTCTTTTCCTATTAAAGAATAATACTGCTATATCTTAGCATATTTAGGAATTGATGGCTGTCTTTTTAATTTTTTGGTTTTATTATTGAGGGCAAAAGATGTATCCTAAGTTTGGTCAATAGGTGTGATTACCTTTTTTGTTCTAGTTAAAGATACCTGGGGTTGAATTTAGATAGAGAATCCTCATGTTCCACTTGTTAAAAAACATGCTAATCTTGTTCTGGTGATATATTACACGTACTGCTCTTAAATCATCTGCTGGTATATTTACAAAAGGTAGTGGCTTGAGCTGAGGCAAGGTTATTAACTCCTGATTTGGAGCTGTGCATGCTACAAGAGTTCTGTGTTTCTTTTCACAAGAAAATTAGTTTTTGAGTTATAGAGAAATGTAATTATGAAATAAGATGTCCTTCATTATGGACATTCAGCCATTAAATGGATATAAACTAGTTATGTAATGTCTTTCTGGTTTTTGGTTTGTGTTATCCATAATGAATAGCAGCAGCTAGTGCCTTGAGTTTGTAGTGCGAAAGCAATGTGGTTTGTGAAACTTTTTTCAAGAAATTGTTTTTTAGAAATGTTAAAGAACGTGGGCTTCCATCTCATTACCAATCGGCAATGAGTTGAGTGGCCCGTGAACCTTATTAATTAGGCCAGAATCTCTTGGCTAACCAATGTGAGATAATGTTTAACACCCCTTCTCACATGTGACTTTGGTTGGCTGAGCGCCTGGGGCTAGAGAGAGAACCCATGACTTTGGTTGGTTGAGCTCCTTTTTTTTTGGGGTGGAAAGCTTATGAAAAGACTGCATTTGGGTGTTCTCTGTCACCCTTTTTTGGTGTAAGCCTCAATATTGGCCAGAAGCTAAATGCTACAATTCTTTTGTTTTGTTCAGGTTAAAGCTGTCGTAATTGGACTGGGAGCAGGATTACTTCCTATGTTTCTGCATGGATGCCTGCCATTTCTAGAGATTGAAGTAAGATTGTAGCAGAAATTGGTTTCAACTGCTATTTAACCTCCAGCAATTCATATGCCATAATGTATAACTGGCAGGTTGTGGAGCTGGATTCTGTGGTTCTAGATGTTGCCAGAGACTATTTTGATCTTAAAGAATATATACATTTGAAGGTAATCCACTGGGCCTATAGGTATCCATTTTTGCCACAATCAGATTTGCCACTCAATGAAACCCTATCAGGGAGTTGAAACAGAAAGGATATTCTATCATGTAGTGTTCTGTGAGTTTTCTGAGCAATCATTACTGTGGGGGCTTCTTCCTTTTAAAAAACTTACGGCTAATTATCTAGGTATGAAGCCGCAATAGCATATCTTTGTAATCCTTATCATGTCTAGTTCTTTTGTTATCTTTCAGGTACATGTTAGCGATGGGATAAAGTATGTTAGGGAGATTGCAAATTCTGAATTGGCTAATGTAGTGACTGCCACTCCTGAGAATGAGGATGTTCTGCTCAAGGAAAAATCCTCTGATTCGAGTCAGAGTTACGCTCCCCTCGCAGAACGCAAAAGTCTGAACAAAATTGATCTTCTTATTGTGGATTTAATGTGGACTCTTCAGACTCTAGGTAATTCTGGCTAAATTTACAATTTTGTTACATGAAAATGGTGTATCTTTTTGTCTTCTTGTTTTCAGATTATACATCCTTTAACATTCTCTTGTTTTACAGCTCTGGTTTGACCTGCCCTGCTGCAGACTTCATTGAAGAATCTTTTCTTTTGACTGCCAGAAATTCTCTTTCTGAGCAAGGTCTATTTGTGATTAATTTGGTTTCAAGATCCCCTGCCATCAAAGATTTGGTTTTCTCAAGAATGAAAACGGTGAGAATTGAACGCTTTGGTATCCATAGGGCATATATGGTATACATTTTTTTTTTATAAGCATTACTTCTCTTTATGAGAAATTGTCCCTTTGGCCAATAACGGCCGGTAAAAAGTTTTGGTTACTACTGGAAATGCATTTGTCCTAGATAACTGATAATGAAATGTAGAACTTCATGTCACAAGCCTTGGGTCATCAGTGCAGGTTGGGATCCAGAAAAAGAGTTGTTTTGGTTATATAGGAACAGTTGAATGGCCTTTCATGGTGTTGAATGTATCTATCCGCTCCTATCTGATCCTTTCTTTCCTTTCTGTTTTTTATTTTTTATTATTATTATTTTTTTGGTTCGTGATATTTGAATTTAGTTTTTGGTAGGTTATATATCAGTAGAGATGTTTCATTGTTTTGTTCAGCATAAAGATGTGGATGTACATACCCTCAATGGTGAAATGTTACAATGAACTTCTCTTTCTGACTAGACATGAGAAATCTGACATTTATAAGTAGGCTAAATGTGATGTACTTTTCCTTAACACAATATTGATAAAATAACATCAAATGTTTCCATGATTTAAGAGGAGAGATTATTTTCACGGTTGAGTATAGGGACCAAACTCTTATTGCAGAAGGCAGAGTTATGAATACCTGATAACCTAAGAATTACATGGCATGCATAGAAGGACAGTTGAGTAATAGTTTGTTTGTGAATGCTTTTAGATACAGTGACATTTGTCCTTTTATGGTTACTATGTGATCCAGACAGATGCTTCATGCAATCTTCTTCTGCAAGGTTTTCTACTTTGGCTAAATTGCAAACTCAAAGTAGTGCCAGTCTTTTGCCATTATATGACGATGCCAACTGATTTCTTGATTTTGCTTCTTCAGGTGTTCGCCAACCTCTTTTACCTTCAACTTGAGGAAGATCTCAATGTAGTTATTTTCGCTGTTAATACAGAAGCTTGCTTTGAATATGATCGTCTTCCTCAATCTTGCAACGAACTTGCCAGATTATTGAAGCTAGAAAAAGAAGGATTGCGTGATCAAATCATAGATGATGCCAGTAAAATTAAGCGTCTGAGGTGACCAGAAATTAACATTCAGCTGAAAGAATGTCATGCAAACCAAATCAATAAAGTTGTGATTCTCATTGGATAGTTGCTAGGTGAATATAACAGAACCTGTCTGATTGGCTTTGGTTGCTCTAGCTACACATGGAAGGATAATCTCTTGCCCCAGGTCCTTCCTGCTTGTTCAGGCTGCTGGTCTTCAGGCAATTTGTTAAAACATGCTGTTGTTTCACGGGGTAGCAAAGGGTACCAAACTGGATGTACCTACTGGTATTACAAGGTCAATATTGACTTTTCTTTGTAAGCTCTATAAGAAGCTTGATGCTTCTTAGTTATTGGTATAATCCTCTACAGGATTCATGTATAAAACTTCACTTTACAGATGTTGAATGGTCCGGCTGGTGTACAATTTCATTTGGGCTGATTGAATTGTACCAGTAATAATAAAGTCCTGGATCATTCACTAAATTTTCATTATTACACTATTTCCTCTTTTCTAGTTTCAGCATAGTTGTGCATGGTTTATCTGCAAAACCTTACCCTCTCTGACTCTGAAGTATTCAATTTTTATTTGCTTAAATTAATGTTTTAATGTAGCAAAATGTTTTCTTCTTCCTTAGGGTATTATTAGATTTGTTTCAATTTTTGGGAAATGATGCTTAATATCCATGCCACTTATTTTATTAAATGTTAAACTTATTATCTTGTTTGTATTTTTAAATTGAAAAGTATCTTTCTTAATTTCATTCTATTTTCTATTATTCTTTTTCTTGAGCTTGTTTGAGAAGTTATCATCTTCTTGTGTACGCTAGAGCCTCATGAAATAAGAATTTAATAGTTTATGTAAAAACAAAAGATTAATAATGGGAGGGTATTTTGGTTAATAGAGAGTTATCCTTCTCCGTCTAGACTAGAAAATTAAGGTGGTGTTTGATTTATGGGTATGAGACGAAGAAATAAGAGATTAATGATATTCATAGAAGTTATTTGGTTAATTACTATAGAAATCAATATTAATGATATTCATAGAAGTTATTTGATTAATGACTATGAAAATCATTCTCTATAGAAATGAAAGTGTTAGAAAATATTCATTTTCATTTTCACTTGAATTTCAAATTTATGAACTTATCAATATCATAAAATTCATTCATTAAAGAAAAACGATATAAAATCGTACCAATAATAAAATTTATAATTTTTATTCATATTCCCGAATAAACCAAACACCTCCTAATTCGTGAACCAAATGTCATGCGTATGTATTGGCAATAAACTGAAAACATTGAGTAATGAGGTCTTAATTGCTATACAAGGACAAATAAATAAATAAATAAATAAATAAATAAAATAAAGATAAATGGGATGGAACTGTCGGCTGCAATAAGATTATAAGAGAGCTAAAGCATTTGTAAATGCTAAGTTGCATACTTCGTAATAGTGGCGGGGTGTTCGTCTCCCTTTTTTCCATTATTCGAATAAAAACTTTTAATTTTTTTTTTTACTTTTGGTACAAGAAGATTAAAATTACATTTAAATTAAATTTTGTTTCATTTAATCAGTTGGTTAAGCTTGATTTTTCATTGATTTCATTTTTTAATTTAACCGAGATTAATCAAAATTTATTAATTAATTAAAAATTAAATAAAAAAATTAAATGTTAAACTAATGTAACTAAAACCTAAAAATTAATACAACTAAAACCTAAACCATAAACAAATTTAAATTATATAACCAATTTTTTTATTTGATTTTCATTCAGTTTAAGTGAATATCAATTACTCAAACATTGAATATGAATACCCTATAGTTGATTAAAATTGACAGGATACGAACCTAATTAATCAATCCAAACTAAACATACTTCAAATTTAATTAAGCATCTAATGTTAGATTATCATTTTTCAAACAAAGAAGAAAAAGAAAACGGAAAGGGGACTAGTGGTAAGAAAGAAACCATGAAAATAGTAATAACTGAACTTGTTTTCGGAAAAACAAAAGAATAAAATTCATAACAACTTCAAATGTAAATAAATCAAATTAAATTCAATAGTCTTTGCCCCTACTCCATCTTAACATTCAAATGGCCTCTTAATTGTCTGCTCATTTGTTTGTATTGAAGTGGGCCCTCATTTAATATCAAGCACTTCCAAAAGATATGTTTGCGTACATTGAACACTACCGTGATAGGATGAATATGACTCGATGCATGACATAATATCATAAATTTTTTAATTTATATAAAGTCACATTATTACATCTTATTTTATAGGATGAAATGGCTTTACATTAATCAAAAGATCTATAACACTATGTTATAAATCGGATGAATTTTTCGAATGAATATGTTGAACATGTAGGTTCTCTTTTCTGTTTTTGTAAATTTAAGCATAAAATTGGACTGATGCACTTTCTGATATTTCATATTTTTTTAACATTTAAATTCAAGGCAAATTCATGTTTAGGCTTAAAGAAGTGCCCCTTAATAAGATTTTTTAACAAGAAATTAAGTAGGGGTATACAAGTATTGGATTAATCGAATTTGTAATCGATTCCGAATTCAATTCGATTAATTCTGAATTTGGTTAGAGAAATTGATTAACTGGATTTATGAATATAATTAATGAGTTTGAAAATGGTAGAAAGGTTTTTTGAATTCATTTAGTCGATTTCGAATTCAATATTTGAAAAAAAAAAAGTTTTATTAAAATATTTTGATATATAAATAGTACATCACTAAAAATATAAATTTAGTTATTAGACCAAAAATATATTTATTGATAATTATTATAATTAGCTTTAACTTAATTTGTACAATTGTTTTATTTTTATACATTAATTCATACTTAATTATGTTATTAAATTAGTATCTATAAATTACATTAAATAGTCTTGCGATACGCATTATATTAATACTTGCAAGTTACATAATATTATAATATTATACATAATTATATTACTTATTATTCAATTAAGTTACATGATATAGTTTTTTACTTATTTTTTCGAATCATTTATTAATAAGAATTCACACAACATATCAAATAACGTGACAAAAATAAAATGAACTTAGAAAAATTTTGCTTGAAATATATGTTACACTTTTTTATAAGATTTGGTCCAATGTTAAGGATCCAACTAACTTGAGTTGAATTTAATTAATTGAATTCAAAATTGAGTACCAAATTCGAATTTGGTTAATCGAATTTTGTACCGAATTGAAATTGATTAAAATTTTTAGAACTCTTTTCCGAATTTTGAGATTTTATTAACTGATTAACCGATCGGTTAATCTATGCATATCCCTAAAATTAAGTGCTCCATATAGGACTTGAACTAAATTATATTTATATATATATAGACACACACACACACACACATATATATATATATCATAGGATCTATAATATATCTCCACCTATCCTTTGGTGATTCAAACCTATGACCTAGGTTTTGGAGAAGTGTAGTCTTATCATTTGAACAATATTTAGTTGTCAAATAAAAAAGAAACTAATTGAAGGAAAATGCTAATCAAACTGAAATATTGAGGAAAAAATACAAAAAATAGATGAGTTGAATGGAAAAGTTCAATTTAACCTTTTTTCCCCCTTAATCAAATTCGACCTATCAAGGTAAGTTTGCATTGTAAGCATTTTGGAGTAAGTTGGGTTTTTCTTCTAGAAAAATGTTTGGATAGGTTGCCCTGAAAAAATATAGTTTATTCGGATTCCTCCAATTGGAATTGTTTGGTCTTGAAATTGCTGTGCGGAGCTTAGAGATTTCAGCTTGCTGATTTTCAGAGTCTGAAGAATTGTGCTCCTGTTTCTCTAAAACACAGGCTTGCTGGTTTACTGAGGATGATCCTGGTTCATGTGATTTGTGTTTAGAAACTGGAGTAGAAAAGAATTGTTCAATTTTTGCTATCCTTTGTTCTAGTTGACTGAATGGCTGTATTTGAAATTTAGCTGGTATTTCATGAGGTTTGAAGATTGCATTTGTAGTTGAGGCTGATTTTGTCGAAATTAGCTTGGTGAGAAGATATTCAACGATCATTTTTACTTGAGACGGTGTTCATTTAACCGAAAATATATATATATATAAATTATAAAAGAAAAGTCAGGAGTCACTAGACTTAAATAGTACACCATTTAATACCAATTTCTAAATGGGGCAACATTATTTATGCCATTAAATGGTCTGCACAAACTCACACACTCAAACTAAAAAATGTCTTTTTCTGGCTGAAATCATAGGCCATTAGAACCAATAAAATGGTTGCATCAACTAATTAATCACCCAACTAAAGATTTAAACAACCAGAACAAACCATGAGCAGCAATAATAATTGATTGTTTAAGTACTTAGGAGGTGTTTGATTTATGGGCATGGAGGGGGAATGTGAATCAAAGTTAATAATATCCATATATGGTATTTGGTTGAATACTATGGGAATCATTCTATGGGAATGAAAGTGTTAGAAAATACCTACTTTCATTCTCTATTTGTGACATGGGTTTCAAGTTGAGTAACTTATTAACATAATGAAACTCATTCCTATGTTAAACCAAACAAGTAAGAGAGAATGATATAAACTCATACCAATAATGGGATATATGATTCTCATTACATAGAATTTAAGGTCGATTCCGATTTCTGAATGTGAACCAAACACCTCCTTAATGATTTTTATCAATTTAATTAATCAACCAATGTCAAGCTGCTTTCATTTCATTACAGCACTGCCGGACACTGGACACCCAAAATAACCGGTTAAGAGCACGTGCTGTCAGTCAACAGACACGTGTCAAATGTAAAATGCTTATAAAATCTAGGAAAAAAAATATGCATAGCCCCCTTAGACTATACTTGGATTATAAATTGCTCCTTGTACTACTAAGTATGCTAAATAGCCCCTTGAATTATTGATTTCCATGAGAATGTAAACCGAGTTGACATATTGTACTTAAATTACAAACTTCTCCTCAGTCAATCAGATTGTGATTCTCCTAAAATACTTCTTTCACTAAATTTGATTTACGCTATATAACTTTTTTGTAAACTATATGACCTCATCTTCTAACTCTAACAAACCTTTAACATTTCCACTCTCATTATGCCCTTTCCTTATATTTCATTTCACTTCCGAATTCTCAAACCAAAAGAGAGTCCTGACAAGTATAACAAGAGTATCAAGAAATCAATACACAAGATTTTAATACCTTTATATAGATTTTTTAGTTGAGTTCAAATAATGTATAATCTTATCAGTTTAATATATGATATGTGAGCTGTCGATCCAGATGATATTAACTCAATTTATTAAAGGGGAAAGATCAATAAAGCAAATTGCTATTGGGTCTCTTGAGTCACCTAAGTGTTGCTCTACAGCTTAGGCCTGGCGCATCCCACTTATCTCTATGTTTGCATTGTTTGAAAAGTATACGAGATTTGTAAAATCAATTGTGTTATTTTTGAATTAATTTGAAGTGAGCAACTTATAAGGGTAGTAAGTATTAAAAATAACCAGTTTGAAAAACTAAGTTATTTGATATCTACTAAGTTGTGACTTATCAGATAAAAATATTGGTGTATAACAAGTTATTTCTTTTCAAGGAATGTTATGTATTATTTAATTATAATTATTATTTTAATGTTCATATTAAAATACATGATTATTGATTAGTTTGTGATTTTTGGTCAATTATTACCGTTATAATTAACTAATGTATTTTCAGAAGAATTGTGGTTTTATAGAAAGTCATATTTGTTCAAAATTCCTATTATAAATATGAGTTAGTAGAATATCAAAAGATATAACTTTATTCTCCTTTATTTCTTTGACTCTTGAAGAGTTTATCAAGAGAATTTAGAGGAATTGCTGTTTGTAGATTCTTGTGTGTTTAGAATTAATCTTAGAGGCGATTTGCCAATACCCTATAGTAATAGTGGGGACAAAAATCACTTTAATGACAGTATGATTAATAAATGTTTTTGAATACTATTTATCTCTATTTAATTATCATACATATTATTTTCCTAATAATAAGTAAATTTTTGATGAACCCACATAAATAGACTGATCTCAGTTATTTCGAACCATCAATATAAAAATTAAAAAGAAGCTAAAGTTGCATCATATTCAAACTTTAGTTCTTTATAAAAAATATGTGAATATGGCTTGGCTTGATGAAACTATTGTACAGTAAAAGTTTTCTTTTTTTTTTTTTGGTATAATTATGTAGTGAAGGTGAATTATGAATCTAGTCCATTTTTGTTGACAAAGTTAGGTTGTATGATGATGACTTATTTGCATAAATTTAAAAGGACTTTACTAATTGCGATGATGAAGGCGTATTTGAATATAGAAGAGTTTTAGAATATAACGGGGCAAAGTATGTTCAAGGCTTTGGATTTTTATTCCAATTATCTCAAGAAATTTTGAAATAAAAATATCATATGACCTGTTTTGGCATCTCAAATTTAATAATTTTGACGATGTTTTATCTTTATCTTATTGTTGGGATCGAGTATAAGATTTATCAAAAATATATATGCATTTATAGAGGTGAAGAGAAATATCATTTATGGAGTAATTTTGAAAATTTTGTTAGAGATGTGTATTGTAAAATTTTTTTACTTTACAAACGCAAGAAAAATAAGGTGAGTAATAATTATTCTTAAGGAAATTGGTTCGATCAAAATCAAGTTTTATGGTAGAAAGAGTGACAGTGGGGGTGCAAGAAATTGAGGAGAAATAAAAGGTTAACATAGTCTTTTAATCTCAATATTGGACGGCCAAAAAATTCTTTTTGACAGAAGTTGCAACATCGTTATTTTTTTTTTGTAAATCAACAAATACAAGGGGGTAATTTAATACAAATGGAAGTACAGGGGGCAATATAGAACTGAAATATAGTTCAGGGGGACTTTCTGTATTTTACCCAAAAAATTCAATTAGAAGAAATGACGTCACTTAGCAAAGGTCATAAGTCGAATATCAGTATTAGCTGTCTTTGGTCGCTAAAAATTGGTGTCCATACTATAGCCAGCAATTGCCGTAGGATAAGGATTGGCAAATGATATTGTCACCGCAAAAATCTTAATGCCACAGTAATTTGTTGTTTAAATGACAATAATACCCATTAGTCAAAACCATTGCACTGAAATTTGTATCCCATTAGTTGCTGAGGTTTCTGCTGATGTTTTGATAAATTGATTGAAAAAGATAAGATAGTCAAGTCTGAAAATTTTGGTTGATATGGTATTAGGGATAGTTTTGGATATTATAGTAAATATTGCCGTGGCAATAAGATTTATGCCGTAGTAATATCATTGGCTATAAGGATTAAGTGTAAATTCTTATATGAACATGATTTATAAAATATAAATATTACTGTGGCAATAAGATTTATGTTGTGGCAATATCATTGGCCATAAGGATTAAGTATAAATTCTTGGATGAACGTGATTTATGATATTTTGTTATGTATTTCTTGATTTATACATTTTCACATCATTCTACTAGAGTAAAATAAGGTAATGTGGAGTGATTTCAAAGTTTATGTACCATAAGGCTCATTTCACTATATCATAAATTGAATTCATATAAATATTTCTCAAAATTAAGTTATCCTTAAAAAAAAAATCTTGTATACAACAATATTTGTCAACATAAACAATTTTTTTTTTTAATTTACCAAAAGGCATGTATCATTATTACAATGAGAATCTTAATGCCATACTATTTTGTGAAATGACTACCAAGTTTGTTGACTCAAGTCATGTGAAATTAAAAATAAAAATGTTGTGAAATAACTAAATACCTTCATCTAATAGGAGAAGACAGTAAGGGACAGTGGCACTTTGATAATTTCATATTTTTGCTCCTTGCTGTTGCTATTTGCCAAAAAAAAAAACAACCCAAAAAAAAAAAAAAAAAAATGAAACCGGTGGCGCCAGTCAACCGGTCACCCCCAAACACCCAACTTTTTACTCTTCCTTCTGAGCAGGTCTTTCTCTTTGTTGGCACAAACATTCACTGCAAAAAGCTCTCTTTTTTGTCTTTTGTTCTCTCTCTCTCTCTCTTTGTTTCTGGGTTTTGTTCGAATCAGCTTAAATCTATTGATTTTTGGCTTTCAAGATTTTTATCTGGCTGTGAGTTTTTCCATCTTTCTTGATCTGGCTTTTTAGTTCAATAACGATATGAAATAATTTCTGTTTCTCTTCTTTTATTTGTTCCCCTTTTTTTTTGGAAGTTTTTTTCAAATTTTTGAATTATGGCTATAATTTTCAATTAAATATGTGTTCTTTTGTATTGGATTTGCTATTTGATTCTGGCCCATTTTTGTTAATATGTTACTGTAGCAGAAGAGATATTATTGAAGAATTTGTGGATTCAATGATTTGATGGCTTTTTAATTATCTTTAAATGAGGTTCTTGATTTGAACTATTGCATAATCTTCTTGATTTGAACTATTGCATAATCAGGTTTAACTATCTATTTGATTTTTAAATAATTTTTCAGTAATGAGGAGAAGAAAGGCATGAATACCAACTCCCTTTGAAGTACATTTTTGTGGTTAATGTTAATATATGACAAGAAAATTAGAATTTGTTACTATGATTTAACATATTATTGTTATTCTCCAACTTATTATCAATTTTGTGTTGTCGTATATATTCGGATACACTGATTAAAGGAAACAGATTGTAGTTGTGATCTATCTATATTGTATAGTATCACGTTCTCTTCTTTCACATTTGTTAGTGCTACGAGTGGTTGTCGTGAATTACGAGTGTAAACTGTAATTGGTGATTTGTTTCGTTTCTATGTGAATTTTGGCACTTTCTGTTGCCATTTGTTGATATGACTATTGTTTCTATAGTTATGAATTGATTTCTGACTCACATTTTAATCCTCTGTGAACAATACTTTATATTGTTACTAAGCTTAATGAAGATGATCATGGTCTTGCTTCCCGCTTTGCACTAGAAATATATAGGATGATTAGGGTGCTACTTGTCTTTGTGCAATCGTTCAGAGTTTACTTCTATTTTGAGCTTTTTATCTGAAGTGGTCATCTTCAAAATAGTAGGTAGCTATCATCTCGGGCACTTCCTTCAGCAGATTCCCAGTCATAGGGAGATTGACTTTTTCACCCTTAAGCATAAACAGGCTTTGTCCTACTCTTTGCATCCCCCATTTTGTTGTTCTCTCCCATATTATCAATACGCATTTCAAAGAGCTCCAGAAACTATGGTTAACTAACCTCCCACCTTACCTGCATCTTCAACAAAGGTTAGGACACAACTGCTTGCTGAAATTTCAAATAATATCAAGCTTCAAAGTGAAATATTTGAAATATATAGTTAGATTGTATTGGAGTCGAGTAACATTGCCCGTGTTTGTGTAGTGTATTTGGATATCTTAGAAATTGATAAAATTTAAGTAAATGAAAATTTTACTGCCAAAATAAATTTTCTTATAGACTGAGAATATTTGAGTTATGGACTAGCCAAGTTTATATATTAATCAGTCCTTTAGTTAAGAATTTGGTAACTAAACTGGAGTGGAATGGCTAGTTGTTGGAGAGGAAATGACAGTCCCACAGGATAAGGAAATGAAGCCGTAATTCTTCCAATTCCTACAATCAAGCAAGAAGAGTCCAATATTGTTACACAGACTTTGCTTTTGGTTGTTAATGGTTAAAATTCAAGATTTAAAACTATATATATGCAATGGGATAGGTTGAGGTGAACTTGTTATTCTCCTTCAACCTTGTCAGCCTTGAGAACTAGTGGAACCTGGCTCTAATACCGCTCACAGATTTATTTTGCCAACACTGTCATCTTACTCCCTGTGTCATGACTTTGATGCAGGTTTAGACTTGCCAGATAAGGTTAAATTGTCCTTTTCAATAATAATTCTTCCACTTCAATTTTAGAAGCCATTTGAGATTATGGGTGGAATTATGCTTTAGACTAGCATGAAGCCCCTTGTCCTGTATACTTCTGGTGTTGTATTTTTTCTTGGGAGCTCATGTTTATGTAATCGTTTCCTATTTCTTGCTGCAGCGGTCACAAGTTCCTAAGTTTGGCAATTGGGAAAGTGAGGAAGATGTGCCCTACACTGTCTACTTTGATAATGCCAGGAAGGGCAAGAAAGGTGGCAAGATGAATCCAAATGATCCACAAAACTATTTGGATGCTGAATCTAAGGGGAAAAAAGCACTGAAACAGAGACAACAAGGCCGAAGCATGTGCGATCCACTAGCCGAGAAGATGGTGACTTGAGGAAATCAATTGATTCTCCCTTGCACTCTGATGTGTATGAGTCAGAAATCTGCAAATGAATCACCTCATCATAATCAAGGTGGCTTAAAATATGGAAGCAGTAAATCAGAGTCAGAAGGACAAAAGGGCCCAGACATGGTAAGAACAAGGCACGAACGTCAGTTGAGTCAAGAAGAAGTTGATTTGAGGCCAACTGATTCTCCATTCCGGAATGAGACTGCAAATCGAAAAACTAAAGATTCTCCATATCATCGTTATGGTGGCCCGAGTGCTGGTGACACCCCTAAGAGGGTAGCTAGGCAAAGTGGAGGGTTTGATCGCAGCATTGAACACTCACCACTACATCCGCATTCTCAGGCAAGGACTGGAGGCAAAGGCAGTGGAGGTTCTTTACCAGCTTGGGAAAGAAAGGGCTCATCAGAAGGTGGCCATGGTATGGCAGGTGGTAGAACTCCCTCCACTCCTGGAAGATCCCGGTTAAGATCAGTAACACGAGGCGATGAGACTGTATGTCATTCTAAACTTCTCTGTCATAATGTTTCTGGAAATAATCATGCATGCTGACTCATGCTTTCTTCCAATATATGCAACTTACAGTTCTGTGTAGAAGGAATGTAAACTTCATATTATAATGTTTCTCATGAATCCAATCCTGAATCTTGGAAATCATTGGGTAGTGCGGAAAATGTTGGACTCTGGACTTCTCTGTCTAATGAGTTAAATCGTCCTTTTCTTTTCCCTTGTAGCAATTTCATAGGCTTAAGGTTTACCAAAATTTTTTCATATTTCCATCTTAAGTGAGTTTTCTGGTGTTTTATCTCGTGTGGTTTCTTCCCCCCTTTCGAGCTTTTGTTTTTATGCAAGTCTTAGGAACATATACTTTTGGATCTGTCTATGTTGGTTGGAGAAGGAATTATCCCTTATGAATTTCTATCTTTAAAGAATGTCAAGTGAAAATTTTAACATAATATGCACAGGCAACTCAAAGTGTCAAATTTTTTTTTTTATTTACGGCCTTTTGGCTATATGTTGCCAATTTTGGTCATCCTCGCAGTCAATTCCTCTCTGTTTGTAACTTTTGAATGGATGTGGCAGCCTGACCGCAGCCCTGCAGTTCCCAGATTTGGTGATTGGGATGAGACTGATCCAGCAGCCGCAGAAGGATATACTCACATATTTAACAAAGTGCGAGAGGAGAAACAGAGTGGAGCAGGAAAAGTACCTGTTATGCCAACTGAAACATCTTACTCCAATGGTCAGAAGCGAAGTGGAAATGACAATTCAAAGGTAAATTAAACCCTCTAGTTGTTGTCTTGGCTAGTTTACAGTTCTTGTTGCAGCAACATTATATTTGAAACATTATAAGTTTGCATCATTAGTTTATTAGGAATCATTATAAGTTTGCATCATTAGTTTATTAGGAATCGTAGTTTTTATCAATCAACTAATATTTTCTCTCTCTCTCTTTCTCTCTTCTTTCCTTCCAGAGCTGCTTTTGCTTCCCATGTGGCAGAAGATGACAACATTTCGCATTGGTGAACAGAAAACAAATCGGCATGTATACTGTATAACTTGGGATTATGTATAGAATTACCTTTTAGTAAGTATTTTTGTGTGTGAACTTTGTCCTGCAAAAGACAATTTGAATTTTGATGGGAAAGGACTTCAGTTTTGTTACATTTTCCTTCAATACTTGATTAGATTTTTTCTGCCATTTCCCATCTGCTCAATTGTATTTATGATCTTGCTATAATCAATATATTCAGGTAAGGTACTTTCTTAGATCATTTTCTTTTATTCATCAAAACATTTCTCTCTGTTATTCAGCAAAACTCTTGAATTGGTCATTCAACAACTCTTGAACCTTAACATGCTTGCTTCTCAATTTTGGGCAAAATTTGCGTTGATGTCAATTATCTTCAGCATTTTAGTCTAGAGAAGTTCTTTGATTGAAATTTTATTGTTAACCAAGTACATTATCAATTTGGCATGTTGCATTCTATCAAGGGCAAAGTGAAATTTACCCATAAAAAAACCCTTTTAATACTGTATGGAACCCCATTTAGTCAAGAATGAACATGCTATTCCTTGGTTACCTATCATTGAACCGCACCTAAATAAGAATCTGCATACTTGTTCATATTATCCCAAAAGTGGAATGCTATTGAATTCATATCCCAATGGATTGAACTCCTAGAAAGCATATTTGCTATTGATATGCAACATATAATTACAATCATTAACGAACATAAACAAATACTACGATAGAAAAAGTATCCCTATTACACGATCCAAAGTAACATACCTAGGCTGCACTAAAAAGGTGATGAGATTATAAACTATTTCATGGAAAAGGTGCCATTTTCTTCATTTCAGTCTGTTCAACACCAATGGCGAAGCCCTTCCCAGACTGCATCCAGTAGTCTGCATTCGAAAGCAACACCGTCTCAGCTACTGTCACACACATCCACTCTCGACATTCTTAGATTGTCCGTAGAAACCTTGTACTTCTCGTCCCTCTTTTGAACCAGCTCCGGCCTAACCATGCCGTTATTCACTCCCTGGGGAGACATCATTAGGGCTGGCGGACCGAGGGGTAGCCGATCACCTGTCAAGACAAAATTTGGCTCCTAATACTAAAGAAAAGTGCCCAAAAACAAATTCACTTGGCCTAGTTTAACACATGTAGTGGAAAAAAAATTGCAAAACAAAGTGAAGAAATGCTACATTGATACCGCATATGTGAAATTATATCATACAAGTCCTCAATGATTCATTTTATCAATTCAATTTTAGATAAATTGTATCCTCATTCTTAAATGCTTGTCATCTTAATGTGCAATTTCGGAAATATAAAGAACAGTATGCATTTGAACATACAAAGCAATAAATTGAGAGCCAAAAACCAAAATTATTTACTTTTTTTTTTTTTTAAATGTAAAAACTCTTTATACTGTTCTAATATGTACAGGGAATGTTAATCTGGCATGAATTACTCTTCCTTATGGTGTAGTTATATCACAATATATAGCTCATTGTGAGCTTAAACTATCCTTTTTCTGGACCAGGAGATGGAAATTAATCA
This sequence comes from Cinchona pubescens, assembly GCA_025175665.1. Lineage (NCBI taxonomy): Eukaryota > Viridiplantae > Streptophyta > Magnoliopsida > Gentianales > Rubiaceae > Cinchona > Cinchona pubescens. The sequence continues at coordinate 1,843,673 of JANKKI010000367.1, forward strand.
AGTCTTTTGTTTACAATATTATTCTTACCCCTATCAACTTGCCAAGTGCACCAAAACTTGCCATAAGTCTGGGAGAGATCTCGTAATTCAGACTTCTGAATTGCCTCGGGAACACGAGGATTCATCCACAGACCTGCTGTTATCTGTACCATTTCAATATCCCAATTTTAATATTATTTCTATACAAATTTTGAACTCCAAAAAAAAATAAAGGAATTGCACTAGACATTGTATACGTAAAACAAACCTCATAAGCATGAGTGTGCCAGAGTTTTTGCTCCTCTGGAGGAAGAGTTTGGAAGATTTTATCCGACACGATATACTCGATCCCTGTACCACAGCTCAAAATTAACCAAAAAATTTAAAATTAAAAGATAAAACAAGAAAAAGAATTATTATTTATACATTTTTTTTTTTTGGGGATTCTTGAGAAATGAATACTGAAATTATTTTTCCTCCCCAAAACATCCATCTATTCATTCTCCCTTTTAATTCTATAAATTACCTGTTAATTCCTACTTTATTTCAATCAATTTTATGATTTAACTAAAAAATGCCCTATGAAAACTTCTTGCATAAACATGATACAAAATTCTATATACAAATTGAGCAACTTTTTCCTGTCTGATTTTTTAGGCAACAGCTGTAGACACATGTCACGAAATAGTTATATTTAAATTTTAAATATTTTTTTGTAGCAAATATATAGTTCATCTGCATCCAGCCAGGGCAGACGCAGGTCTTGATGAAGGATAAGAATTTAAAAGATAATTTTATTTAAAAGGCTAAAATATAAAATTTTAGGAGGGTGAAATATAAATGTTATAAAAATACAAATAAAGTTTTTAAAAATTTTCAGGATAAAAATATAAATTTTGAAATCTCGTGGCCGGCTTTATCTGTATCAGGGCATCGGTCGGAAAATACTTAGATAGATCTTGTTTACGACCCAGTTGTAGACCTGATTACCGTGTAAATTAAATATTATAGAATTTATAATTTAATCTTGATCAAAAAATTTATAAATGAGGTCTAAGACCGAATTTATAATAATATTTTCTATATGCATTTATACCAAAAAATTTTATACACTATATCGATATAGAAAAGATTAACCGATAAAAACTGTACTCATTTTTAGCCAAGGAATTTCATCATAACATAATTACTACTACTTATTTATAACTTTTTTTCCAAGCCTAGCTAATTACAAAGTTCTCAATTCTTATGCATAAATATTTACGTTTAAAATCCAAAAAAAATAAAAATAAAAAAATTTTGATGATTTAATTATTAATTACCAATAAGACGTGCTTTAGAGTCATCAGAATCATAAACAGCACACTGAAGAAAGTCCTGATTGAGACGAGTCACGTAATGATGAGTCTCGACTTGACGAGTCATGTCATGGCTATATGAACATAGCAAAAGTGCAAACGTGTTGGCTCATTTGCTTAATTGGCTTCAAAGATTGCACCATTTGGGCACCTTTGTCCATCACTTTTTGCCCAAAACTCGTCGGTTTCCCCGGCGGAATCGACCCGTCGCCGGGCGGCATTGGCCCTGCTTTCTCTTCACTGGAAGATAACATTTTATAGGGGATTCAATAGTACTATATTATTATTATTTACGAAAATTAATTTTCACATGTCTTCCTTCATTTTGAGTATTTTCTTTGCTTTTAAAGGGTAGAGAAAGGGCGTGTCTCGATGACTATAACATGTGACTGGGTTTTAGCGGTGCATGCATGGGGGACGTGGTTAGTTGTTGAGATTCCACGTTGTCAACCAAGGATATTGAGATCCCACGTTGTCATGTTTGGAAATTCTAAAATTAGATAGACACAGTTTTCAATTCTACCTATAATTTTTTGTCAAATACTCACGTAGACGGGTTTTTTCCCGTTTATAAATTCTATGATACTGTTTATATTAAATTTTAGAAAATTTATAATATCAGTTGATGTAAGTAATATTTTTTAAAATTAATCCTGACCACAGAATCTACAGGTAGCGTCATCAAAAATCGGATCTACCTAAATAGTTTCTTAATTTTTTTGGTCATGAATAAATTTTATAAAATTTTACTTATATTTAAAATTTGGGCACGCAATAATCTTCCATCTAAATGAGGTTATCCGCAGTTATATTTATCTATTTATGTTATATATAAAGTATATAGGAGGATTTTAGTATTTGTTATTTTATATTTTGTCAAATTTCCCTCTCCACTTTTTTTTTTATATATTTTCGTTAACTCCTGATAACTTGTTTTTTATAACTCTATTTCCACCTTTCACTATCCACCTGGCACCCCCTATATTATCCTTTTATTTTTTTATTAGAATTTTTACCCATTATTCTTTTTTTTTTTATATAAAATTGTACAATTTTCTTTTTAATTGCACAACCATAGGCTGTGTTTTTTTTACTTGTTATTAAGATTACTAGTAGGAAGGGCACACTCAATGTGTGTGCAAAATAAAAGAAAAAATGTATAAAAAAAATGTTGAAGTTTTAGTTTTTTTTTTTTTTTTTTAATCTCCTCAGAATTAAGAGGAACAAAAAAAAAAAGACCAGCATACCAAGTTGGCTCTCCTTTTATATATAGTAAGATTATTATTATTATTATCATCATCATCATCATCATCATTATATCTTATCTTACTATATATAAAAGAAAAGTTTTACTTGATATGGTGGTCTCTCATTTTAAGTTCTTATTTAATTAATTTTAAATTTTAAAAAATAACCACCATCAAGTAAAAAAAAGAAGAAATAATTAAAATCAAGAATTAAAAAAGGAAAAAAAAAAAAAAGAGGTTTAAAACTACCCAATTTTTTAATTACTTACAAAAAATTTTCTCTTCAATTTATTAAAAACCTTTCTAAATTAACAATACTGAATTATTTAATTAAAATTATATTTATATATTTTTTTAAATGGCACACACATAGCGTTCTCAGTATGCCAAAATCACTAGTTATATATAAAGCATGAGAAAGGGTTTGGAGTGATGTCATTATTTATTTTGCCAATTACATCCTTATCTTTACAAGTTAACTCTCCATAACTTCCTCCGATGCTGCATCCCCCATTTCTTATATTATCTTTAATTCTTTTTTACATTTTCACTAACTATTGTTTTTAACATTTCCACTAATTATTGTTATTGTTATTGTTATCTATACAATCTATACTGTATATAAAGCAAGAGATCCTTTTTTGTGTGATGTCATTATTTGAACTTTAATTTACCCTCATGTAACAAATGAAATTACCATATTAGCCTACTAATAAACAATAATTGCCACATTTACTTCCAAGTATATTTTTCTTATTAATTTTTTTAAAAAAAAAATCACACACATGATGTGTGCCTTTTCTACTAGTAATATAATATAATAAAGCGAGAGCACTAAATTTAGTGTCCATCATTTTTGGTATGTTCAATATTACTCTCAGGAGTAAGATTTTTTAACCAACCTATCAATATAAACTATCATTTACCATTACAACTTCCAATAATAACTTTCACTTTTTTTTTTTTCCTTTTAATTAGCACATACATTGAGTGTGCCTTTACCCATTAGTTATGTATAAAGTAAGAGCCCTTGATGTGATGTCGTTATTTGTTTTGCCTATTTTATCCTTGCTAGTTTAAAAACTTCATCACACAACTATTTCTAAAACTTCTCCTTAATTTTTAATTAATAACCTTAATTTTTAATTAATAATTTTTAAAATCACACACATTAATGTGTATCTTGGCCACTAATTATTTTTACGTACAAAACTTTTTTGTTTGTTTTATTGCTTGTTCGTTTTTTTTTTTTTTTTTTTTTTGTATTTTTAATACTTAATAGTTTAGAAACATTGTGACACAAAAATTAATTCATTAATCAAACGTGTTTCATTATTTCTTTTTACACAAAAATTAATGTGATAATGTCTAAACTTAGATTAATTTTCTAGATTAATTTCACCCTTATCCCGTAGTATCTAGGGTTATTATCATTTTAATTGTTAACGGATGAAAGTTCTGGACTAGCAGCCAAATTTGACGGCCTTTGATTTCCAATTAAATGACAAATTTATCCTTAAATTATCGCTGTATGGACAAATTTATCTACTTTTTGCCAAATGTTTTATTTTTTTCCCATACATAACCTCGTCATTTGGAGGAAAATTTTCATATTTGGATCTTATCAATGTTCTAGATCCACATTGTATGATTTGCAATACTTTGATGAATTTTGAGATATAGTGATAAAAGATGAAAATTATTGTCAATAAAATTATAGCAAATACAGGAAATAAATCAAGTAAAAAGAAGAAGAAACAAAAGAGATCGAGATTTATAGAAAGCTAGTTTTTTATTTAGCCAAATTATAATAAAGGGTATTTTCATCAAATGAGCAACAATACAAAGTTAGATTTAACGGAAGGATTTAAGTGTCTAAAAAATAACATTAGGAGTTAAACTAATAAGAATTGACCTAAACGTTGTGAAATTAACCCTAATATTTTAAACATGTGATTTTGGCATTGTTCATAAGTATATAGATTAATTTTTAGAAGTAATAAATAAAAAGGGTAGTTATAATGAATGCCCTTATGGTTTAGTTAGTGTTCAAATTATATCTCCATAATTTCCAAATTTACAATCCCCCAAATGAGAAGGAGGGTGCATTAATTGGAACATTTTTTTTTTTTAGAGGGGCGAAATGAGACTCTCAGTATAAATGGTCAAAATGAAACACTTATTTAGTCTTATAGGCAAAATTGACAATTTAATTTTTAATTTGAAGGAACATTTAAAAATTTACTTTTTCAATTTAGAGGACGAAATCGATACATACTTGTTCAGTTTGAATAGTCGTAGCGACATTTATGCTTAATTTAGAAGGCTAAAATGCCATCAACCCTTTTAGGCTCAGTTTGGATTGTGGTGACTTATTACAAAACACTTAATTTAGTAGAGTTTTGAAAAAAATCTATATTTAATAAGTGTTTAATTTTTATTGTTTAGATGAAAACTTACAGAAGTATTTTTTTAATATTTGGTAATGTATAATTTTAAATTTTAAAAATATTTTATTTTTATTCCATTATAAATTTATAGTAAAATGACTAAAATTTATCTTTAACGGTAGGTTTACTTTTAAATTTAAAGATAATATTTATCAAATACTTAAAAAATATTTTTATATGTATAAAAACATTTTTTTAAGTAAAAGTACTGCAACCCAGACGCCTTAATCAAACCTGATTGCCCCATATTGCCAATTAAGCCACCCAACTTCCTAATAACCGTATCATTTCTACAGCCACATAAAACTCTGGTAGTAAAATATTATTACTTCCATCTACCCTTCCCTCCACTCTATCTCCGTAATTGCCTCGCAGTCCTCCGTCGATTCCCGCAGTGGAAGTCTTCACCGGTATGTAGGATTCTCTACTCTTTGGCCCGTTTAAACCGTTTGCAGTGCAGTCCAGGTGTTTGAGTGAAATGTTTCCCAACACTTTCTCCCATAAATTTATGTATTTCTTCATTATCATTCCTAGAAATTTCAGCTGCCCCAAGAATTGTAGCTTGAACCCATTACCAAATATAGTTACTGCATTTCAAATTAGAGAATATGTTGTGAGGTGGTTAAAGTTTTTGAGGTGATAAATGGATGAAAAGATTGGAAGAGCAGCTGATTGATTCTCTGATTTTGTGGAAAGTTTTGCCTTAGACTAGCTTAGAGTAAAGGGGATAGCGTGGAAATGAGCCTAGTTACCTTAATCTTGTCGGATACTATAGTGTTCAAGCTTGGTTCAATTCTTTATTGAGCTTGGCTTGATTATTATTGTAGTTGAACTCAATGGAGATTTTATGGTGCCATAATCGAGCTCAAGTTACTCATTATTATTATTATTATTTTTTTCTCATTGACATATAAATTTGAAGTTCTTTGTTAGTTGAGCTTAGGTAAATCAATGTTTTAGTTTGGTTTGATTAGTCTCATGTACCAATCTCGATTGAGGTCTTATTGAGCCAACCTGAGCTGAATATTGAGTAGCTTGGATTGTCTTTTATTCCTAGATATTGGTTCATTTAAGAGATTGGTGGAACAGATTTCCCAAACTGCATCCAATTAGAGCTCATGGTTTATTGCCTTTGAGGGTTGCATTTGCATTCTTGGCTGTTTAGGAAGGCTGATTTCAATTATTTTGTCCCCGTATTTTTTATTTTGAAAGTGAAAAACCCACATTATTAGAAGTTTCACGGGCTTGCTCGAATAAAGGTTTCCATGTATTCAGTTATTAATTTTTCACTTTGGAGAGATATGGCCTTGTTTTGCATCTACATCTGCTTCCTTCTATTGTCATTTTTAAAGCCTGATGTTCTCTTAATCAACTACTCTGCAGTGAAAGGTATGTGTTCACCCTTGAATTGAACATTGAAGATCAGCCGTATTGGGGGTGTCTGGAATAGATGGCTGCCCAGCTCACCGGTCTTTGGTCTAGCCTAACATCACTGGACTCAATGGACACAGTCTTCATGCTCGAAACAGCTCACCACCTTCCACTATATGTGCCGCATATTCTCCTTCCTCTTCCACTATTCAGGCAAGACTTTTTTTGTATGTTCACGTCTCTAACTCTGATTCTTAGATGGTAAAATGAAGTGAAGCATGCTTTGACTATCATACTTCTTGGTGTATGTTTCCCTTGTATTTAAATTTTTTCTTCTCCTTGTCATTTTTTATGACCAAATAGCTGCTTTGCTGCAATTTATTTCTGTTCAGCTTTGGTAAATGTTGGTGATGATTGAGGGCTTTACATATTTGTTAAATGGCTGGTGATATATTTTGTAGTTCCTCTTGAGGTCAAATGAGTACTCTTATGATCTTGTAATACTACCAACTATTAACTTATTAAAGAATCGGTTCCATGTCTGGTTTGGGTAACACTAGGATTTCTTTGTAAAACCTGCTACAAAACAAATTATACATCTCAAATTTTGATGAAACTTTGAGGAATGTGGAAATATTAGTAAGCGAAAGTATAATTGGATAAACATAATAATAGGAGCTTGATAGCTTGAAGTACATCAAATATTCATAAGCTAATGCAATTGGCTTGTGAGTTACAATGGTTGATTTTAAGTGATGCTATGACAGAGAATTTGAACCAAATTGAAATTTTAGCATGGAGAACTCCAAAATGAAACCTTATAAACACCTTAGTAGCAATGACCTGCAAGTGAATCATCAATCACTTGAGGTTTCCAATAACCATTACCTCCTTCACACAACTAGATAAAGTTGCAGCCAAAGTAGCAGAGGAGACATGTCCTAACCTTTTTTTTTGGGTTACATAACCTAGTGTCGTGGACTGGCCAAGGGAGTGCTAGGATTTGTACTTGAATACATACCTAGAATAGCTGCATCTTTCCTTTTCGCTTTCTTGTTCTACTGCACACTCAAACCAACCCCCCCCCCAAAACAAAAAAAAGAAGAAGAAGAATGACAAAGAGGTGTTTTGCCTTTACTAGCTTGTTTTAATGATCTCCAAAAATGGGAGAACTTACATCTGTTGTTGGTGTAGAATTTATGGTAACTGTTTACTTTTGAGCATTGTAAGAACGCAATTCTTTGCAGATTGTTGGTGGAAAGGCTTCGGGATTGCAAACAAATGGAAGCCCAAAACCCAGTAATACTTTAGGGAGAAACCAAGAAGAAAATGACTGGGAAGATTTGGAAACTGATATTTACCACTGGACAAAGACCTTACGTCCTATTCAGGTTTGTGTAATGAGTGGACTTGAGTGCTGGTCTTCAAAAATGAAATTTGATTGACGTTTGTTTTAATTACTTTTTCTTCTTTGGCTTGTAGTGGAACTAAATAAGCTCTACTTTGTTTATTCCATACCCATGATGACATGTAACAGTGGTTTCCCGGCCACATTGCAAAAGCTGAAAAAGAACTCAAGGAACAGTTGAAATTGATAGATGTTGTTATAGAGGTTCGAGATGCTCAAGGATACCAATGTCCACAAGCCATCCACAGGTCAAATTCTTTTAACCGAACCATCATGTTCAACTTATTGAATTTATAGTCTTTCTATGCATTTTGAGTTTCTAGGTGATGCTTCATTGCCTTGACGTTCGCGTATTGCAGTCTGCATGTTCCTGGCAGCAAGATGTTTTTACACCATCTGCCTCCTTTAAAACTTTAGACCTTTTTTGGTGGACATTCTTGTCATGTTTTGCATTCTGGTGTCTTTCATCACTATTGGAGTAGAGTATTGAATTGGAGATTATGGGTAGCATACATCAATAATGTGATACAAATGGAGAATTGCAGTAGCATTTTTCATTTGCTTATACATAACGAATACTGAAACAATTTCTTTTTAAATTGCTAATTGCATATTTCATAGTACCTAGGTGGTGAAGATTTACAATCTGGCCATTAGTTCTGTGACTTCTTTCATGTGACGCACTATTATCAATATAATGCATCTTTAATGTTCAAAGTATGAGTCACGATATACTATTTAACCATCATTTGAGGCCATAGTGCCCCTTTTTTCCAAAAGGACCAAAACAGATGAAAATAAAGAACCACATGCCACCCTTAACCCTGCGTTAAATTGTAAAATATGGTTGTAGTTAGTTAATTAGTTTTACTCAACATCAACACAAATTACATTAGATTGTTTCTTCATGCCTTGGAGGTCAATACACCACTATTCCCTTTTTAGTTTGACGGGCTAGAAGCAAGTTAACCAAGGTTTTCCGGGTGTTATTGATTATCTCCCCCTCTAAGGAAGTATGTGCCCTGACCTCATCTATTTGCCATTCAGAACATCATCTGTGTGTAGAAGTTTTAACTTTGTTCACCTCAATTGTACACTCTATTTTCTTATATTTGGTTGGCGTTAAAATGAGCAGATGGATTCATGGCTTGGCACTCGAAAAAGAATCTTAGTTTTAAACCGAGAGGACATGATATCCACCACAGACAGGAATGCTTGGGCAAATGTTATTATGCTAGGCAGGGTATAAAAGTAATCTTCTCCAATGGGCAGCTGGGGATGGTACTTGAAAGGATATTTCTTGTTAGATATGTATCCCGTTTATTGCAATCGAAATTGGAGATTTACTATCTTTTTTAAACTGCAGGGTACCATGAAGCTAGGTAGGTTGGCGAAGGAATTATCAAATGGTGTGAATGTGAAGCGTAGAGCAAAAGGACTACTCCCTCGTCCAGTGAGTATTTTGATACTGCTTATAAGAAACACGCTTTTGTCGGTTAATCTTTACTCAAAGTTTTCATATGCCAATGTGGGACTTAATTTAGTTAATAAGTTGATTTTGTTTGTGGAGCTATGTCTAATCTATATTGTCTTTCGTTCCCAGGATGTGAAAGGAAGTAACTGGACCTGGAGCAGTTTCTTTCTCTTGGTCGTGCTATTATTGTTGTCTATGTGTCAAATAAGGCCATTGCTGAAAATTTGTCTTAATTCATCCATTCTACTCATTCTTAATGAACATTATACAAATATGATCTGTTTTTAAATTATGCCTTGTATAGAATCCTTTAATTCTTCCAATATGCTATAAGCTCAAGTCACATTGGAAAGAGAAATTAATGAACTTACTGGTATTCACTCTAGACTGAAATTTTTGAAAATTATGTTGTCTGGGAAAGAAGCTAGATTGTTCTTCTTCTTATTCTTTTGCTCTGCAGTTCATTGTAACTGAATAATAACTAGGTAGCGTAATTCTCTAGATCGGTGGTTATGGGAGATCATATTTTTAATTCTCTATAATCCGTGTTAAAGCTATTATCTGTTGTTTGCATATCTTGGATGAGTTTCCTAGCAACAGAATTAATAATAAATCATACAGGTTCGAGCTGGAGTAGTTGGATATCCAAATGTTGGTAAATCATCCTTGATAAATCGCCTGCTAAAGCGTCGAATGTGTTCAGCAGCTCCAAGGCCTGGTGTTACTAGAGAACTGAAGTATGTTTATCCTTCTTTATTTCTAATACTTAACTAGGACAAGGTACAAAAGCAATATCCTTGCCCTCATTAAAAGATGTACATATCTGTAGGAATTTAAGGACTTAATGTGTTTATTGCCAACTGGAAGTAGGTCATATGAAAGTAAAACTAAGTAGTTTCTTAAACTGTAGAAAGATGTAAGTTATTTCTAGTTTTAATACATGCAGACAACTGTGAACTTTTTGTATTATATGAGATCGTGTAAAGGACCAGGTCGACTCTACCCCCTTTTTGAATTTCTGTTTTCTTATCTCTCATATTTCCTGCTGTAGATGGGTACGTTTTGGAACCGATTTAGAGTTGTTGGATTCACCTGGGATGATTCCAATGAGGATAGGTGATCAGTCTGCTGCAATAAAACTTGCAATATGTGATGACATTGGAGAGAGATCTTATGATTCAGCTGATGTGGCAGCCATTCTTGTGCAGATGCTTTCGAGGATTCCAACTGTAGGTCCGTTAGCTTCTCGCTTCAACTCTTCAAGATTTTTGGTTATTTGACAGTTATTTTCCATGTTACTTGAACTTAGTTTGCTTCTGGTAATAGTATGCATATCTGGTTCCATAAGAAATCTTTTCTTAGATGTTGACATCAGTCCATATGTTAGACTTGTTATTATCCTTGTTACTGCCAGGTATTACTGCTCTCCACAACCGCTACAAAATAGAGGCAGATGGTAGCTGTGGTAAAATGTAAGTTCTTGGTCTGTATTGGAAAGTGCTTATCATGTTGTGCTTTATTGCTGACGCAGAGAAGTTCAAAATCTGTGCTTCATTTTCGAGTAGAGCATTTCAGTACATTTTTAGACTCTACTGGATTTGCAACTTTCTGATTTTCTTTTTCAAACTGCAGATTTGTTCAGAAGCTTGCACGTCAATTATTCAATGGTGACACTCATCAAACTGCATTTCGCATTTTATCAGATTTTCGAAAAGGAAAGTTTGGTTGGATAGCCTTGGAGAGACCTCCCAAGTAATCAACATTGATTCATGCTCCATGGGCAGTGTATTTCGATCCACATCTTCCTCATATTTTGAAGCATGGAGGATTGCGTTAACCCTGGGTGGACTCTAATGCCCATATGCATTATAAGGAGGCTTGGAGCATTTGGTGTTTAGTTAGGTGACTCAATCATAAAAGGGGCATTACAAGCATTTTGTAGCTAAAAGGTTCCACTGGTTTTCAATGTAGTTGGTGTTTCTATAATTGTACTGACCTACTTGCAATTGGCTGTAGCATTTTAACATACCTCGTCCGCACTGAGCTTTCCTCATTGTGAACGCGATTGTAAGAGTGAAAATAACTGGTGCAGTGCAATATTATTGGTATATAGCAATCCCCATTTGTCAAAAGTTCAACCAAAAATTTATTGGTGACTGAAATATGCTTATCTGTTATTGTGTTTGCTATTTCCTCACTAGTCATTATTAAGGTTACTTGCACCTTTTTTTTTTGGTATAGCGCTCATGTATTAGTTTATTTTTGTAGTGATCGATTTATCAATAACTTGGCCTTTTAGATTTATGAAAATGTCCCTTGCTAAAATAGGTAAGCATTGATGTTCTTAAGCCTTGTATAAATCTGGAATCCAAATCCAGAGTGTCTACATGGTTGAATTGTTGAAGACACAAACTTGGGGACAATTTTTTAAATCCTGATTTTGAAGTGTGCCATTTATTCTTTTGTTTTCCAAAACCAAACACAATATAAACAATATAAGGTAGTAACTCCAATAAAAATTCTCTAAAACCACCGCATTGGGATCCATTAAATTTCCTTTAAATGATTTTTTGGGTCAATAGTTAGGCTTCCTTGTGATCACTAATCTAAACAATTATTTAATTTCATTCCCTCTAAAATGCCTTTACTTATCCTCAAAAATAAAAAGACCTTGATGTTTTGTGGCTTTTCAAAGTAACTGAACGTTTATTTCGAATAACCCAATGTTTGGCAAATAAGTACTGGTATAGGAGAATTAAAGCAAGAAGAAATCCTTATATCTGGGAAGGGCTAAATTTTACACCCTTTCACATTAAGAAAAATTTGTACAAATTTATCTTGATTTTTTGAATAGAGAGGTCACTAATTTTATAATTTAATAATGATCTCATCGACTTTAAAGACTTATACTATATAGATTTATGTTATATAAATTTTTACAACGCCTAATATTATAATTCTCCCACTGATTTAACCCTACCTTAAATATATTGAATATACTGTATGCTGAAAAGAAGGAAAGAATATTTGGGACGACGCAAGCACTTGGTTGGTATGACTTAGCGATCAATCATTCGGGCCTTGCATTTTCTTTAGCAACGGAGATTGGTATTCTTTTTTGCTCCATCCTCCAGATTAATCCATAACAGCGCAAAAACAACTGTAGATTAACAAGGTAGCTAGAGGTTAAAATAGTACGTTTTGAATTTGTGAGGGACTAAAATGTATCATTTTAAATATAAGAAACTAAAAAATACAAAAGTGAAATGTCTTTTGTAACATCATTTTTATTTGTGTCTTTACCATCATTTTTTTTTTTTTTTTCCGTTTTGGGGGAAAAGAAATCATTTGACCAAAATATTCAAATAACGAAATTAACTAAAGATTTCAGGAGAAAGATCTCTTTACCATAAAAATGATTGCGTACATCCGGATTTTTCTTCGACCTCTTCTTCCTGAAACTTGGGAGAAATAGTGTGATTTTGAAGCATCGGAGTGGTTTCAATCTCTTTTCCACAATCGTTACAAATATCTGATACCACACATATTTGGTGAGCCTGAGAAGTCATCTCGCATTCACATTTCAACATTATTATGCTGGTAGTTTCATCATCTTTAAATTCGTCACAACAAAATCTGCAGAATGCTTTGTCATCAGGAATTTCTTCTTTCTCGTTGAATTCTTCCAAATTTTGATCGCTCTCATCTATTGGAAATATGAACAACACATAATTAATTAGAAGCACATGATTAGTTAATTTATGTGCGTTAGAATTAATAATATAGTTCACAAATAGATAAAACTAGCTAGAGGATATAATATAATTGAAGGTATATTTTTTTCTCTATTTCCAAATTTGTTGAAAAATTTCTTGCCAATAGTACACTTACATAACAAGGATTTATTAAAGCAAAATTTCTTTGTTAAAAGGAAAATTAAAAATGGACTAATTTCATTTTACACTAGTCAATTCACACATGAATGCATAAGCCGTAGAAACGTATATGTATGTTCGTGTGATTTTTGTTTTTTGAGAGGGGAGGGGAAAGATCCAGACAGATATCAACTAATGATTATGATCTTCTCAACTTTGAGAGGGGGAAAATGCAAATTGCAATCATAATTCTGAAAAAAATGTTGTACTTTGTACACAGATTTGTCACACCCTTTAAGTCGTTGATATATATTTTAGGAAAAAAGACCAATTTGATTTAGAGTATCGATTAATCTAATTTCTTATTTATCATAAATATCTATTTGGTCTCTTGTTCTTAAAAAAAAAAAAATTTAACTAATCATAATGTTTCTAATGAAAATTGTGAATAAATTAACGAAATCATTAGCAATCTATCTACTATAGATTAATAGAAATGTAATTATCATCTGATTTGCTACGTCAGTTTGTCTACCATTTTCGTCACAAATCTTTTATGATTATTTTTTATTTTTATTTTTATTTTTTTAAAGGGACCAAACTGATCTTTTACAATAAATAAACGATCAAATTATTCGATATCAAAGATAAGAGACAAAACTATTTATTTTTCCTATATTTTATTTATCCTTTTAAGGATTTTCGCGTATGAAGTTCATAATAACCAACATGAATGTAACTACATACCAACAACTCTCCTTGGAGATGGTGATCGTCTTGCTGTCACATTTGACTCATTAATAACATTTTCTGTTACAGCTGGTTGAGTTCGAACCTTCAAAACGAGTGAACATTCAATTGATTCATCTTATTTTTCTATCATTCTGAAACAATTAGAAAAATATTTATACATGAACTTTATATGAAAAAACTCAGAACTGATATTTATACCTAGTATATATTCTTTTCGTCTCATTTTATATGTCACTCTTTTTATTTTTATTTATCTCAAATTATTTGTCATCCCTTAAAATGGCAAATTTTTAAAAGTCATTTTACATATTTTACCCTTCATGCAAGTTCCAAAGACATAGCATTAAATTCATATTTCAACATTAATTACTTTCACAAACCATTTCAAAATTTGAAATTCCAAAATCAACTAATAATTTTTGTGTTTTAATTGAAGGACAATTATGGAAAATCAAAATCATCTTACTAGTGGATCAAATACCAATTTTTCTTAAACTATGTACAATTTTGACCATGCTAAATAAATTGGGACGGAGAGAGCAGTAAAAGAATTGTTTAGTAGACGTGATCATTTTCTTCTACCTCGTATACACATGACAGTTTTTACTCACCCCAACCCTTTACTTAGATTAAACGAGTCTAAATATTTAATTTCTGCATAATAATATAATGGATTGTACAGATAATGATTGTAGTTTTTATAAGATAAGAGCATCTACAATAGGTATTCACTTACCTCCTGAGATGATTCGAATCTACAGAAACGTAACTTTACCTGATCTACACTGTATTGTCAGCATTTATATATATATATATATAGATTATGTTCTTCCATTAATAAACTTTTAAACACATTAATAAATACTGAAGAAATTAATGCGAAAAGAAGTTGTTGAAGTACCTGACGTACAGTTCCACTAGTTGTTCTTTCAAACATCAGAGGTCGTCCTCCGGGGGGACGCCTAAAATATGCTTGGTGAAGAGATGCACTCTGGTGCCCTGATGGGGGCACAGGCGAAGGTAATTGAATAAAACCAAAACAAAAACTATATTTAACACGAAAATTAAACATTCAGAAAATTCAACGGTTTTTGTTTGAAATAATTTCGTTTTACTTAGAACATGTGAACAGAATAATATTATGTAATTTAAAAAGTTTATATAGTATAAATATTTAAAATACAATGAATGAATTCTATCTAACGGAACTGTAAAATTTTTCTAACTAAACATTCTTATAAAGACGTTAGTACAAAATTTACAAACCTTTGTTCAGCTCTTCAGCTGAGATTGCCCTTCCTTCACCGGCGGAGCATCCGTAGTATTCTAAGTTGGGATCGTGGGATTCTTGTGATCCTTGGGAATGAAGAGGTGTTTCTTCAGTGGTTGATTGATAACTTTTTGTTTTTTCCATGATAAAAAGTACTACTTTTTAGTATTTTCAGATTTTTTTGCACGCTTACTTTATTCAGAATTATCTTTTATAGTAAATAATTACAGCAAGTAGTAGGAACTAGGAAGATGCTAAGAAACCTCTGCACCCTAGTCGTCTAGGATTTGGAATGGATCATGAGATAGGAATTCCCTTGAAATTTCATGATTTATGCCACGAAATTTAGAGAACATATTTGTCAAAGAATGTTGAACTACTAACATTTGGGACATGTCTTGGCAAATTCTGTAGAACTTTCTGCAAGTCAATCCTTGTTGCTCGAGTCAATCTCCTGCTTTTTCCATCAAGACCGACCAGTTCTAAGGTTTGTAGAATCGGGTCTACATAGAATAGAAGGTTTGTAAAATCCGATTACAGGTAGGATCATATGATCATAAGATCTTGTTGGAGATGTAAAAATATTTTTATGTTATAAAGTTAATATTTAATGAAAAATTATGAAAAATATTTCATTTTAATCACAAAATAAGTTTTCTTAACTTAAATTTTATAGTATTTGACATTATATATTCGTAATGTAAAAATTATGTGTCATCGTAAATTTACTAATATTTTCAGTTCAAAACTAAAAAAAAAAATAATAATACTAATATTCTAAACTCATGAAATATATCATTTGAATGAATAGTCATAAAAAACTATTCTAATTTAGTAAATATGGACATAAATTACAAGATTTTAGTTGTCCAACTAGAATTTACTTATAATAGCGATTCTACAGAATTAGAATCTAATTTGTAAATTGGATCGTAGAATTGTAAAATTTAATCTAAATAATAAGGTAGGATCAAGATTCTAACTACTATAAGCATATTTGTAATTATAAATAGTAGTTTGAAGTGTAGAACAGCAAAAAACTAACGGTGTGTACATTAGATAAACAGTTAATAAAGTTTCATGCAACTTATAAAAGTAGCAAATAGATGTAAACGGATTACATCTGTGTTAACACAACTATTATGTCACCATGACACAAATTATTTTTCATAACTTGATTGCTCCATTATTTTCTTCTCTCCGTCGTGGTATTTGGAAGTTCAGTATTTTTCTGAATTTTTGGGGGAAAATCTACACTACCATTAGGGTAAAGGATAGCATACAGTTTGCTTTGTAGGCTTGTACGTTATAGGTCTATAAACTAAAATTATGATATTTTTAGCATGATTGTATATTACTTTATTTTTGCATTTCATTTACACACTACAAAAAACACACAGAGACGATTTTTAAAGCGGATTTGTCACTAAATTAGTCTAGCGACGAACTTTGCGATGATCTTAAAAAGTAGTTGTCGTCGCCAAAGGCTGTTGCAAAGAAAATTAGTGATGACTAGCAAAATTCGTCACATACATTTGACAAATAATCATGTTCTTTCTTTGCGGAAAACCAACTACGAACTTGCATAAGACTAAATCATTGCTAAAATCGTAACTCATATGAAAATCTGTCCGTTGCCAACGACTTTAACTATTACGAGTAGCAACGGGGTAGTATTGCCTTTATTAGCCACGATATTAGCGGCAAAATTTTGTCGACGTGTTTGCTACAAATTCGTAATTTATTTTATTGTAAAAATTTAAATTGTTTAGCAACGAATTTACAACTATCTATACCGTGAGTTTCATCCTATTTATCTAGCTTTCGAACTTGTTGTCAACCCATTTATTAAGCCAAAATCCAAATACAACTCATAATAATCCAAAACAACAGCACAAATGAAACGAAATGTGAATTTTATTTAGGGTTGATTAACATTTTGGCCCCTGTAAAGTTAATTGTTTTTATATCTTAATTTGTCCCCTATATATAAATATATTACATATGTTTACCTCAATCTAACTAACGGTTAAAGTCAATCATTAATCAAAACATTAATCAATAAAATTAATGAATTATCCTCGTATGATTTTAAGATTAATTATATTTTCCCCCTATAATAGTAAAAAATTACACTTAACCTTGTACTTGGTAAAACTACTAAATTGATCTTAAACGATAGCAATTCATGGAGCTCATTAGATGGTTTTAATAGCAGATTTGGCCGATACCGCCGCCGTCTCGAACCACAATTGAAAAACTTCTCTGGCAACCAAATTCATATTCGAATTATTGCTAGGATTATAACCGTAGAAATAAATTAACTCAAAATGAATGTAGCCACCAAACGAGGAAGACCCATTACGCTCTTTCTCCTTATACATGCTTAGCACATGTATAAATTTGACATATAATTGCATTAATATACTTATCATGGATTGTGCAACCAAAAAAAAGATAAAAATTTCACCAATAAAAGAAGGGAAGTAGAGAACATATACGAATGGTTGGCCAAGTTGACCGACTTTAAAGCTCTAATTGTGTTAATCTTTAGTCCTAATCCTTAAGCGGTCCATGAGAAATCATCACAAAGATGATGAAAATAAATTAGCATGTTAATTAACCAGCAAAACAACATAGACACGTCGGAGTCGAATATACATTCCTCATCCTGACATTTTATTTAACTTTAGAGGGGGTAAAGTGAAATTTTGGGATATTATAAGGTATAAAATGTAAATTTGTACCATTACAGGGGTAATATAAAACTAACCCTTAAATTTGAGATATTATAAGGTGTAAAATGTAAATTTGTACCATTTGCACAGCTCTTTAACGGTTGATTAACGGTTGGACTTGACCATTAATTAGAGGGGCTAAACATATATAAATTTTCTCAGGGATGCAAATTGAGATACGCTGAAATTTATAAGGGGTAAAGTATAATTAATCCCTTTATTTATTAAATAAATAGTGTTTTTTTTGTACATGATATATAAAAATAAAACCCAAAAACTACTCAGGGGCATTGGATCGGTCTTTTGTTACACTTGTGTTATAACATGTGATGAGGTGACACTTGTTTCTCATTTAATTATTTTCTTATATTAAAAATATATATATGTCATCCTACTGTACAGTGTAACACAAGTGTCACTGAAGAGTCAAAGCCGTCTGATGGCCGGTCATGTCTTTTTGGAGCCATATGACGACCTTGGCAAGTCCACGCATCTCCTTGTTGTTGCGCTACAGTTCCTCCTCAGCTAGGTCATTTGAGCCCGAGTTCGGTGGAGGTCTCGTGGACCTGTTGCGCCCAGGGACCGCTCCACTGTATGATAGTCGTTGAATACTTTTCAAAGAAAAATGACTCGAAATTCCAGTAGAAGAAAAATATTGAAGAGCTTGAATTTTCCATGATTTATTTTAAACCACGAAATTTAGCGAAAAAGATATTTTCACAAATTCCATTCTAGAGCGTTGGACAGACTAAAAAAATTTGGAACATGTCTTGGGAAATTCCATAGAAATTTCAGCTAGTCATCTTTAATTAATCACTGTTTATTTATATTTATAAATCAAAGTTTTATGCGTACATATCGAGCAGCCAAAAATATTAATGGTGTTTACATTAGATAAACAGTGACTAATTAAGGTTTCATGGTACTCGTAAAAATAGCAAATAGATTTAAATTGATTACTTCTCTTGCAAATACAAAGTTTATGTGTAACATGGGAGTTGAGAATTTTTTTCATAGGCTGATTGCTTCGTTTTATTTTTTCTCCGAGACGGTATTTGAAAGTTCAGGATTTTCAGATACCCTTTTGGGAAAAATTTAGACTAATGGCTGAATTCAATTGAAGCACCAAGATTCACATATGATGGGAAAAATAATAGAATTAAACTAGATTGAAACTCGCATATAATAAGACAAATTATACAACACTAACTCTACATTATACTAATTCAATACAACTTACGACTTGAGTGATTCATTTTTCTCACCGGTTGAAGCTTATTGTTTCTCCATGTTCTCCATATCCGGTTGAGGCTCATTCTTTCTCCATATTCTCCATGTTGTTGAATGATTTGATTGCAATTGTTAGGATTTGATTCCAGAACCCTCCAACTCAAAGAAAGAATTAAGTGGCTCCTGATAGCCAACAGTTTAATGGGTAGTTGGTTTATACAATGCAGGTTCATAGACTAATTTAAAAACTTAAAAAGCTAACAATATGTTATCCTTAATTAGTGGGATGCTAGAATTAACTTATTTTTTACTCTTTGTTACTTAAGCAAACAATGTTTTGTATTTCGTGTGCAAGTAGGGGAAGATGCTCCATAATTTCTGAGACTGCTATGGTGTCTAATTTGATCTGGATTTGGAGAAGACCACAAGCATAACCATCCTTTCCAAAGAAAATGATCAGAAATTACTGGAAAAGAGAGGAAGAAATTAAAGACCTTTAAATTTTTAATGACTTATTTTGAGTCCATGCCAAAATTTCAGAAAAATTTCCTTGTCAAATTCCATGGAGTACCAAAAATTTTTAAACGTGTTCTGTTCAAATTCCGCGAAATTTCACAAAGTCTTCTTGCTTTTCCTTGACTCAACGTCCTCTCTCTTTTTTTTATTTTATTTTATTTTTTATTCTTTTATAGTAATTTTATTTGCATTTGCAAAAAAGTGATTAAAATTCATGGTACATTTAAAAGCAGCAAAGAGATGAAAATTGATTACTTGCAGGGTCTGTTTGGTTGAATATGAAAAGTTTATTTTTTATACAATTTTTTGGTGTTTGGTTGATAAAATGATAATATTTTTAAATTATAATTTCTTAACATTTTTCGTCCTTAATTTTATGAGTATGAGTTAAAAAGATTTTGTTTAAATTTAAATAATAATATAATATAGTGGTCAAGCATGATTGTGGGACTGACAATGAGCAGAAAAACGAATGGACAATAATTAAAACATAAATAAGTAGTTTAAAGTAAATTAGGATAAGACTCACAAAGAGTTTGTTTCTATGATTTATCAAAACTTGCTACATAATTATTTTAACCTCACCATCTATAATCAAAAGATCCCAACTCATCTGTAACCCTCCCATAAAATTCTATATCTGTCCTAAAAAAATTATAATCCCACATTTTTCTCTCTCTCGTAAAATAAGAAAATTCACAAAAATCAAAATTGTTGATATGTGGAATATGAAAAACTTGAGGCTAATTTTTCTCCACAAAATTGTGATTAAATTTTAAATCTATGACATGTTGATGTAAGATTGATAAGATTTAATCTTAGAGACTTTACAGAAGTCAATGCTTAAGTTTTTTCTGTGGAATATATATAATGTATCTGAAAAAATGTTTTGTCAGACTTAGCTTGACAAATATTTTTCTGATAACTAAGTTTTGCGAGTGAAGTTATAAAAATAAGTATTTGAAATTTAATGTCACTTATTCTTGAACTATCTTGGAAAAAATTTTACATTCAAAAATTTTTTGAATTATTTTCAGTTAGGGAGAATATATATGAAAACATTTTACGCAAAAAAAAAAATATTTTTAAGTATTTAGCGCAAAGTGAGTGTCTGAAAAATATTTTGAGGCCAAACATATCTGTAAAATCAAAATTTCTTTGTGTCCCGTGAGAGTTGAAAAGTCTATGCTTAGAGACTATAGAAGTCAATGCTTTCTCCGCCTCGAAGTTTCCAAATCCATTCACGGCAAATCACAGAGAAGTTCCTTAATAGCTCAACATCTCTTAAATAAAATCTGATTCCAGCAGAGGAAAGAATAATATGCATGAAATACATCTTCAACATCTTGCAAATTAAGGCGATTTTCTGGTCTCCCGTGGAACCGTTTGCCGTGAAATCTTCATCTTGTGAGTTTCTCTCTACTCATACTGAATTTTTTTCATACTTATATTTCTAGAAATCTTGTTTCATAATGTTAAAAGGGGTTAAAAAGTATAAATCTTATGTCGTCTAATCAAAAAAATTTTGAGTTAATTAATAAATTTTTGGACCACTCCACTTAGTTTAATTATCAATTAGTTTTAAAATAGAAATTTGTGTTATTTAACATAGATCAAAATTAATCTTTAAATGTTTTGTCATCCATCTACACGTGTCTTGAATCCTGTCCAACCCCTTGCAACGGCCTCTCTTCTGTCCAACCCCTTCCAACGGGTTCTCTTACGTCTGATTCACGTGTAATAGGATTCCATGTCCAACTCAAGTCACGTGTAAGAGGAGGTGTTAAAGGTGTTAAAAGTATAAATTCCACTGTTGACTTATACACATCTAGATGTGTATAAGAGACGGCTTTTGTGTCACTCTACTTATCACTAATTGATTTTAAAATAGAAACTTATGTTCTTTGACAAATGAGATCATTTAATTAGCACCTCTAAAGTTTGGCCTTTGGCCTTTTGAAGGTTTCTTTCAATAGATAGAACCGGTTTTTGATTCTACCCGTAGATCTTGTGGTCAGAATTAAACCCTAAAGGGATGTCATAAATTTTTTAAAGTTTAATCCACATCATAAGGTCTACAAGTGGAGCCAAAAATCGGCTTAATCTACCTAAATATTTGCCTCTTAAAAATAGTATATCTCCCTTGTGGTCAGAATTAAATTTTAGAGGGATTAAAACTTAAAAGAATCTTGCTTACATCAACTGATGTCATAAATTTTTTAAAATTTAATCCATACCACAGGGTCTACAATTGGAGTTAAAAACCGAATCTACTTAAGTATTTGCCTATTAGAAATAGTATATCCCTTAGCTTGTTTAAGCGGCCGGGACTATATACAGAGCTTTGAAACACTGGATGTCAAAAATAGGCATATAAATACACTTAAATTGGTTTCGACTTTTGATTACTAGATCTTGAGTTTGTGGTCTTGTAAATGATTTTTCATCGACTCTCGACAATTAGATCTTGAGTTTGTGGCCTTTTAAATAATTTTCCATAACAATATAGTTTGATGTTGTTAGATTATGTCTCGATTAATTGTTGAATAAGACCTTCGACTGTATGAGAAATCCTTAGATTTAGATTGAGATTGTTAAACAAATGCTGCTTCAATTCTTGCGTAGATTAAATTGACTGCTGTTTTTTTTTTTTTTTTTCCCTGAAAGTGAAAATGCAGCTTAGTGAAAGAGCAGATGTTTCTATAACCATTCATGAAAAGCTTAATCGTGTCATTCTCTTAGATTCTTCTCAATATTGCATCTTTAAAGTGCATAACTTACTTAGGCAAGTAAACGCGAAATCGTATGAACCAGAGATCATTTCAATAGGACCATATCACCGCGGTAAAGCTGATCTCCAAATGATGGAGGAGCACAAGTTGAGGTACCTAAATTTGTTTCTTGATCGTAAAAAAGAGAATGTGACAACATATCTTTCTGCTATGAAATTACGCGAGCAAGATGCGCGAAAATGCTATGCAGAACCAATAGGCCTTTCATCGGATGCATTTGTCGAAATGTTGGTCTTGGATGGCTGCTTTATCATCGAGTTATTAAGTAGGTTCAAGAAGTGGTTGGATTCGAGAGACGAGAATATTGATCCTCTTTTCAAGATGGAGTGGATTTTGAAAATAGTTTGCAGCGCGATTTGATGTTGTTTGAAAATCAACTGCCTTTTTTCGTTCTCAGTGAATTGTGTAAAATGATTGAAATTCCAGGCCAAGATAATGGATTCATCAGTCTTGCCTTGCATTTTTTCAACGATCTTTTACCAGGTCGAGGAACAAAGGGCAAAATTGGAAATCTACACGATGACTTCAAACATTTGCTTGATTTGATACACAGAAACTGGTCCAGTGTGCAACTTGAACTCGAGCTCCAGCCTAATAAAGATGTCACCAGAAATATGGGAGATTTAAAATTGATTCATTGTGCAACCGAACTTAAGGAGGACGGTATCAAATTCGAGAAAATGGATGAAACCATATTATTTGACATTGTCTTCAACAACGGACTTTTGCGAATCCCAACTATGATCTTCGAAGACAGAACAGAATCTTTCCTTAGGAATCTCATGGCATATGAGCAATACTCCGTGGATACTCAACACAATATCGTGTCAGACTACGTTACGTTACTTTTCGGGTGCCTAATTCACTCTGCTAAAGATGTTACAATACTTTCTCATCGGGGGATTGTTCATAATTTAGTGGGCGATAACGAAGCCGTCTCGCGAATATTTAACAAAATGAATGTCTGCATCGTTGGACCAAGTAGAAATTTCTGTTATGCTGAGATATTCAGAAGAGTGAACGTCTATTGTGACAGACGTATAAATCGATGGATGGCTAAGTTGAGACGAAAGTATATGGATAGTCCATGGGGTGTAATTTCGATTATAGCTGCATCTCTGATGCTGTCATTTACTTTGACACAAATGATATTTCAGATTTTACGGCATTAATTAGTTTGAGAAATTAAGATTAACTAGTAATTTGTTTAGACTACATATGTAATAAGAGAAGATCAATGTACCTCTTGCTTTAGAGGCGAAATTCAAGGGCTACTTGTATGTGTTACCATAATTATTATTAGAATATACTGTAGCTTACCACATTGTGAGTTTTTTTTTTCTTTTTTCTTTTCCATATAAAAAAAAAACGTCTAATCGAATAAGTATTAAAATGATTATTAGTCTTTAATCCGAATAGAATTATCGTTAATCCCTGAACTTTGGATGTTGTGCTTTGCTCATTTATAAGATAATATACCCATTGAAGAATATTAGTGTCAGGTCAACTTAAATAATATCTTATTCTAATGGTCAAAAGCAAATTGGAAATGATTATTCAAAGATATATGGAACCTTCCATTAAATTTTTTTTTCATGGCCTTAGTACTGATCTTGTGTTTGTGTCATTTAATTTGGAAGCACCAAATTGATTGGTCAATTTGATGGTCTTGCATTCTCATCACGTGTTCTTTGGTCAGAGATTTTGACGAATTTGGTGTTTGTATTTATGTTTGATAGCCACATTTTGCAAGTTTCTGAGTAAAAAAGGTTAACTATTTTATTAAACAACAATCATTTGCTGCTAATTAAATCTATTTATAACAAAAGTTGATGAGACTCAGCATAAAATGATGAAATTATCAACTTTAATTTTGAATCAATTTCCCCTGCCAGAGCTTGACCATATAACTCTTCATGGTGAATAATCTTTACTTCTACATAGATGACATTCTTCGCCATTTAGGGCATTAAGAGTAGAAATTCTCACTTATATGCACACTGAGGCAGAAATTACTTTACAGGGGCGAGAATATATAAAAAGTAGTATGGTTTCTAAAGTTCACGTTATTTGTTATATTTAGAAATATAGTCGGATCATTTTATTTTATAGTATGCAATAATACATTATATTTTTTTTGTAAGAGTCAATTTTCATTATTTAAATTCGTAATCTCCAAAGTCCAATTACACGATAACAAAGTTTAATGTAACTTTATTTTTAGACGTGTGTGTATATATATATGTCGATTTATCAATAAGAAATCCTTCCTAACAATTCAATAATACGGGACAAATTTCACCAATGTTGTAATTAGATTTACCAAATAAAATGATCCTTGATGTTGATTCACAAGGTTTCCTTACACCTTCCCCGTCTAATAAATCCTGGGTTGAACCGTAAGGGAAATTTACACAGACTAAATGCTTGTATGCCTACGGGTGAAAAGTCATCGCCTAATTAGAAGTCATTGAGATAGAAATTTTCGGGTGAATAATAAATATTTCTCAACTAGCGTTCGTTGGGCCCTAACTGCAGTAAATATTTCTCAAAAATTTACGCAAACCAAATTAGTTGGGTTTTGGGTTTCGTGTGACATTTTTTGATATTATATTTGTATGACATCAATTAAATGAGTGATATTTATCTTTAAAATAACATGTATAACTCATCTAAATGATGTCATATAAATATTATACTAAAAAATATCACAGAAACCGTTATGTCTGCACGGTAAACATAAATGAATTGAATCTACACTAGTGAATACTAGGTAAAAATGATTGGCTATCCAGGCCCGGCAGGCGGAGGAAGCGTTCACCGAAATGATCAAGGCCTTTGGGTTTTAGGCTTTGCTGTGAATGTTGGTATATCAACCAGCTTAGTGAATGCAGAATTATGGACCATTTGGAAGGGCCTAGAAATCTCATGGGATTTGGGTTTCAAACATCTTGAAATTGAATCCAACTCTGTATTTGGGGTTCACATAATTCAAGAGGTTATATAAAACTACCAACAATAAAACTTGATAAATCACTAAGTCGTGATTAAAAATATTGACTTGGTCAATTTTTACGAGAAGGAGACTCTTGTGTAGATGTCCAGGCCAAACATGAGTCTAAGCCTGAGCTTAGGAGTTACTTTGCTATTGGATCCTTGAAAATTTTCTTATCTGCTGATATAATGAGTGCTAGTGTAAGAGATATGTCACGTTATTATAGATATTTTTAATCTCTTTTTCCGACTAAAAAAAAATAGGTAAAAATGATTATAGATCACCTAATTTTTATTTTATTGAATTGGAAATATAGAGTGGGTTAATAGTAGTAAATGTTACTAAGCAGAATTGATGACCAATAAATGTAAGTGATTCCAACCAAACAATTATTAAATCCATTTATTTTTCGACAAAAATATATTTTATGTGATTGATTGCTCCTGCTTACCTGTAAATATTAAAAATCATCCGTACTCTGCACGAAACTGGATAATGATACTAATAGTAACATTTTAGACATTTTAAATTTTCAACCACATTTGAATGAGTACTTTTTATCCTCCCTTAACTAAATCGAATATACTCTACGTTGAAACGAACCAAAGGATATTAGGATGGGAAAAAAAGTCCTCAAATACTTGATATAACGTAGCAGTCAATGATCTCCATTATGATGAGAACCTTACATTTTCTTTAGCAACGGGCAATGGTAATCTCTTTTGCTTCTGCAGATTAATCCTTTACAGCGCAAGAGCAACTGCAGATCGACAAAGCAGAGGTTAATACACGTGTCTAGTTAAATTGAACAAGGCACATAATTATCTAAATTAAAGTGGTATTAACAACTTAAGCAAAGATATTTATATTTATTAATTTATGTCTTTTATAAATTTTAAAACCAAACATCCTCCCACTACTCTCTAGTGACTCGAACTATGACTAATAGCTCATAAATGAAGTATCTTACTATCTAAATTGTACTTCGTTGTCATATTTATTAATTTATGTCATTGCTACTTATATAATTTTTTTCTAATTAACGATTATGTTTCATTTGTTCTAGATTAATACAATTGTATATTTGTGTTATAAGTTTTGAAAAATTCTACGGTATCATAATTGAACTATTTTATTGTGTTTACAATATAAATTTTTAAAATATAATAGAGTGGTAATTAACAGAATTGTAGAATTATCGTAAACTTATTTATGACCATATATATGTTTGGTTTTTCTTATCATTTTTTATGGAAAAACAAATATTTGACCAAAAAATTCGAAAAAAATAAAAAAACGAATTAAACTAAATATAAAAGGAGTAAGATCTCTTTACCATAAAAATGAAGACACAAATATGGAATTTTCTTTGACCTCTTCTTGCTGAGGAGTCTTCTTCTGGGCAATAGTCTCATGATTTATGTGAATGTGAAGCTTTGAAATAGTTTCAATCCCTTTTCCACAATCGCTACAAATTTCTGCTGGTACACATTTTTGGTGAGCCATCTGGGACGAAATCATCTTGCATTCACATTTCAACGTTATTGTAGTTTCATCCTCTTTAAATTCGGCACGACAAAATCTGCAGACTGTTTTGTCAACAGGAATATTCTCTTCTTTCTTGCTGGTTTCTTGCAAATTGTGGACGCTCTCATCTATTGCAAAGATGAGCAAGTCATATAAGAAGCACATTATTAGGATTAGCACCTAATTAAGTAACTAACCAAATCACATCTTTATATACTTATTATTATTAAGATGTACTCATTTAGGATTTCGACATTAGATTAAGGAAGAAATGGATTAACATGCATTTTATCTATTTGTCTAACAATGAAATACAGGTTATAGGTTCGAGTCATTAAGAAATGAGAAAGAAGTGGTCTTTTTTTTATTTTTTTTAAAAAATTATTTGTCTAAAGCAAAACTGTATAACCTTATCAATCTCTCACATGTCACATTTCTAATTTTTTTTTTTGAAGTCTCTCATATTCAAAAATTGCAACGTGAAGGATGCAAATTACAATTATAATCTAAAAAAAGCATATAAATCTCTCTCTAGATCTTTTGTACTTTTTAGACAGATCTTATCACATTCTTTTTAGTCGCACGATAATATATATATATATATCCTTTAAGGGTTTTCGTATATGAAGTATAACCTCAAACAAAATGTGTATGAAGTGTTATTAAAAAGAATAAACAAACATGAAAGTAACAACATACGTACCAACAACTCTCCTTCGAGACGATGATCGTATTGGTCTCACATTTGCTTCATTAAAGGGCATTGCTGCTGGTTGAGTTCCAACCTTCAAAAAGAGTAAACATTAATTAAATTATTCATCTTACTTTTCCTAACATTATGTAACAATATTTTGGAAAAAAATATTTAATTATACTTAATAGTGAAAAAATTGCTAGGTAAACTTTGTCTTCTTTTACCTCGTGTATACATGCTAGTTTTTATTTATCCGATTACCCTTTGTAGTTGTCACTACTCTCAAAATCTATTCACGTGAAATCTCTATATGGACACGTAATAGGGGTGGATGTACATGGGGTGGGGAGGGGTAATTGCTACCATCCCCAAGAGTTATCAAATTCTATTTTTTCTTCTTGAAATTTTTAAAAATTATTATTACATCATTATAATAATTAAATTTTGTTCCTGTAAAATTTTAGAAAATATATAAAGCTATCTCCAAGTATATAATTATATAATCATATATCCTAATAGTTTTGAAATTACATTATTTCTCTTGATTTTTTTTTTTTAAGTTTCAATATCATCCTCATAAAATTAAGCTTTAATCCCTTAAAATTTTACAAAATTTACAAAATGTATCCCAAAATATATGTATATATAACTTTTACTCTCTCAAAATCTAACTCCTTAATAAGTAACTATGTTACCATAAAAAAGGCAAAAAAACAGAAGCCAAAAAAAAAAAGAAAAAAAAAACAGTCTTCCTAGCAACTTTTCCGTAGACGTTGACTAGACACTAAAATAATAGTCTACCGAAGCAGATTGATAAAGATTGAAAGAAAATAAGCTCAACCGTTTCTCAAGTCAAATATACTTTTGCATGGATGTTTCCAGCAATCATACCTACATGTAGATAAATTCGTTAATTTTATGTTTTTTTACTATAATTAATTTATACTATTTAGTAGTTTACACGGTTTTTGTTTTCTAACTTAAAAATGTGTCATGTCGTATATAACTTTAAACATTTTGCCCTTTGCCCTTTTCTAAGATTAAACCAGTCTTCTCTTAATCACTAAAAAGTAGTTTTTTTTTTAAAAAAAATTTATCTTCTCCTTAAAATATTTTCTTTTATTTGCACATATATAAGGTGTGTCACTTTGACTATTACTATTTTCATCTAAATGCAAATGTTAGTGAAATCAGTGATGTTAGTGCTAATAAAGTATGCAAATTTTTTTTATTTTTTTACACATGTGCTTATTGTTTGTTTATTCCCTTTCAACATGTAAATGAAGAAATTCACATTTTACAAAACCACATTCCACATGCATAATCATATACACTGGCATCAAATAATTCTTGAAGATAATAATCAATAATATCTCTGTCATTTAATCTCAAAATTTTGTTGCAAAATTAAGAATCAATTACAGTGTGTAAAATTGTATTAAAATTTTATAAAAAAGACTAAAAACTAAAATACAAATTAAATTAGGGATATGTGTGCAATTTTGAGCTAATTGAATAAGGAAATTATTTGGGAGGGAGTGAGAAGTTACAAAATTACACCAAAATTCAAAATTACACCAAAAATATTTTGACATTATTAAAGTCTTAAAAGCTTGAGAAAATCAATTTTGGCATAAGACTTTTTCCTTTCCATTAATACCGCTACATGTAACTTCCCCGAACTTATCTTCAAACCATAAAAAAGTAGGTTTTTATATATATATATATATATATATATATATATCTTATCTTCTTAATTTATTTCTTCTATTTGCATACATATAAGGTCAGCCACTTTGACTAGTGCTAACTAAATTTTCATCTAAATGCTAATGTTAGTGAAATCAGTGATGTTAGTGCTAATAATGTATGCATTTTTTTTTTTTGGGTGCTTATTGTTTGTTTATTCCCTTTTAATATGGATTTTTTTATTCCAATTCTTATACCAATCTCATGTACTTTTTCACGTGTGTTTTGACATAGTACTAATACTTATTAACTAGAGAACACTTGACAATCATTTAAATGTTGAGATATGCTTTTCACGTGTGTTTTGATGTACTAATACTTGTTAATGAGAACACACTTGACAATCATTTAAAAGTTGAGATATGAGATTAGTATAAGAAATATGACAGAAGATTAGGAACGATTTAAAGCTACGGACTTAGAATTCAGTGTTAATAAAAATCTAAATGGTAGAGTATAAAATTTCTCAAAACATTGTACACATTTTGATCTTTCACGATGAACTATATTTTGATTGTGTACATGTGACAAGAAATAATGGCATATGTAGATTATGTTCTCAATCAATGAACTTTCAAACACATTATATTAATGCTGAAGAAAAAGCACATTGAAGTTTTTGAACCTGAACTACGGTCTCAGTAGTTGTCCCCTCAAACAGTAGAGGGCGTCTTCCCGGGGGACGCCTGAAAAATGCAATATGCTGGTGCCCTGATGGGGGCACAGGCAACGTAATTGAATCAGAACCGGAAACAAAATATAACACAAAAATTAAACATTCAGGAAGGAATAATTCCGTTTTATTTTGAATGCGTGATCGTACAATATAACGAAATGATTTTCTTGACGGAATTATAGAATTTTCCTAAACATTCATATAAATACCTTAGCACAAAATTTACATACCTTCATCCAGCTCTTCAGCTGAGATTACGTATGCTTCATCCATGGGGGATTCGTAGTATTGTAATGAATTAGGCTCACGGGGTTCTTGTGATCCTTGGCTATTATGAATAAAGAAGTGTTTTTTTATAGGTTGGTTGTTCACCTTTTGTTTTCTCCATGATATAGAGTTTAGTATATTTTGAGATGTATTTTGCACTTTCAAAGTTAAACAGAACTATGCCTTTTGTAACTATTGCAAGTAGAGTAGACGAAGACACTGAGAAATTTCGGCAGTTCAATGAAGTCTTTTCTACTTGGCAAATAGTAAAATATGCTAGGAAATTTGTGTTGCCCTATAGATTTGGAGAAAAGACCATGAAATTGTCAAATTGCCACCCTCTTTCAATGAGAAATGTGTGATTGTACACTAAAACAATTTGATGAGAATGTTAACAATGAAACAAAAAATCTCTTGAAAACTCTTTTAAAATTAATTATTTATTATACATATTAGACAAAAAAAATTTCTTCACTTCAAATAGAAATTTCTTGAGATTAAATCCAGTGAAAAATTGGAAGACCACTGTTTTCATCCTGAAAAATCCTTAAAGTATAATAATTATTTTGATGTTGATGGTTTTAGATTTATTTTTTTAAAAAAAAAAAATTAAAAGAAATTTTACAAATAGAAGATAAGACTCGAGTTGACTAGGACAATTTCTATGGTACTCATTAAGGTCCCGTTTGGGGTTGCAGTGCTTTTGTTTAAAAGGTGTTTTTGGATCGTAAAAGTATTTTCTTTGAATGTTTGGTAAATATTGTTCCTAAATTTAGTGGTAGAGCTTTTGGTTGCAAAAGCACTTTTAGCACAAGTTAAAAATTGGTATTTTTGAATTAGCTTTTCTTTTTAAAATCATTAAAGATAAATTTTAGCCATTTTACCATAAATTTATAATTGAATAAAAATAGAATATTTTTAAAATTCAAAATCATACATTACCAAATATTAAAAAAGTACTTTTGCAAGTTTACATTCAAATAATAAAATTTAAGCACTTATCAAGTACTTTTTTCAAAACTCTACCAAATAAAGTATTTTGTGATAAGTCACTACAACCCCAAACGGGGCTTGAGAAAGGAGTAAGACTTAATTCTTCCTAATGCATATATTACCTATAGATAATGTAAGGGTTCCTGTTTCTGTTGTTTCATTAGATTTTTTTTTTCCAAAACTAAAATTAATAAATTGTTACTTAAGATCAATAATGTTTTAAGAAGATTAAATGGGTCTCAAGTTTAGAAAATAAAAAGGGTTTCAAGTTTAAATTGACTTTAGAGCCCAAAATCATTAATAGAGCGCGTCTGTCTTCAAAAAAATTGATTAGGAATTCCCAGTAGAAGGAGTAGGTATTGAAGAGTTTGAAATTTGATGATTTATTTTGAGCCACGAAATTTAGAGAAAACAAATTGGCAAATTTCATTCTAGAATTTTGGACTTCAAACAATTCTGAAACATGTCTTGCCAAATTCCATGAAACTTCAGCAACCCATCTTGCTTTAACTCTGGTCAACATCCTCCGTTTTGGATCAGCTGAGCAAGTCAACTTACAGTTGGTGATTTAGCTTTTTCATCTGGAATTAATCATTATTTTATTTGTATTAAAAATAGTAGTTTCTATTTGTACATACTCAACAGTAAAAAAAAATGATGGTATAATACATTAGATATATTAACAGTTACTGAAATTTCACAGTACTCGTAAAAGTAATAGCAAATAGATGTAAATTGGTTACTTTGAGCCACGAAACTAATTCAGAAAACATATTGTCAAAGTCTCAAATGTTGGACTACATACAATTTCCAAGCACGTCATGTCAAATTCCATGAAATTGATTACGTTTGTGTAAACACAACTTGTGTGTACTACAACACTGGGTTGACGCCCCTTTTTTTTTTTCCTGGATAAAGATTCTCTTCATTTAAAAACAAATGGAGAAGTCTTTATTTAACACACAAACAAACAAACAAAACATTATTCACTTAATAGGGTTGACTACATGAATTTTGTTATACCATTTTATATTTTTTCTCCCGCTTCAGCTTCGCGGATAGAAAGAGGGCGAGAACTAAGCACGCACGCTCTATGCTTTTCCCCTCCCCAGTTTTCCCTCTAGTATCCTATTTGGATACCAAGAAACAAGGCTCTTTCTGGAAATAGAAAAGAATTTTCAGAAATTCATTTAGAAGAGAGTTGTGTCATGGATCATATCCTCTTTCATTTCTAAATGGATTATGTCTTTCTTACAAGTTACTCACCAAATTTTTTTCGATTTTCTCCTACCCCTCTTAATTAACTACTCTCTCTAAAATTTATTCGCCTGACAGACACTTCTACGGGCCATCTTAACATATGATCTAACTACGTTAAACGTGTTTCTCTCATCTTTTCATCAATAGGTGCTAGTCTATTCTCTATTTAGTCCATGTGTGTAATTAACTGTATAACATTCAGACCCATAAAGCATCGCTAGTCTGATTGCCATTCTATAAAATTTACCGTTAAGTTGTAACGGAATTTTGCACTCACATAATATTCCCGATGTCATTCTCTATTTAGTCCAACCCGCTTATATTCAATGTGTAACATTTCGATCTATATCACGACCTCACTCTGAAAAACTGAATCTAAATAATTAAAATTTTCACTTATGGGTTTCATTAGATTTTCGATACTAACCCTATTCTATTCTTATGTGCATTCTTGATAAATTTAAATTTTATATATATTATTTTTTATCCATTAAGTCTAAACCCTTTTACCTTAAGTGTCTCTCTTCAGATCTCGAATTTAGTTTAAACCCCATCTTTTGTTTCATCTACTAAAACAATATCGTTTGAAAATAATATACACTATGGTATTTCCTTCTGTATGTGCCTTGTAAATTCATCTATGACGAATTCAAAATTAGATATAGATTTAGTTGAATCTTGGTGTAAACTTATATTTATAGGAAAACTCTTGTATCAACCCTCTGATATTCTCATATTTGTAATCATATTCTTAGTTTTTTTTTATTGATTCTATATATGCTATTTTAACTCCTATTTTTTTAAAACACTCCATATAACTTCTTTAGCGATTCTATCGTATGTCTTTTCAAAATAACCCCATAAAAATTATGTACAAATTCTTTTTCTTATCACGGTATCTCTTGGTAAGTCTTCTTAAGAGATATACGGGTTCAGTAGTTGATCTCCCTAGCATGAAACCAAATTAATTATTTAATACCTTAGTCTCGTTTCTTAACTTTCTTGTTATCACTCTCTCCCAAAATTTCATCGTATGACTCATCAATTTAATACATATGTAATTCGCACAATTTTGTATATCCTATTTATTTTTGAAAATGGGTACTCTTCTTCCATCAGTCGGGCATATTTCTACTTTTCAATATTTTTTTTTTTGAAAAGATTGGTAAGCCAACTTATGTCTTTCTTTCCTAAGCATTTCCATACTTTAATTGATATATCGTCGGGCCCAACTAAATTTCCTTTATTCATCTTCTTCAAAACCTCCTCTACCTCTGATTCCTGAATGTTTCGATAACACATTATGTTTCTATATTTCTCAAACTCATCTAACTCTCCCAAAACAATATCGTCTCTATTACTTTCATGTGAATAGTTGATAGAAGTATATCTCTCATATTTCCTTAATTTCTTCATCTCTTACTAGAACTTCATTATTTTCATCGTTGATGCACTTGAGAAATTATTAAATTCTTTGTCCTATGGGCTCTTGCTTTAACAGTTTTATAAATATCTCGCTCTCCTTCCTTTGATTCTAATTTTTGGTAAAAATCTTCAAAAGCCCTATCACTCGCTTCACTTACAGCCTTTTTTGTCTCTTTTTTAGCAAGTTTATATTTCTTAATTTTTTTTCACTTCTAAAACTATATAGAGCCTTATAGTTAGCCCTTTTAATTTTTATTTAATCTTGTACACCTTCATCCTACCAAGATTCCTTATTCTTGGAGGCATAATCTCTTAACTTTCCAAATATCTTCTTAGCCATTGTTCCCACTCTAGTTGTCATGTCATTCTATAAAGTATCAGATTCTCCTTGTAAGTCCCAAATGCTTTGCCCTAACAAATCTTTCTTAAAATTTTCTTCTTGCTCCTTCTTATTTTTAAATTTCTCTACTTAATTCTAGATAATCTAGATAGGTTCCTTCTCCTAATATGATGTTTAAGCATCAAATCCACCAATAAAAGCCTATGTTATGAGGTTAAACTTTCTCCAGATATGATTTTCAATTTCTACAAACCCTTTTATCTTTCTTTCTTGTGAGGAGAAAGTCAATCTATGACTTCATTGAATCACTTTTAAAGGTAATTATATGTTCCTCCCTCTTCTTGAAAAAAGTATTGATAATGCAAAGATCGAATGTCATTCCAAACTCTAAGATTGATTTTTCTTCTTCGTTTCTTCCCCCATAACCGTATCCACCATGCACTTTTTTATAATCCTCATTATCTCTTCTGACTTCTCTAATTAGGTCACCTCCTATAAAAATTTGCTCACCTTGTGGGACAATACCTATCGTCTCATCTAAATCCTCCCAAAACTTAGCCTTAATGGACTTATCTATACCTACTTGTGGCACACAGATACTAAAGATATTAATAGTTTTCTCACATCCTAAAGTTAGTTTGAGGGACATAATTCTATCTCCTTTCCATACTTCGTCCTTCATCATCCATCTATAATAATACCAACTCCATTTCTAGTCCCGTTTTATCTTGAGTACCAAAGTTTAAATTTTAAATTATCTAGTAGTTTAACCTTTTTTCCTACCTATTTTGTCTCTTATAAATACAAAAAATTAATTCTACTCCTAATCATTGTATTTATCACCTCCATTGATTTAGTAGTAAGAGTTTCAATATTCCAAATTCCTATTATAATTTTATTCTCCTAAATATTTTTTTCCCCATTGCCCTCTCCCTATTTTGTGAGGATCGTTGCATATTTTTCAGCACACCCGGACCCCGATGGAGAAGTAGCAACCCTTGCCCAATATTCGCCGCACTCAGACAATGCAAAGTGTCGTTTATGGGGAACGCCCTAACATTAGCGTAATATCGTAATGGATTCATCTCATAAGATTGACAAAGTTCTACGCTAGTTGTCGACCTAACTGCTACCTTCCTTCTTTACTCGGGTTTGGGACTGGCTATACTAAGAAAAACTCAACATAGGCGGAGTTGGAGAAGTCTCTACTTACCTTTAAAAAATAAATTTTAAAGAATATTTTAAAAAATTAAAATCGTTCATAATTTAAATTATATTCTACATAAATGTCTTATAAAAAAATTAGAAAAAATAATAATATTTTATCGTTTGATTAAACTACTTTATATTTTATCAAAATTTGAAATTTTTGCACCATCCAAATTTGAAATGTAATTCAACAGTGAAATTTTTTTCCGAATGAATTGATTTTTGGATATGATAGTCTATTCGATGAGATAAAACTAATGGTATATTCAAAATTTTTTTTTAAGTTTTAATTATTTAAATATAAGTAATTGAACAATAAATGGAGAGATCCAAATCTCTTCTCTCTCTCTTTTGAATCAAAGCTGAGCTAGTCAATTTGGTGATTTAGTACCTAACTCGAATAGCTTTCATCTAGGAATCAATTTGGATCATCAATGGGTTGTCTCATATTGTAAGTAAGGCAACAAGTCTATGAAATATTTTAAATTTGACTTTCGTTACCCTTAATCTCATGTTAATGGACAATTTATAAGAACCACTATGAGCCACTTATCAGACCTTGGAGAAAGAAAATAACCTACCTTATCCTAAACTTTTTCCTTACCCCAAAAAAAAAAAATCTACAAACCAATTTTATTTAAATTTATAGTTAGAAATTTTATTTGCAGTGGGTAAAAGGTGATTAAAATTCATGATACATGTAAAAGTAGAATAGTAGGTGTAAATTGATTTTTTCTATAAAAACAAATATTTTTTTTTTTGTGTGTACCATGATTTTATGAAAAGTCAATGCTTAGAGACTGGAGTTAATACTTTATTTGCCTTAAGTTTTGGACATCCATTTACAGCAAGGGTGTGTTCGTTTGAATTGAAAGATAATATTTTTCTTGGAAAATATTTTACATGAAAAAGTCTATTTTTCATATAATTTTTTGGTGTTGCACGGTTGACAAAATAAAAATATTTTGAAATAAAAAATTTTAACGATTTTATCTTTAATTTTATGAATACAAGTTAAAAAAACTTATAACAATGGTAATAAATACCTTACAAGTAATTGTAATTAATAAAAGATTGATTTTGTTCAAAATTAAATGATAATACAGTGTAGTAGTAAAATATGCGTTGTATTAGTGTGGGACCCATGATTGAGAAAAAAACGAATGAAAAAAATTGAAAACGAAAATAAGTGTAGCAAACGAAATTCTAAAAGTAAGTATTTGATATTTAATGTCACTCTTAAATTATCCGAAAAATAACTTACCTTCAAAAATTCAGTAAGTTATTTTCAGTTAGAGGAAGGAAAATTAAAAAATATTTTACACCGGAAAATATTTTCCGGTGTTTGGCACCAAAAAAATTTCTTGAAAGTATTTTAATCCAAACAAACACACTCAAATCATAGAAAAGCTCCTTGGCTTATCATCTCTTACAAAAAATCTGATTCTGGTGAGGAGGACAGAATACGCATGAAATACAGCTTCAAATCTCGCAAAGACTATTTTCTACTCTCCCGAGGTGCCATTTTTTGTATGTTGAATTCTCCATCTTGTGAAGTTTAGATTCGTATGCTAAATTTCTTGCATAATTTATTTCAAGAAATTTTGTTTCATGAGTTCGCATACATAATTGAAACAAGTTAGTCAACTTTATCATCTCAATAATTTAATTATGATCTTTCTGAAAAGCTCTGCTTTTGCTTAAAATCATCAACTATGCATTCTATATCTAATTAGTCCAATTTTGTAACTTACTCAGTAGGGCGACCAGACCATCAAAATGTCTAAGGTTTGACTCTTGCTGTTCTCGACCCTCTGTTTGGTAGGCGATATGTAATAGAGTATACACTCCTCCTAAAAGAAATTGTTAATTTCCAATCAATTTTGGTGTAGCCAATTAGGTTTGCTACCCTGATTTGCAGGTGTGTTCAATATTGTATGCTGTTATTCACTTAGAGAAGTCTAGATGTTGAATTCATGCCAAAGATTATTAAACAACCACTGCTTTTCTTTTTGATTAAATTGACTACTGTGTTTTTTTTTTTTTCCCTGAAGTGGAAATGCAGCCTAGTGAAAGAGTAGATGTTTCTATCACCATTCATCAAAAGCTTAATTGTGTCATTGTCTCAGAGTCTTCTCAATGTTGCATCCTTAAAGTTTATAACTTAATAAGGCAAGTAAACGCGAAAACGTACAAACCAGAGGTCATTTCAATAGGACCATATCTCCGCTGTAAAACTGATCTCCAAATGATGGTTAACCACAAGTTGCGGTACCTAAAATCGTTACTTATTCGTAAAAATGTGACAACATATCTTTTTGCTATGAAATTACTCGAGGAAAAAGCGCAAAAATGATATGCAGAACCAATAGGCCTTTCATCGGATGAATTTGTCGAAATGTTGGATTTGGATGGCTGCTTTATCATCGAGTTATTAAGCAAGTTCCAGGCGTGGTTGGATTTGAGAGATATACAAGAATATTGATCCTCTTTTCCAGATGGAGTGGATTTTGAATAGTTTGCCGTGCGATTTGATGTTGTTTGAAATCAACTTCCTTTTTTTATTCTAATTGAATTGTGTAAAATGATTGAACTTCCTGGCCAAGATAATGGATTCATCAATCTTGCCTTGCAGTTTTTCAACGATCTTTTACCAGGTCGAGGCACGAAGGGCAAATTGGAAATCCATATGATGACTTCAGACATTTGCTTGACTTGATACACAGAAATTAGTCTAGTATGAAGCTCAAGCTAGAGACCGAGCCTGTCATGAGAAACATAGAAGATTTAGAATTGATCTACATAATGTTTTTTGGGTGCCTAATTCACTCTGCTAAAGATGTAACCATACTTTCTCATCGCGGGATTGTTCGTAATTTAGTGGGTGATAACGAAGCCATTTTGCGAATGTTTAACAAAATGAATGTCTGCATCACTGGACCAAGAAGAAATTTCTGCTATGTTGAGATATTCATCGAAGAGTGAACGTCATTGTGACAACGAATGAATCGATGGATGGCTAAATTAAGACGAAATTATGTGGATAGTCCATGGGCTGTAATTTCGATTATAGCTGCATCTCTGCTGCTGTTACTTACTTTGGCACAGACAATATTTCAGATTATTCAATTAGTTTGAAAAATTAAGATTAACTATTAATTTGTTTAGAATATATATATATAATTCTCAAGGGCTACATCAATGTGTTACTACAATTGTTATAAGAATATATTGTACAGCGGTCATTCTTAGAAGTTTGGCTCGAACGGTCGAGGCAATCTTCCTCAATAATTAGGTCTTCCCGGACTTCCGCCCAAAAGAGGGTCCGCCCTCCTTTCTTATCACATTGTTGAATTTTCCTTTTTGTCTTAAAAAATAACAACTAGTCGAACAAGAATTAAATTGATTATTGATCTTTAATTTGAATAGAATTATTGTTAATTATAAAATTTGGATGCTATGCCTTGCTTATTTATAAAAGATTGAAAATTTTTATATAGATCAAATATGGTTTCACCATATACTTTGTGGTCCAAAATTATTCACATCCTTTAATTTGTGGATAAAGTATTTTAATTTTTAAAATTATAAAAGAAATTAAAGAAGGTAGATAAATATCGCAAAGTATATGATAAAATCACACATCTTAATCTATATAAAAATTTTCCATTTATAAAGTCATATACATAGAATATGGAGCTACGAGGAAAATTGATGTCATGCCAACTTAAATAATATCTTAGTCTAACGGTCAATAGCAAATTGGAAATGATATATTCATAGACATATGGAACCTTCCTTTCAAAATTTTTCTCTGTCCAAGCTTCAGTACTGTTTTCGTGTCGTTTAATTTGGGAGAACCAAATTGATTGGTCAATTTGATAGTTTTGCATTCTCACCATCTGTTCTTTGGTCAGAGCTTTTGACGAATGTGTTGTTTGTACTTATGTTTGACAGGTAGATTTTTGCAAATTTTACCTGTCAACTCAGTCAAAAGGTCAACTATTTTATTAAACAACAATACTGTACTGCTAATTAAATCCAATAATAATAAAAAGGAATTCTATAATCCTTTGTAAAGAATCATTTTTTTAGTTTTAAAAACTTGTAAAATACAAATATTTAAAGCATATAATCTGCATAAAATGATGAAATTGTCTTTTTCAACCGTTCAAGGTCAACCGTTCAAGGTGATAATCTTTACTTCTACATAGCTGACATTCTTGGCTATTTAGGGCATTAAGAGTAGAAATTCTCATATACATCAAATTGTTATGTACTTGCACATTTGTAGTAGTATATACTGTAAAATATATGGGACAATTTTACAGTCTCGTTAGACGAACTGTATTTATATATATGGACAAACTATATCCATATAGAGTTCAGAAATTTATATAATATAGTAAAATTTTACAATCTCGTTGAGGGAACTATTTTATTGTACTTTAAAAATTTATATAGTACAACACCATGTGTCTTAAAATCTTGATATTATATAAAACTTTAAAACTAACATGATGGCTCTCATAACAGGATTGTAGAAGTCTCTATATAGTATAAGCCTTCAAAACATTCAAAACATGTGAGTACGGTTTCTCATTGTCATCGAGATTGTAGAATATTTCAATATATTATACTTGGTAATCCTATTTTGTGTTTTCTAATATAAATCAAATTACAGTTCCAGCTCAATTTTGGGATTGATAAAAAATTCGAAAAATATTCAATAAAGCAATATTTACTTGTAAATGCGTGAATATGTGAATTGTAATAAGGGTTAAATGTAAAAAACCCCCTTGAACTTACATCTGAGTTGCACTTTGCTCCCCTCAACTTATTTCATAAGCATTTGACCCCCTATCCCTTACTTTTTTATGTGTTGAGACAAAATTGCCCTTACTATTTTAATATTTTTTCATTTTTTTCTCTTCTTACCAATTTATTTATTTTCTCTCTCATATTTTCCTTTTATCTTTTTATCCATTCTTTCTTGCTATTGTTAAATTATTACACTAAAAGTAATTGGTTAGTTAAAAGATCTTATTTTTTCTACATATTTATAAATAATTTATAAATTAAATAAATTTTTTTTAATACAAGCAACATATATTAAATAGTATAATATAGATTTTATGAGTTTTACAAATGTTATAATTAACAAATAAACAGTTTATAAAAACATAAAATCTTTTTTCAAAAAAAAATTAAAATATATATTGTATTAAATTCGATATGTAATTTGCAGATTATTGGAATGAAAAATTAGAAATCATATTAAATATGACCTGTTAATTATACACATCCCTTGTATTAGACAGTATAATATTTTCTTACTATATTTTTTTCGATATTATACCGTAAATAAAATATTGTACATATTTTTTGATTCTATAATCTTATTCTTATACTAACCTTTTTTCTATTACCCTCTCCCAAAGTTTCATCTATGGCTCATTAACTTAATACCTCTATAATTCACACAATTTTGTATATCCCCTTTATTTTTGAATATCGAAGGAGTCAGACAAAATCTGACCTGTGAATGCATCTTTCTACTCTCTAATATTTTGTTGAAAAAATTGGTAAGCCAACTTATGCCCTTCTTTCCTAAGCATTTTCATACCTTGATTGGAATATCATCGGAGCCAACTGCTTTTCCTTTTTCATCTTCTTCAAAGCCTCTTTCACCTTTGATTCTTGACTCCTTCGATAATACATTACGTTTCTATACTCCTCAAACTTAGCTAACTCTCCTAAAATGATATCATCTCCATTGTCTTCATTGAATAGATGATGGAAATATCTCTCCCACATTTCCTTAATTTCCTTATCTCTTACTAGCACCTTATTACTTTTATCTTTGATGCACTTGACTTGGGTTAAGTCCTTCGTTCTATGAGCTTTTGCTTTAACAATTTTATAAATATCTTGCTCCCCTTCCTTAAACTCTAATTTTTGGTAAAATATTCAAAATCCCTATCTCTCGCTTCACTTACAATCTTTTTTGCCTCATTTTTAGCAAGCTTATATTTTTCAATATTTTAACACTCACTTCTACAACTATATAGAGCTTTATAGCTAGCCCTCTTAACCTTGATTTTATTTTGTACACCTTCATCCCACCACCAAGATTCCTTGTTCATGGGGGCATAACTTCTTGACTCTCCAAATATCTTCTTAGCCATTGTTCTCACTCTAGTTGTCATGTCATTCCATAAAGTGTCAAATTCTCCTTGTAAGTTCCAGATACTTTGCTCTAACAAATATTCCTTAAAAATTTCTCCTTTTTCCTTCTTTAAATTCCTTCACTTCTAGGTGATTTACATAGGTTCTTTTGCCTAATGTGATGTTTAAATCTCAAGTCCACCACCAAAAGCCTATGTTGTGAGGTTAAACTTTCTTGAAGTATGATTTTACAATCTCTACAAACCCTTCTATCCCTCTTTATTGTGAGGAGAAAGTCAATCTGTGATTTTGTTGAACCACTTTTAAAGGTAACTAAATGTTCCTCCCTCTTCTTGAAAAAAGTATTGATAATGCAAAGGTCGAATGCTGCACATCTAGAGCATTCCAAACTCCAAGATTGATTTTCCTTCTTCATTTCTTCCCCCATAACCATATCCACCATGCACTTCTTCATAAACTTCGTTATCTCTTCCCATATGTCCATTTAGATCACCTCCTATAAAAATTGCTCACCTTGGGAGACACTACCTATCATCTCATCTAAATCCTCCCAAAATTTAGCCTTAATGGACTCATCTAGACATACTTGAGGTGCATAGACACTAAAGATATTAATAGTTTCACGTCCTAAAATTAGTTTAAGGAACATAATACTATCTCCTCTCCTAGTCACCTGTACTACATCATCCTTCATCGACCCATCTATAATAACATCTACCCCATTTCTAGTCCTGTTTACTCCTGAGTACCATAGTTTAAATCCTGAATTATCTAGTAGTTTAGCATGTTCTCCTACCCATTTTGTCTCTTGTAAACACAAAATATTAATTATTCTCCTATTCATTGTGTCTACCACCTCCATTGATTTACTAGTAAGAGTTCTCAATATGCCAAGTTCTTATTCTAATCCTATTCTCTAGGACATTTTTCTTCCCCACTACCCTCCCCCTATTTTGTGAGGACCCTTGCAGATTTTTCACTATACCCGGACTCCTATGGAGATGTAGCGGCCCTTGCCCACTATTCGCAACACTCAGGTAATGTGACGCGTCGCTTACGGGGAATGCCCTAGCATTAACGCAATATTGTAGCAGATTCATCTCATAAACTTGACAAAGTTTTACGCTGGCTGTCGACCTAACGCAACCCTCCTCATTTACTTGGGGTTGGGACCGGCTATGCTAAGAAAAACTCTACACAGGCGAAGTTATTCCTCTAATAGTAAGAATTGTAAAAATTGTCAATCCTTTATATACTAATATATTTTATGAAACTCGAAAATTGTGACTTGTAAATTCATAATTCAATGGATCCCCATGAATGGCTTCGCTGATTACTTCAAGTAGTTAAATTAAAAGTGTTAGATGTTTTCAATACCATTTATGAAACCGCATTTTGTTAACTCTAAACTATAAGTTGAAACTTGTACAATGGTAATTTCTCTTGAGCACGTCGACTAAATTCGAGTCGAATATGAAATTTGCATCTTTCTATCGAAATCTAATGTCAAGATAATGATAAATAATTTGTCTAATAACTTAAATTTAGAATTAAGTTAACATTACTTACTTCGTTGTGGTCTTTTATTTATTTTTCAACTGAATCAAATTTCAGATTACAAAAGGAAGTTGAGCTTTCATGTATGTCAATTGAACCATAACGTAACTAAATTAGAAAGGATAGAATGCATGAAATTACCTTAATTCATTAGAACCGTTTCAAGTCCTTTCAATATCGGTAGTGAAATCTCTTCTTCTTTCAATACGGCTTTTTTTTTTTTTTTTGTCTCCATGGCCTCTCCCTCGTTTTGATATTTGTTAGAGCGTGCAGTCCAAATAGTTTCAATAGAATTTTTTTTTCTCAAGTACTTTTATTTTGTTATAGATGTCCAAAATCATATTTTATTAAATAGTTTCATTAGGAATCAAATTTTAAAACAATTTATCTCGTTTATTGGGAAAAGTCATAATGAAATAATTGTTGTTTAATTGCTAAATCCATCTTAGAAAATATTTTTGCTATTGTTATTGTAATTACTAAAAGGACATCCTAGAATGAATCTTT
This sequence comes from Cinchona pubescens, assembly GCA_025175665.1. Classification (NCBI taxonomy): domain Eukaryota; kingdom Viridiplantae; phylum Streptophyta; class Magnoliopsida; order Gentianales; family Rubiaceae; genus Cinchona; species Cinchona pubescens. The sequence continues at coordinate 1,887,522 of JANKKI010000367.1, forward strand.
TAGTGGTTCTATTGTAAAAGGAAATTTATTCCAGTTAAATTTAATTCCTACTATGAACTCTAAAAATTAGTTATATTTCCTTTTTCTTTCTTTAGGTGCATTTTACATAAATACCATCAGCAATTACAAAAAATAAAAAATAAAAAATAAAATTATACATAATATAGTTATTAAATTGTACGCAAGGGTAAATTTAGAAAAAAAAAATTTAAAATATCTAATCAAAATCACTTTTTTAATATAGTATAGATATAGATAGATACAAATATAGATTTAGTGAAATTAGTGGTAGATTTAAAATATGGTATTTGGGTAAGAGACAAAATTGGTTAAATTTTTGGCCAAATTGAGGGACCAGTTCGATTAAAATAAAAATGTTGAAGGACTAGTTAGGCAATGATTTCAAACTTAAAGTGTCAGGTTTAGGTGATTTGATGATTCTGCCACTAGTCAAAATTAAAAAATTAATATTTGGACGGTGCCGCCATTTGAGGACCAAATTATACACAACTATTTCGTTGAGGAACTAATTAGGTTAAAATTTAAATTGCGGGATAATTTCGATTTGAATGAAATAGTTGAGGGACTATTTTGGTGATTTGCCCTAAAAGTTTTCATCTTAACATTGATCCAGCGGTCTCATTCATTCCTTTCCGATCAACGGCCAAAACTGATCCTGCGTTTCCCGTAAGTAGTAGTATCTCCTATAGCATCTTCCCCGTCGGCATTCAGATTCCTTTCCCCCTGTGTGGCGTGTGGGCGTTTCACTTTTCCCAGCAATCTCTCTCTCTGGATCGATCAGAGACGGAAAATATGGAGGGTGAACGGAAGAATTCCTCATCAATTCCGAATGAATGAACCCCCTACGGACCGCCCTGTTCGTGTTTACGCTGATGGGATTTATGATCTCTTCCATTTTGGCCACGCTCGCTCCCTTGAACAAGCCAAAAAATCGTACCATTTTCTCATTTCTTTATTGTTTCTTTGTTGGGTTTTCTCTGTTTCTTACTCATGATTTAATTTCTCTTGTTTCTGATTTTCTTTTTTAATTTTTGCGTAATTTTGGTTGTGGATTTCGGTTATTTAGGGAGAATGCCTTTTAGGTGTTTGAACTAATGTCTCAGTGGACTTTTGGTTTGAGAAAATTTGATATTTTTTCGGGGTTAGGATGGATTCTGGGAATGTTGGGATTTTTATTCCAAATGAATTATATTAGCAGTTATGAGAGTATTAGCTTTCACTATGAATATAAGGTCCATATAATTTTAGAAATTTGCAAAATGATGTTCAAAGAATCCGCTTGAATGAATGAGGTAGCGTTGAAATGAATTGGTAGTTAAGGACATGTGCTGCTGTACATTATCTCAACAAGGAGGGGGCAGATGAATGAGAAACTTGGGTCATGCATTCTGCTTCTTTTTTCTTGATATACTAAAGTTGCGATCTTTTTCAACTTATCATGGAAAAACTGTTAAGAAGCTTAAAATCCTGGTTCAGCAAATCAGTCTTTAATGCTTCTAATACATTAATTTTACTGTTCATATAAAGTGACGATAACACATATCTGAACGCTGCCTAGATTGATGTGTAATTTTCAAGCATGTTTCTTTTAGAATGTTCTCATATATGTTATGAATCATGTGACTTGTTTGAATGTACCGATACTCTGTATAGGATTCGGGAATGGTGGATCATTTGACTTTATTTTTTGTACTTTTGTACAACATCTTATTCAAATTTGTTCCTTTTGGTAAATGAGATAATCATCAATGTTGTTTTAGGTTTCCCAACACCTATCTTCTGGTTGGATGCTGCAATGATGAAGTCACCCACAAATACAAGGGTAAAACTGTTATGCCCGACCTTTGGAGCGATACGAATCTCTCCGGCACTGCAAGTAATTTCTGTTGTTTAAACTCCAGTATTTGAAAAACGATGGTCTGAATATGTCATATAATTATATTAATACAAATGGTAAGCAAATCCAAGGTGATGTGGAACAACGAGGAGTTGGACATGCATTTTGCTCCACTTAGGGTAAATTTGCATTAACTTTCTAGGTATTATTTTGAGTTAGGTTGTTTCCTTATTTAGCTATTTTGGTGGGCTATTTTATGGACCTTAAAGTAGTAGATTTTACAGCATTTTTTATGAATAATTTATTGATCTTTCTCTCTTCTCCTCAGTTTTTTTCCATTTTCCTCATCCTCTTCCTATTTGTGTCTTTTATTTTGATCTCTTCTCCCTCCTTTCTCCTTGTCCTTGCAGTTTTTTCACTGAAAGGGGGGAATCAAACCACCTTTTGTTTGTTTTTTTTTTTTTTGGGGGAAGTAGGAGAAAGAAACGTTGCCACTATTAGAAGTTGATTGGCTTACCATTACCAGACAAAAAAGGAAAAGGAAACATGAGAGAGAGAGAGTCGAGGGAGTGATGTCTTACTTGTATAAATAATGGGTGCTCATTTAGCAGACAGTATATGAATGGTGTAAGCTTCAGCAGTCATCTGCTTTTCCACTCAGTTATTAAAATGATGTCTTTCTGTATTACTTGCTCTTTATGCTGCTTTTGGTTCTTTAATAAGCTAATTTGATTCTTGAAATCAAAATACAGGTGATTCTGTGCTGTCCTCTTCCATTTTTCTTTTCACTTTTTAAATTTTCATTTTGGGTAGGTGGGTTGATGAGGTTATTCCAGATGCTCCTTGGGTGATTACGCAGGAGTTCCTTGACAAACATAATATTGACTTTGTGGCACATGACTCTCTTCCGTAAGCTTTACAAACCCATACTATTTTGTTCTTTTTACCTCCAACGTCCTATTTACTTTGATGAGGTGCACTTCTGAATATTTCAGCCAAAAAAGGTGCGTTTCTGAAAAATAATGGTGTTTAGTTTCTTCTATCTGTTATGATCCACCACTGGGTGTGTGATAAAAATGGTTCAACGTGTGAAATAATTTTGATAGATGTTCCAGGATAACCTGTAGATACTTTCATGTCGTCACCACTCCTGAACGAACAAAAAACAAAGGAAAATGAAAGTTCATATCATTATTTTCTCTTGGTTAATTTTGTGTACGGTTTGTTAATTTTCGCTCTTAATGTCAGTTATGCTGATGCAACTGGTGCTGGCAAAGATGTTTATGAATTTGTAAGTTCGAATTATTGTTTTAGTACATCATTTACACTGTGTTTTTGGTGATTGTGAGACTTGCATTGCTTTGATTTTCGGACTCATAATTTGGTTCTCATATTCCTGTTTGGCTGCTATTAATTTGGTTTCTATTACTTTCTTGACCTTTCATTTTGCTGCACTTTGTTTTTCTTTTAACTTGTCTTCTTATTTAGTGTCCTCTTGCAAGCTGCAAAGTCATTTTTCTGCTGCTTTATTTGGATCTTGAATTCTTAAGCGAGTCAATGAGACAATGACTGTTTTTGTACGAAAATATTTGATGTGCAAAATATCTCTTTCAGGTTAAGGCTGCTGGGAAGTTTAAAGAGACAAAACGGACAGAAGGAATCTCTACATCTGATCTTATAATGAGGATTGTAAAAGACTATAATGAATATGTGATGCGCAATTTGGATCGGGGTTACTCGAGAAAGGAACTTGGTGTGAGCTATGTGAAGGTATTATTACGTGTGTTGATTGATAACTTCAATATTTCAAAGCCTTTACTGCCATATTGACCACTTTCTCCTGTCCACTGAAGGAAAAAAGATTGAGGGTGAATAGGGGGCTGAAAAAGTTGCACGAGAAAGTGAAGAAACAACAAGAAAGAGTGGAAGAGAAGGTATGCAAGTCTTCTTGTGGTATACAGTATACTTGTATTCATGTAATCATGTCACTGGTGATGTGATGAAGATGAAACATGAGATATTGTGTTCATGGCCATAATTCATAAACTATTTCATCAGAATATGAAAAAGATGCTTGACACATTCATCAATTATAAAGGTGAAATTTTAGGCTTTAATGATTGATGTATGCGATTTTGAAAGTCAAATCTTGATCCGTTATATTTGTATGCACTTTGGATTTTAAATGGAATAAGCACCAACATATTCCATGCCTTTCTATCCCTGATTTCTGAGTTCTGTCTTTGAACATGTAAAACTGTTGGTGCGTGGTATGTTATGCAGCTTTTGTTATTAACACATTCTATCTCTAATGTGTGCCATACTTCTGAGTAAAAAATTGCTGAACTTGAGGTTAAACAGTTCCAATAATTGACAAGCTGGAGTACAAACTATATTATGCTTTTAATTTTATTGGTAGAAACCGTATTTACATTATTGAATGGAAAATTGTTTTTACTTTTAAAATCAATGTCATTTTTAGTTCAGACAATGATATGTATGATCGTTGGACGTCAGCTGTTCAACGTACTTTCTGTGTTCAGTTGAGAATTTGCACTATGGGTTGTGTTTTGTGTTTATAAAGAGGATGCATCTTCATGAGCAACGTATTAAGCTTTTTTTCACATAAAATGATTAATTGATCCCTAGTTTATATCGATATTCAGGTAATGTGTTCTCTATGTTCCTGCAGATACAAACAGTGGCAAAACATCGTAATATATGGGTGGAAAATGCTGATCGATTGGTCGCTGGGTTTCTTGAGATGTTCGAAGAGGGTTGTCATAGTTTGGTAATTACCTTGCTCTCCCCTCACTTCCCTGAGCACCAAAAGATAAAGAAATTTGTAGATGAAGTACAAAAAATCCTGCAAATTTATACCTTGTGCATGCACAAAAGTATATATTGTCTAGGAAAAGGTTGGCAGGCCTTAAATGGAATGATATGATGATGAATGCAAATGGATTAGTTTCGAAAGAATTTCAAATATTATCCTTAGGTGATTAGATTTAACTTTTGTAAGACATTTTTTGGTTTTTTTCTCCAGGGAACTGCCATCAGAGACCGGATTCAAGAACAAATTAGGACAAAAAATATAAAGGGACTGATATATGATGATGTGGACGAGGATGATGATGAGTATTATTATGATGACAGTACTGATGAAGAGTACTATGATGATGAGGGTGAAGAATAGCCTTCCTTGTTATCTTATGTTTAGTGAGAAGCAGTATTTCATAATAGAAAATGGCTGTGAAAACTAATAGCAATAAGTTACTATGTTAATTTTCTGTTTGTTAGTTAGAAAGTGGGGGGAAAAAAAATTCTCAGTGCTGTTTTATCCAAAATTTGTTTGCTGTCTGCTTATGCTTCTAGAGGTGACTCTATTTGGGGCTTTGGTTATTTATGCTTCAGTGGAAGTGTTTTTGTATTTTGTAGAAAATGGCCGGTGCTGAATGTTATTTGAAACAAGGTTTAGAAACTTAAATATATACGAAGAGGTTGTAGAATTAATATTGAAGGCAGTATTTTGCTTGATCCAGAAGACACGCTTTCCTTCATATGTTGTGATATTGCAGTCATCTGTCTCCCTCTCCCTCTCCCACTCATGAGGTGTGACTTAATGATTTGTTTTAGAAAGTTCAGAAGCATGGCTATCACCAAGTCTTGTGCTGCCCCTTTCCCAAATTCTAAGCAGCACACATTCTGTATGTAAATTATGTATTGCAGCATGCTTATGGTAATTCAAAATGTACATGCCGCACTTTTCCATGGTCAAGTATCTGTTGTGTTTGCCTTCGATTTATATTGCTACATCAACAACTACTCAAACCAGTTGCCGGGGACTATTTTGGGTGGAGATGAACCTCTAACTCAGCCCCCTACCCCTTGATTATGGATCCCTATATATATTCGATTTGTCTGAAAGTAATTTTCTGATCCGACTTTCATGCACCTCCTACTAATTCATCTCATATATGGCTTTAAATTTGCCCTTTAATTTTGAACTCGAGCTTTGTTGATTGACCTTAGGTTCATCGGTCCTACTGAAACAGTGTCACAGGTATATGTATAATCTCGAGCTCACAAACATCACAACTATTGTTGCCTTTCTTCTTGGACCATTCAACTGCACATTCTTCATGTATGAGTGTAAATTTGCAACTGCATTTTGTCTTTAATGTGTCCTCTTTTTCCAACAAACTGAAGCAGAATCTGCAAACTGCTTCCTCTTCTGGGATCTCTTCATCAACTTCCTCAGAAGTTGCATCATCGATGTCTGACATACAAAATAAAGGTCAAGAGAGTAACGACTGGTGATCTAAATAGCAGTAATAATTGTATATAGGGATAAATTCATAAACCTCTCCCGAGACTTATGCTAATATCACTTAGTATTTTTGAATTTTTAAAAATATCACTTACCTTCTCTCACTTGTCAATGGGTCCCTCTATGGTGTTAAAATGCATGAAAGGATATGTATACCCCATATACCTTAGCCATATTACAAAAGGATAGTTTCAAAAACCACCCCTGAAATTTTTGACAATTTCATATCCCTCGACTCCCTTTTAATTTCTAATAATTTTTTATCATCTTATTTCTTTTTTTTTTTTTTTAAAATATGTGCATGCATTAATTTGATTACTTCGGTATGTTTTAATAAAAATCTTCAAAAACACATAATTAGTATTTTGTTTGGGAAATTACAAACTCGTAAATAAAAAAAATATATTATCTAGTAAATTTTTTTACTAGTAAATTTATGAAAATATTGCACATATTAATATATATTTGGGCATCGATTTGAATAAAAGTTTTGGATGCGTAAAACACATCATATGATATAATAAATAAATATAACTAGTACTATCTTGTTTGTAAGTCAAAACTCGAAATTGTAATATGTATTTTTCAAAAAAAAATTATAAATTTATTTATAAAAAAATATGGTTATGTAATGTGCTAGTGTGTGTTGACTCGAACAAAAATTTGAATGCGTAAAAAAAATTACCATATATTATAAAAAACAAATATGATTATGATTCAAATTTGTTTGGGAAATCCATTTCACTTACTCTTAAAAAATTAAATGAATATTTTGATAACGTTTTTAGCGTACTTATTTATTAATAATTAGGAATGTATTAATGTGTTTGTACGTGTCGTTTTGAACAAAAATTTAGAATATTTAAGTATATATAATATATAATAATAAAAAATGTTATTGGTATTTTATTTTGGAAATCATTAACATAATATAAAAATAATTGAAATATATTTTTTGATATTAATTGGTGAAGGATATGAAAAGTAACAAACTATTGTTATTTGTTAATAATTATTTTATACTTTTTTTTCCCTTTCTTCCAACCATTTTAATTAATGAAAGCTTTGAACTAGGGGTAAAATTGAGAGAAAAATAGTCTCTCTCCACTTAAATTAATTTTTTTAGAAGAATGGACTGAAAATGTTACAAAAAGTTTGAAATAAGGGAGGTAAGTGATATTTTTTAAAATTCAGGAATACTAAGTAAAATTAGTTTAAACCTCAAGGAAGGTTTCTGAAATTATTCCCATTGTGTATCTTGGCCAAACTTTACGTGGTTGTGCAAATAACATTTGCTCATGCATACAAAGTAACAATTAAAACGACCCTATAATTCGGATGGAAAGAACCAAGGATGCACTACCTTACCTCTATATTTAAAGGATTTTAATATTACTCCAACAAAAATTCTAGAAAATAAAAAATTTCAGCTCAAGCTATATTAAGTTCCATAAACTGAGGGTTTGGCATTTGAAAGGTGACAAAATTGTTATGCAGTACTTGTAGTGGAGGAAAAGTAAGAGAAAATTCTAAAAATATGCCAATTTTCTAACTTTGTTCTATTTGGGTGCTTATTTGAAATTGCTGTTCCGAAGGAGTGGAACTCGCATTCGGAGAATGCGAGTTCCAGAAATTTTTTTTAAAAAAAAAAAATTTATTTGACTGAAATATTAAAAAAAATATATCCCGAACCAAAGATCATTTTCTCTAAATATTAAAAAAAATATGGGATATAATCAAAGCAGCATATTATTAAACTAAAATACAAAAACATAAAAAATATAAACTACCTACACAAAATATATTTATAAAACATTTACATTAACAAAATTAATTATTTAAACAATATTACAAAAATATATTAAAGAAACAGGGGACTGCTGCCAAAATGAAGCATGGAATAACTTCATCGTGGGTTGTGGTACGGTGGTTGTGTTGGTTGTGGTGGTGGTGGTGGTGTAATGGAGATGGTGATTGTTGTAGAGTCAAGGAAATAGATGGTGGTGGGGAGGAGGAGGAGGAGGAGGAGGAGGACCACGAGGAGGAGGAGGATGAGGAGGAGGAGGAAGGAGGAGGGCGAGGAGGAGGGAGGAGGAAGGAGGGGGCGGTGGACTTTGGGGACTTGGGGAATGTCTCTGATCGGCCTCGCAGAAGATTAGTAGAGCCCGACCTCGCATTCGAGGAATGCGAGGTCGGTCAAACGTAAATTTTTTTTTTTTTTTTTAAATTATTTGGAACTCGCATTCAGAGAATGCGAGTTCCCACCCCTTTGGAACCCAACTTTCAAATAGGCATAGATATAGAACACATTTCAAAATAGGCATAGATATAGAAATTTCTCGAAAAGTAATTACTATCAAACTTTTTCAGAGTTACTATTTGGCTTGTATGGTTTGCTGTACATACCATCCGTAATTGCTTTCGATGAAGTTATTCCATGCTTCATTTTGGCAGCATATCCCCGAAGGACTTTGACAGATTTGCACTGAAAAATATAACATATGGGATCAGATTTTCTTAACGTATTTCGCCTGATTAAGTTGATTTATCGTAGTTTTGTGGTTCGATCTTCAAATATCCTAAAATGTCGAAGGGTTAACAAGATATGTTGATACAACGTAGGAGTACACAAATTTGATGATTTTACAGAGCAGAAGAATACTGACAGTTTGTTTAGTTTTTTGCAAAGGCCCTGAGTTCCAGCTAACACGGCCTCTCTTCTTGTGCTTAACTAGCACATCATAAGCTTCCATCTTGCTATCTGTCCATTTAAAAGCTTAAAAAAAAAAAAATGGATACCTCTATTTAAATCTGAGAAGAAGGTATCATTCTTGTTGGCTACCTGCATATTTTCCTTCTGAGCAAGACTTGAGATAAAGTTATGTTCTTAGATTGATTGTCCATCCTGTAATTTTAGGTTTGTTTAATGATTGATCCACTCAAGGACAATTGGAGATGATAATACCAAAGATATATTAATTATTTTATGTTAATTTTTTGGTAACTGGTGTTTAATATCTGGTTGTATGTACCTCGGAAAAATCAAACATCTTTACCTAGTTTTAACTCACAAATGAACACACAGTATAATGACAATCGAATCACCAACCGTGAAATTGTATTGTTAAATCCTTTCCTCTTACCAGGACACACAAAGCTAGATTAAAAAAAAAAAAAAAAATCACCCTCCTTCTATCATTTAATGACTTGAATTCATGACTAATAATGTCATAAGAAAAGCGTCTAAATTACACTTTGTTATTAGCCAGATACTCTCTTAAAACACTTTGTTTTCCCCTGTTTTTCCGTAGCAACATGAATAACAGGGGAAAATGCACTTCAACTACAGACCGCGATCATGCGGAGAGATGGAAATTTGGAGAGATATGTCAATGCCATATGATCACTGGAGGAAAATGGACTTCAAATTTATGCAAGTGAAAAACTCTTAGATGGATATTAATATGAATCTCGTGGTTTAGTTCAATGTTGCACAATAATCAGTTCATTATAGTACGTAATATGGTACAAGTACGGATTATGGTGTTTTTATAATTTGTAATATGGAGGGTTTGATTTAGTCCGGTTGCAGTAGTCTGTTCTCAGTATGGCGGTGGATAGTTGTGCTAGAAAATTTGAATATATATTTGATTGTTGATAAAGTTATGATATATATACAAATAAGTCATTATTTAATAGTATTAGAACTTTAATTGTATTAGAATTTTAGTTTTTACTAAAATTTTAGATATGTTTGATGTCTTTTCAGTGATTGAACTTAAGAAACGCAACAAGGACCATTTTTGTACGTAAATGTATTGAATTTTGATACGAATACACTAATATGGGAATTAGAGGGATAGGGGCATATTAAGAAACTATGGTTTAAACAAGAGTCAGTATAATTTTTATCATTTCACTATATACTTTTATTTATACAAATTGTATCCATGTAAGAATTTTTACGACTGGAAAATAGAAATTTATGTCTAAATACAACATCAATTCCTTGAGGCACAAACACATGCTTGGTAGGCAAAATGATGGATTGGAATTAATATATAAATTGGTTGCCACCCGATTTGATGTTCTTTGAAAATAATCTACCATGATTTATCTTGCATTGCAGGCATATTTATCTTGCATTTTCTTCTTTTAATGTGTGAAATTTGTCCTCTTATTTTTGTATGATAATCAAATATTAGCCGAATCATTTGTATTTTCTCTCGTCAATTCTGGAGATTGCAACTAAGTCAACGTTTTAAGTTAGTATACAGATGAGAATTTAGTATCTGCAGAGAGAGCTTTTTCCACAAACGAAAAAGTGAAAACAATAACATTCAACTTACAAAAAAAAAAAAAAAAAGGAAAAACGATAACATTAATTATTCGACCTGGAAGATTAAATAAAAAGAAATTTGATACTTCACCGATTCAAATGAGTGCAAGAAATTAGGGTTAAATCCACTTTGCACGCTTAAACTTGTCACAATCTACATTGCACTCCAAACTAATTTTTTGATCACTTTAATTTTTAAAATTTTTGTTTTACATTTCACCCCAAAATATGACGTTTGAATATTGGCATGTTCCATAAATTTATAGAATTTATATTTAGAAGACAATTTTACACTTATGGCAAAGTATAATTTTTATAAAGATATAGTCAACAATTTTTAAAAAATTAAAAAAAAAATTATGAAATTCTTAGGGACGGCGGCCGGCCCCACCTGCCCCTCTCTCCGTTATTTTTTTAACTATCGTCAACTTTAAGTAAAATGTCAAGAAACAAACTTAGGTCTCGTTTGGTCGGCAAAGAATTGGGCAGCTCCAAAAGTAATCTTTTTTTCAAAATTTAAATTCCATTGTTTGGTATATTTTTGACTTATTGGGAAAGTAAAAACTTTTCTCAAAACAAGGAAAGTGGATGCAAATATTGAGATTTTAATTCCTCAAATTTCATTAGTATTATGATTACTTTCCTTAGTAATTTAATCTCAAATTAAATTATGTTGCAGACTCTTTAACCCTTTTCCCTCTCTCCTTTAACTTTTTTGTGATTCAAATAATGGGATATGATCAATTTACATTCAAAATCTTATCTTCTCAACATTCAACACTCTCTGTTATTCAACCCAAATATGACTTCTCAAATTAGAATATGTCCTTTTAATTCTAGAAATTAATTTTTTATATATTCATATTTAGTCATTTTCTGTTTGATTCTGATGCTCCTTTTTATTTTTTTCATATTAATTATTTGATTGTTTAATCTTTAGTTTTAATTTATTGGTTCTAAATCAGTATTGTAAACATGATGTAAAACATGATTTAAATCTTGATATAATATTAGTTTCAATTAGGCAATTGAATCATTATTTAAACATTTTTATTCACATTTGTCATTTATTCTTGCACACTAATCTGAACTTTTTGTGTTTCTGATTATTATAAATAAAAAAAAGAATATTTATTTCTTATTTGAAATTTTACTAGTATTATAATGAACATAATGAAATAAAATTTTTATCCACATATTATGCTCGTAAGGATATTTTTGACAATCATATAAAAATTTTAAATAGAATCTGTATACTTTATTTTGACCCAAACATTAGAATATAAATTCTTACCATTTTTTTCTGACAATATTCTTGAAGATATCTAAACATAATAAAATAATCTTTTTTAACGGAATCACAATCCAAATAATTAGATTTCTGATTAACTTTACTTTTCTGTCGACTAAATGGCCTAACAAATCGTGACAAGTTTAAGGTCTCAAAGTGAAATTAAACCAAGAAGTTAAAGAATACAACAACATGACCCACAATCACTCAAGTGTTCTCTCGAATATTACATGAAAGTCTCACAAATGGTGTTGATGTCCTCGGTTGCTCCACCAAACTTCACTTTCCTACGTTGTTTTTACCCTCCAATTCTCCAGTCATGCTTTGTTTGTTGACCTTTGGCTCATCAATGCTAGCAAGCGTCACAGGTATTTTACGAATCTCTTGCTCACAAATTTCACAATTATTACTGTTGCCTTCGATTTCGGACCATTCAATTGCACATTCTTCATGAATAAGAGTAAACTTGCAACAGCATTTTGTCTTAAATATGTTCTGATGTTCTTCAAATAAGAAGAAGCAGAATCTGCAAACCGCTTCCTCTTCTAGGATCTCTTCATCCTTTTCCATAGAAAACACATCATGGATACCTAATATATGCAAAGTCAAAAGAAATCAAGAGAGTAATTAGGAGGTTATTTAAGTTGTAGTAATAATTAAAGATTGCCAAACATTTCTTGCTTAAAGATTTCACAGAATTTTCTCATGCAACATTCAGTAAATGCAAATGAACAACCGAAATCTCAAAATGATGAAATATTTTGTTGATGCAAAAAATTGTCCAAGTCCTTTGTTATGGTACGGTAGAGACTAATGGATAATTAACCAGAGTGAATTACAACCCTAATTTGCGTTGTATCTATGTCGTCTACAACTAAAAAGGAGGACTAGATTTATATTTTCGAGAAAAATTTTGACACTTAAGTCAATTACTTTATACATGAATAATAATTTGAGAGAGAAAGTTTGAAAGATAAAAGTAGTAAATAAAGTTAGTTATGAAATGTGTTACCTTGAGAATTTACTAGTTATATCAGAAATAAATGAGCTTTGTATATAATGAGCCTGTAGGCTTAAACAAAGCCTATTAAGGCCTTGTCGATTTTATTATGAAGTGTTGTTTTAATTTTGACCATGTTAATCAGTTTGATATTTTTTCATGTCATCCGCGTGAACACGGCTAATTTCTCATATTAGGATTATTTTTAAAATTTATCGCAGAGTAAATGTGATCGTTTGGCAATAATTTTTTGAAATTGTAACTCTCACACTTTGAAAATGCGTAATCCAATTGATTATACTCTAAAGTGTCTAATCAAATAGAGCCCATTTTTTTTATTTCTTAATGGAATTTCGCACTTCATTGGATTACGCACTTTTAAAGTGTATAATCAAATAAAGTCCATTTTTTTTTATTTAAAAACAATGGGATTTCGCACTTTGGAAGTACGAAATCTCATTATTTAATTTCTTTTTTGTTGAAACAATAACACTTTGCCTCCCTGCACTAAATGGGTAAATTACATTTTGCCTCCCAAAATTATAGAAATATAAAGTTTGTCCCCCAAATAACACTATTCCTCTCTTACCAATATTAAACTTATTAAAATAATCTAATTAAACAAATAAAATACCTTGGAACTATATTTTGATTTTTATGCATTTAAATTTTGATAGTGATGTGATAATTATCTAAAAATTCCAAAAATAAACTATATAATATTGCTATGTAAACAGACGTTAATGCATTTTATGATGTCGGATATAATATAATTGAATAATTTCACACATTTTCACTCCTTAAAATCCAAGTGTTATTATATTTTATATTTTTCCTAATTCTTTTAAACTATCAAAAATTAATAAAATACATGAAAAATCAAAATATGACTAAGGGTGTTTTAGTCAGTTAACTAAATTTTCTTGGTTTTTTAAAATTTTTAAAGGATGAATAATGGGAATCAGGGGCAAAGTGTATATTTCTATAGTTTAGGGGGCAAAGTGTAATTACAGTTATTATAAGGTGTAGGAGGACCATTTTGCAATTTTTTTAAAAAAAAATAATTAAAACAAAGTGCGAAATCTAAATGCCCATTTTCGCACTTTGGAGCTGCCCAATTTTAATGAGGTGTTTTAGAGGCCCTACGATATGGATCAGAACCAGTACTGGCCCATTAGGAGTGAGTTGCTTATAAAGTCTTATTATTTGAGCCGTTTTAAGGTGCTCTTGTGTGATGTGAGGACAGATTTCTCGGGGTTATAGAGAGGGACTGACGAAGGTAAACGTCTCGTGGATTAGATTTTCGTCCTTTAGGGGCAGTCGTAACAAGGTAGTTCTATAAGTTCAGGGATAATATAGTTACTAATGGCGCCTATAAGTGCAAAATCAATTTAGATTTCGCACTTTGCAAAGTGTAATTACACTTTGCCTCTGAACAATAAGTGTAATTACATTTTGCTTCCCTAAATTATAGAAATATATACTTTTCCCCCGATTCACATTATTCATCCTTTAAAAATTTTAAAATATCAAGAAAAATTAGTTAGATGACTAAAATAACCTTAGTATCATATTTTATTTTTCATGTATTTTATTAATTTTTGATGGTTTAAAAAAATTAGGAAAAAAATAAAATATAATAACATATTGATATCTTGAACTTTAGGGACTGAAAATCTAAGAAATTGTTGAATTATATTATATCCAACATCGCAATATGCACAGAATAGGCCAAATATTAAAAGTATAAACTTACTAAGAGGTATCGAAAAAATCTCAAACTTTAATAGAAATTGTTTTACCATTCAGTTAAACATTCAAATTTGAAATAATATAAAATCAAATCCAAACATTTCAAAAATTTGACCAAGAAATACATTTATATAGATTATATTGAAATATTATATAGTTTATTTTTGCTTATTTTCAAATAATTGTCACATCACTATCAAAATTTAAATATATTAAAAATCAAAATACAGTACCCAAGGTATTTTAGTTATTTACTAGATTATCTTAATAATTTTAATATTGGTAATAGATGAATAGTGTCATTTGAGGGCAAACTGTATATATTTATAGTTTAGGAGGACAAAATGTAATTACTAATATAGTGCAGGAAGGCAAAATGTTATTGTTCGCAATTTTTTTTTTTAATTTTTAATTTGGTGATTTCGCACTTTTAAAGTGCAAAATCACCATATTCTTAAAAAAAAAAAAATTGGGAAAAAGTTGTTGCGAGAGTCATAGTTTCGGAATAACGCAACAAATAGTCACATTTGCGCGATAAATTTAAAAAATCGTCATATTTTAAAAAATTGGCCCGTGAACACCAATGATTGGTGGAGAGACGGTGACTTGGAATTAGCTATCGGTGATGTTGCCTGGATCGAGGAGGATGAGTTTGGTAGAGTCGTTAAGGAAGGTCCGCCGTGACTGGGGGTGATGATGATGGTCGAGGTAAGGGAGGTAAGATGGGGGAAGGTAGGGAATACAAAGTAGGAAAGGTAAAGTGAGGTAAGATAGGGAAGGTAGAATGCTTGAACTTTAAGACTTAGACAAAAAATTGATGGCATTAATCATGATATATGGTCCGAGATGATTCATTTTTTTGCGTTATCAATTTTGATATAATTAAGAAAAAGATATTCAAAGATGAATCCATCAACATATCTGATCTCCATTCGATAAGGAACAATATGTGTAACATCAAAATAGTCCACATATATCAAATGGTGAATTTTTCAATCAAGTTGACTTTTGAAGTAAGATAATGATTTACTCATTTAGACAAATTTAACTGCCCGTAGCTTTAGGTCACGTTTTTGGTTTCAATAATTTAGGTACACCAAAATGGACAAGTAAATGGAAAGGATCAAAATCTCCATGTGTTTCAAAATCTCCATAAAGTTTGGAATTAAGGTGGATAATTGAATTGCATTCCATATATAAGGTGCAAATTGATAGCAAGCATTTTAAGAGGCAAAAAAGAATAGAATTAATCCATAAAATTAGTCTGAAGAAGGTAATTATTCTTGTTTTACATACCATCAACACTCGCTCTGGATGAAGATGCAGCATGTTTCACTTTAATCATGTATCTCCGAGCCCGAGGCAATGCAACCTTGACAAATTGAACGTAACAAAAATGTGAAAATTTTACAGTCTTATTGTACTTTAAATAATAATATTATGTGTTTTGAAAATTTATATCGTACAAAACTTTAAAACTAATGAAATGAGCATTAAGCGTTTTGGATTATATTAGTCCTTTCATGTTTCAAAATTCGGAATTATTCCCTTAACCACTATATATATATATATATATATATATATATATATATATATATATATATATATATTCTATTTTGATTTTTTTTCAGTGGTAAAAGAGTGAGTGTAATATATAGAAGTTCCACAAATCCCTATGGAATCTATTTTTCTTTCTCCATCAAACAACATTTTCTTGAAATCCATGTCCCTGAAATCATAATGAATTCGATAAACCTCAAGGAAAGAAGATTGCTGACCCCTTGCTTGAATTTTTTCAGGCGACCTGATAGCCAAGGCATTAACTTCTTTACTTTTTACCTGTATAATGGATGCCCTGATAACATTATAATAAAATGTTAGTTGCTATTCAGAAATTAGTAAATCAATCAAGAGAAGAAATATCTATAGTTCAAGTAATTACCTGTATAATGGATGCCCTGAGTTTGTGTATTTGTCCAGTTATGTAAACTTGGAGTTTCTAACTACCCAACTCAACATATTAAGGTTGAGCTCCCTTTTGTTTGTTTGTTTTTTCTCCGAGGCCTTTGATTCTTGAAACTCATAGACTAAATGAATAAAGAAAAATGCGCTATTTTAATTTGCCCACATGCAGTGATGGATGCAGGAGTTGAACATTGTGAGGGCTAGTATTATGTGAGCATAATTTTTGTAAAATTTTAAGAGAGTAAAGTCTAATTTTGATGAGGGTATAATTTTATTTTATTTTTTAAATTAAAAGGAAATAATATAGGGTTTTTTTTTTTTTTTTTTTTTGGGGGAACCAGATTATATTAACGTATAGTCATAGTTTAGAGTTTTTGAAAATTTTAGGGGAGGAAAAATATTACTCCTTCCATTTCAAAATAATTATCGTGTTAACCAATTTATTTTGTTCCAAAATATCTGTCGAGTTAGGAAATCAAGAAAGTATTAAATGATATTTTTTTTAATTTTTATCCTTAGTGCTATATTAACAGAGGAAGATTATCTACTTGGGATATTAATGTGTAATAGGAATTTTATACTTTGAACTTTTTTCGTAAAATTGATATAATTTAATAACTTTTTTAATTAGTGTGCAGCAACCAATGAAACACGACTATTATTTTGAGACGGGAGAGTAGATGATAAACACAGTGGGAGAATTCATTGGTTTTTTAGTGGCACAAAAGTCTATATTTATAAGTTTTACTGTTTTATAAACCTATACAATTAATTTAAGCATATCTAATGAATCTAGATACTAACATAAGTAATTATATAATACAATGAATCTAGACTAACGAATCTAATATTTATTACCTAAAATATATAAATCAATCGATCTAATATTTACTTTCTAAAATACATAAATCAAATATTTAACTTCCTAAAATCTAATTTTTATAAAAAAAATAATAAAATTTATAAAATTACAAAGAGACAAAAAAAGATTTTCAAACTCTTGGAGGGATCGCCCCTTTCCAACCCCTACTACATCCACCTTTGCGGCCTTGCCCAAACGCCTTATGTTGCAATGTTATAGTTTTGTCCACTACATGGATATTATTATTATTATTATTTGTCCACTACATGTATATTCTTCTTTTTAATGTCCAACATTACAGTACGAAACAATGTCCAGCAGCTTCAGCAGGAACATGAGTCTTTTCTTAGCTGTAAATATTATTAAGATTGTTTCCTCCTCTTCAGTTTTCTCGTTTGCTATTTGTTTTACCCTCGTCTATTTTCTTGTTTTGGTTTCATTATATTCTCTTCGGTTAATTTCACGCTACAAAGTTTTTCTGGTTTTTCTCGTCATGGGATTGCGACAAGCTAGATGTTAATTTTTTGGTCGTCTTTTATCAATGTCTACTATGCCAGCATTTTCCCATAGAGATATTAGTCAAGTTTCTGTTGGTTTTTGACAAAAAAAAATACTAAGTTAATCCCATATTATAACTTCTCAAAATAAATTTAACTACGAAATAAACAAGACGGATCTTACCTCATTCGTCATATCTAATGTGGTTTGGGTTGAGACACGGTTTACTACGTTATTTTCTCTAAGACATTCGCAATCGCACGAAATTATTTTCTAGGGTACGCAATAACTTCCAACAAGTTGTCTCGAGGATACAATGCATGCCTATCATTTTCTCACCACATTTAACCCTAATATACACAACTGGAATAAGAGACATAAATCTAGCACAAAGCCGTTCTTTTTGGCTATACTGTGCTTCTAATAAGCTTTGAGGGTCAGCATGTAACAAAAAATTCGCACTGTAATTATGAGAAATTTTACAGTTTTGTTAAGAGAATTAATCATTCTGTTAATTTAAGAATTTGTACAATACAAAGTTTTAAAATAAATAATATTATATTGTACAAGACTTTAAAACTAATGAATGATTTCCTCAATAAAACTGTAAATTTTTTCATAATTTATATCCCGAAGCTCAACAGATGATTGTAGAAGCGTTGTTGAGTAATTTATTGTTCAGGGGGCAAAGTGTAATTACATTTTGCTTTATTTTTTTAAAAAAATTGCAAGGAATAATGGTCGTCCTACTCCTTATAATAAGTGTAATTACACTTTTTCTCCCTAAACTATAGAAATATACACTTTGCCCCCAATTCACATTATTCATCCTTTAAGAATTTTAAAAAATAAGAAAATTTAGTTAATTGACTAAAATACTCTTAGTATCATATTTTGATTTTTCAAGGATTTTATTGATTTTCAATAGTTTAAAAGAATTAGGAAAACTATAAAACATAATAATACATTGATATTTTGGATTTTAAGGAGTGAAAATATGAGAAACTGTTTAATTATATTATATCTTACATCACGAAATGTATTGACGTAGGTTACATAACAATATTATATAGTTTTTTTTTAGGGTTTTTGAAATAATTATCACATCAATATCAAAATTTAAATGCATAAAAATCAAAATATAGTTTCAAAGTATTTTATTTGTTTAACTAGATTATCTTAATAATTTTAATATTGGCAACAGAGGAATAGTGTTATTTGGGGGACAAACTTTATATTATTTTATAGTTTAGGGAGACAAAGTGTAATTACTCATTTATTGCGGAGAGGCAAAGTGATTTCGCACTTCCAAAGTGCAAAATCTCATTGTTTTTAAATAATAAAAAAAATTTGAACTCTATTTGATCACGCACATTAAATGTGCGTGATCAATTGGATTATGTACTTTTAAAATGCGAGAGTCACAATTTTAGAAAATTATCACCAAGCAATCACATTTGCTCGATAAATTTTAAAAGCGATCCTAATCCAAAAAATTGGCCCTTGTTTATCCTTCTTCGTCAAATAACTCTAGGGGGGAAAAAAGTGCACATGATCAAGGAGGGCTGTAATTATCACTGTGACAACAATCACATTTACAATTACATACAGTACTAATTTCCAATTTCTTATTTTCACTATATATAGAATCTGTCCTCTTTCTTTCTATTATCGTCCAGTTATATTTGCCGAATCATTTGTAATTTCTCACTTTAAAAGTGGAGATAATTAATTGCAACTAAATTCTAATTTCATAGTTACCGCACAAACATGGTAGTATAACAATAAAACTCGCAACCTGGTGGCTTAAGGAAATAAAAAGAAATTTGATATTTCGCCGACTCAAATGAGTGGAAAAATACAACAATAATAAGACCCACGATTATGCTGATGATCTAGAATATGAATGACTAACAAGGAGTTTGATATCCTCATTTACTTAATTAACAATCTGAAACTCTATCTCATTTCATATTTCAAACTCTATCTCATTTTTTTTAGATGTTCGTCACGTATATTTTAATTAATAAATATTGCTTATATTAAAAATAAATATTGCTTATATTAAAATACATGTGGCAAATATGTATGCACGATAGAAGTTATACATCATTTGCAATATAGTTATGTAGGCAAAATAATAAGGTGGTTTGGACCCAATTAACTTCCATTTGCATCATATTTCTGTTTGTGTTTTCCCTTCAATTCTCTTTTCAAGCTTTGCATGTTGACCCTTGGCTTATCTACTCAACTGTGAACTTAAAAGTGTCACAGGTATGTAATGAATCTCTTGGTCACAAACTTCACAGCTATTACTATTGCCTTTTGTCTTGGACCATTCAATTGTGCATTCTTCATGAATAAGGGTAAATTTGCAACTGCATTTTGTCTTAAATATGTTCTGATCTTCGAATTTCTTGAAGCAAAATCTGCAAATTGCTTCCACTTCTAGGATCTCTTCATCCTTTTTCTCAGAAGATACATCATGATGGACATCTAAGTATGTATACATAATAGGCAACAGGAAATTAAAGGTCAAGATAAAAATTAGGATGTGATTGATTAAGTTGAAATAAAAGAATTTACTGGCAAACTTATTTTTTTCAGGATTTCATAAAATTTGCTCATGCACTATTAGTTGAATATATAAAATTCGAATTCACTTCAAAAGGACTAGATATTAACCTATGCAATGCACGAAATATTACCGTTTGGATAGCAAATAATTATCATTATTTGACAAATATTATTTAAGTTTTGATAGATTCATTTAATTGTTTTTGGAAATAATGTTGACTTTTGAAATAATAAATAATTGTTTAAATACGAAATAATATTTCAAAATAATCGTTTAGATTGCAAATAATGAGTACTTATTATTTGCTTTTCCCCTTTTTAACTATAAATAATTATAAACTATAGTAATTAGACATTATGGTCTTATTATTTTGGCTGTGGTTCAAAGGGCCAAACGACTAACTCACAGTCCGAACAATAACTTTGGAACACATTAGAATCCTTACTGACAACAGTTCAGTGGCTCGTATTCATTAGTCGGAACTCCGAACTATGCATGTTGTTAATATGTACATCAAACTATCCCTACCCTTACCCCTACGTACCACTGCTATACCAACCCCATGTCCACCTACACTGCCACCAGACCAGCGACCCATCTCCCCATAGTTCATCCCCACCTACACCACCACCAGACTACCAAGAGATCGGGGAAAGATGGGGCTTGGAGAGGGAGAGATCAGGGAAGATAGGAGGCTGGAGAAAGGAGATCAGTAAAGAGGGGAAGGGGATATGAGGAAAGATGAGAGGCAGGAGAAGAGGCGATTAGGGAAGGGAGATCGGGGAAGGGGACATCGAGAAAGATATGGAAGAGAGAGTCCAGGGAAGAGAGAGGCTAAGATAGGCAGTGGCTGATTTGGGGTTGTGGGCTAGAGTTTGAGGTAGCGAGGGGTGGTGAGAAAGGGGGAATGTTGGCAAAGAGTGGTGAGGGAAGGGATTATGGTGGTGAGGGGTAGTGAATGAGGGATATATGAGGGTAGGAGAGGAGTGGCGGGTGGGAGAGGGTGTGGGTTGGTGGTGATAGGGCTAGTTGGGGGTGGTGTGGTGGTGGCTGAGTGGGGGAAAGAAAATGAGGGTGGCAGCTATGTAGGGAAGATGCGGAAGAGCTAGGGGTTCCTTGAATTTTTTATTTTTAATTTGACTCCATTTTATTTTCAATTTGATCCCAACCTTTGGAATTCTTTTTTTTTTTTTTTCAATTTGATCACCCAAAATTTTATGAGACACTTGAATTGGTTAGGTGTATTTATGACATTTTAGTAGTAGGTGTTAGTTTTGACGATTTTCGTCTATTTTACAAATAAATTTGAAGCATGAGGGAGTCAAATGCGCATTTAAAACAACAAATAGATAAAGTGCATATTCAGTTAACCACAAGGGTCTGTTTGCATTTTGCCCTATAAATAATGGATGAATCACATTAGATGAATAGTGCAAATAATGGATAAGGTAAAACATGAATAGTGTGTAATATTATTTAGTGAATAATTATCATTTGATCAAATTGTATTTTATGTTGATCAAATAATATTTGACAAATAATTACCATTATTTACTATCCAAATAATATTTGGCAAATAATTGCCATTAAAGGAAAAATCAACAATAAGATATCTTTATACGATGAAAATTGGATATTTAACCATAAAAATCAGATGGTAAAAAAGATCATTGCTTTACCTACCATCAACAGTTGTTGTAGATGAAAAGAGTACTGACGTCTCATGTTTCACTTTAACAACATAACCCCAAGAGAATGCAACCTTGAAAAATAGCATTAAAAAATGAAGTAAAAGTTTGGAATTGGATTACCATAGTTTTCAGCATTAATAATTGTATACTACCACTTTATTCCTCCCTTTTACTTAATGTTACCCCAATCCAAATCCTTCAGAAAATATTTTGCCTATAGAATTCTGAAAATCCATGTCCCTAACACATCATAAACTTGATGAACTTACAAGAAACAATAAAACTAACCTTATTAGTTCGCTTAAGACTAGTAAAAATACAAGGTGCGAGTTGCTCAAAGTTTCCATTATCTAACTTTAAAGGGATTTTTTCCATCTGTCTTTAAAAAACAAAAATGTTAGTCCCCTACAAATTATAAATAAGGAAAATTCTATAGTCCTGTAAGGGAATCAGACTCTTGTACTTTGAATATTTGTATTGTACAATACTATATGTTTTGAATGCTTATACAATACAAATCTTAAAGTCATAATTGTATGATACCTTAATGAGATCATAGAATTCTCTAATAAATAAATTAGTGAATAAATCTTCCAATAAAGACATGTAGTCCAAGTTCAATACCTTATAACAAATGCCTTCAGATTGTGTATATTAATCAATTATTTGAAGCTTTTAATTACTCAGTTCAATTTTGCTTCCTCAGTTTTTATGTTATATATACTTGGATCCTTATACTCAAAAGGACATTTGAAACGATAAAATCAAATGTGCTACCTTAGTTTTACCGGTACCGTTTGTTGCTTATGATAGCGTACTATATGCTTTTGACATTATCCATTTTGTTTCTTTTTAGTTTTTAATTAATAAAAGTAATTCAACATATGCTACAAGCAGCATCTCTATTCTTAACTATGAAGAATTTTTATATTTCTCTTGTTAACATGTTACAAAGTTTTTCTAGTTTTTCTCACCAATATCCAGCTTTTATCCCATATTCCATATGTTATACTAGTAGATTACGTATACCTAATTAGTTAGGTGTCTTATAATCTTTCATCAATTATGCAACCTAACGAACAAGCATATGTTACAAGAAAAATTATTTATAAATCTACAAATTTTAGCTACATAATAAAATCATTCCCCGAGATAAGATGATATCTAATCAACTCCTGATTTTAAATTTTTTATTTGATTTTGTTTATTCTTTTTGTGTCACATCAGTACCTTTATTACTTTTATCATTTTTTATAGATACACCATGTTACAATTAGCTTAAAATCACAATGTTGCACTTCCAAGTACATAAAAAATTGTGAAACATAAATGAAAAGCCAGATTAGAGCCATTGATCCATATTATCTTGGAAGAAAAGCCCTACAGATGATGGAGGAGCACAAGTTATGTAACTTGTAATTGCTTCTGAAGCAAAGAAATGATAATTTGGATAGATAAGTAAATGCAATGAGATCACTTGAAGAAAAAGCCCGTGAATGTTGTGCTGAAGTTGAATCCCATAACCCTAAATCGTGGACACTGAGTTCTTGGAAATGTCGATACTAGATGGTCGCTTCATAGTAGAATTACTGCGTAAAGAGTGCTATTGTTTCCCTAATTATTTTGATCAGATGGTGCTGGGTTGATTCTTCTTTGTCTTTATCTTACCAGAGCCTGTCTCCTCTCCATCCTTCATTAGATCTAAGCTCCTCTTGTCCCTTTGTGCTCCATCTTCATCTTGTTCTATCTGTTTTGATTTTTATCATGTGTTCTAGATATTTTATTATTAGGAATCTGTGATTATGCTGCTTTCTGTGTGCGCATCCTCTATGTCCAACAAGCTAACATGTAATTTTAGATAATAGAATGGTAGTAGCTTTCTCTTTTTATTCAGTATGTGTTCACTTTGGATATTGAATAGTCCTCGTGTTGTAACCTCAGGATGAAGGAAGAGAGATTGAAGAAGAAGGTAGAAGGTGTTTCTGAGGTATTGAAGAAGAAGGTAAAAGGTGTTTCTGAGGTTATGTCATGGGTTAAATCTAGGAGCCATAAGCTTGAAGATAGGAAGAATATCTAAAGAGAGAGAGCTCCATAGCGCTCAAAATTTTTTGAAGAGCATGTTGGTGATGTTGGTTTTCTTAAAATTTGCTGTAATTGTCTCGCATTTTTTGGTTATTTTTAAGGAAACGTAATAATCTATGTGCTTTTAGAGGTTCTTTTATTTGTAACTTTAGATTGTGGAATGTCATCTGTTACTATATGAGCCTAACAAAATTCGTGTAAATTTTGTAGGACAACATAAATGAAAGAGAAAGTGACAATGATGATGCAACCCGTAATGTTGCACGTATGGTTCCTTCTTACTCTTGCTTATTTCCTAATGTTGATTTCAATGCTTTCAACCTTCTAATTAGTTGTTGTTGTATTTTTATCCAAGGATACAAGCAAATGCTTTCAGGTAAGGTTTGCTAGCATGAAACTCAGACTCAACTAGAAAGTGAGTTGAGTATATTCGAAAACCTGGCTAAGTCTTGATTGTGACATAAAGTGCAAAGACTTGGATTTAGAATCCATGTCTGTAGACTGTATGCTATCTCATCTATCAAGAGTTGGGATTATTGTAATGTAAAATATTATGTTGTTTGAATGATTTTTAGTTATAAAATAGAACTCGTGACAAAAATAAGAGTATAAAGTTTCATGAGTATTTGTCAAAAGTTATCATACTTCCGAATTTGGGCTAACTCAACTAGGTCAAAAGCTTGCTTTTACTTGGTGAGTTTGCTGAGTTACTCCTCCTTGTCATGTATATTTCCATCGAGTTGAGTTTAAGTCACTGCCGAGTTTTACTGAGCTTTTAGTCCAGTTTTGGCTTTTGGGTTGAATCTCTCTTTCTTGAACATTCAAACACACCAAATAATGTATGGATTGAAAAAGTGCAAAGTCACTTTTGAAGTTCACACCTACTCAAAGGCTAAATGTAAAAAAGGTTTTGTATGTGGGAGCTTTTGTTGAATCATTCTGATGAATATATGAAATCTATTGTGCTGCTTGTATTGTTCTGATCATATTTGGTCATCTTGTCATCTACAAGTTTCAAGTTGATGGAAAATTTAACTTTGTCTTCCAATGAAGTTTTTAAATAATCTTATTGGATTTTTGTTCTTTGGTGTTTGTACATATCTTAATTGACGACCTTGGTGGAATTAAAGTCCTACATGGACATGACAAAGTAATCGAGGGTGGTGCAGTTATTTTGACACTAAAAGACCAAAGCATACATGGTGATCGTGGAGTTAATCAAGATAATTTATAATTGTTCTTTTCCTTCATTTGTTAAATGTTTCATGCTTTCCATTGTTCATCCTTGGGGATTGTGCTGAACTCAGATTCCTAAGGTGAAAATTGCCTGTTATATGTCAGAGGTTGATGTACTTGAAAACGTGGAAATTAGAAAGTAGAAACAAAGAGAAAATGCATATAAAGCTGCAAAAAAATAAAACAAGAATTTAGGATGACAAGTAAGTATTCCATAATAGTGGATATGAACATTGGTTACTCTAAAAACTTTATAACTAACTCCACAAAATAAGTGACTTTTCTTGTTTGCTGTCATATAGGTTTAATGAAGAGACTGGTTCTGAAAGAAAGACACTCCTATAGTATGATAATCCAATTGCTGATAAAGTAGAGTTCGTGTCTAGTTCTCTTTCTAGGGAGAGCAATGTTGGCATGGTGGTGTCTCTCTTTGTCTGATACTCTTTTTTGGTTATTTTAAATTATAATTTTTTTTAAAAAAAATACCACTATTATATCTTGTTCACGTAATAATCCACTACCACTATTAGTTTCTGAATTTTCTTCTTATAGTATTGTCAATTCCTCAGTCAGCATGCTAGATTTCAGTCTGACAATTAGTTCTTGGTATATTGATAACATCATAGTTAGTACAAACTTGAGAGATATTAAAAAAAACAAAAAGTATCTACTATCAAAATTCAAAAAGAAGGACTTGAGTGAAGTGGATACTATCTTGAGTACAAAGGTGACTGAATATAGTGGGATTTATGCTCTAAATCATACTCACTATATTAAAAAGGTGCTTCCAAAATTAAATCATTTAAACGTTAAAGAAACTTCATCTTCATATGATGTAGCAAATATACTTTCAGTAAATATCGACGGTCAATAGAATAACTAAAATATGCTAGTGCTATTGGAAATATAATGTAACTTATGCAATGTATAAGACGAGACATATCCTATGTTGTTTGTAAATTGTTAAGATCTAGAAATAAATCTGGTGTTGTTTATTGGAAAGAAATAAGGAGGCTTCTCGGTTACACAAAGAGAACAACAAATTTTGGATTATTTTACAATAACTATCCTAGTGTATTATATGAATATAGTGATACTAGTTGGAAAATTAGTGCAAGTGATAAGAGTTTTACATCTAATTAGGTGTTATGCATGTCGTGGCATGGTTTCTTGGGTGTTATGTATAACACATTCTATCATAGAAACTGAATTTATAGCCTTTGTAGCGGCCAGCGAAGAGATAGAATGGTTGATAAATCTATTATTATACTTGTATAAATTTGTATCCATATAATGTGATAACTATTTCTTTGCATTGTGATAGTAAATTTACATTGTCTAGAGGATTTAATAAAATATATAGTGGTAAGTTTAGACATACAATCTTAAGACATGCTTATTTCAGACAACTAATCACGAAAAGTATAATCACAATTGCCTATGTAAAATCAATTAAAAAAACTTGACGAATCTATTCACTAAAGGACTCTCAAGAGATATGATTGATAGGATGATTAAGGGCATGGGAGTTAAACCTATAGAATAATTAAATTAATCACCATAGTAGAAACTCGACCTTTACTAGTTCACAAATAAACCTAAAGGTTTGATGAGAAAAATAAGGTATGTTTTGTGAATGTGACTAAACATTAAGGCACAGATTCGCTGTCTTTTAACTGGCTTTTCTTCTTTGTCAACGCTACTAAGGACCTATAGGTTTGCCTACTTGACTTATGAAAGATAATGAGAATGGGTTATTCAAACAAAAAGGAAAACAGGCCCTACTTAGTTTCGCAAGCCTTTGTACGGATTAAGTATTTTTACTAATACTACTATGGAAGGATGAGCAAGTGCTCTTCATAAAGTACAAATTTAGTAAAGGACTTATGCGCATGCCAAGTATTTATGCTTTGGTGCTTCACCTATATGAACAAAAGAAATGGCGTCATTTCTAACAAAATTGGGTATAACTTTTGCAAATATTCATGAAATTAGAAAGATTCACATCGTCATAATGGTGCAAAAATACCGGTGAATACTTCAAGAAATATTGATAGATTTAAGGTATATTTTTTCAGTTTGGACATATTGAATCGTGATTCAATATTTAAGTATAATCATTGATTTAGTTCAAATATTGAAATTTTCCATCTTTTAAGAGTAAAACTTAACAAGTACCTTAAAATTTAAATTCATTGAGAAATTAGTTTTATAAGTTAAGTGGAAATCTTTAGAAACAAATGTTTTTGTTGGAAACAAATGTATTATCTCTAAAATCCCAAAAGTTCTACTAATGGTTCAGATTCTTGAGCAGACTTGGGGTCTGTGATCACACTAAAACTGAGAAATGAAAATAAAGAATAAATAGTGCCTTTTAGTTTGTTTTTAAATGGTAGCTTATAAAACTAATTTGAAAGTTGTTTGGAAATTGTTTAACACATAATTAAGTGTTGATAATTTTGATTTGAAATATTTGTAACTTCTCTTGTGATGAATTAATGCAAATTCAAATCAAAATGTAACATCTTTTTGTTTGAATATTGTCGAAAGTTCATGAAAATTCATTTAAAGGGGTACAAGTTAATTTCTTAGAGTTATCAATCAAGTGGTATAACATTTGGTTGTGTGTTTGATGAGTCTATAAATACAAAACTCTATCAAAGGCACAAAGAAGATACGTACAACATAAGAAATTAGATTTTATTCTTCCTCTTCTTGGGTCTATTTGGCATACTGTAATATATTTTTCCATGAAATATTTTCCATGATAAAAATTTTTCAAACATAAAATAATCATTTTCCTCATTATTTTCAGGTGTTTGTTTAATTATTTGGTTGAAAAATTTTTCCTTATCACTAATAAGAATAAGGACACCATATGACTAACCGCTCCATCATAATACTTCTACTTTCCCAACTTCCCAACTCTCTGCCACCATACTACCGCTTCCTAACTCCTTGCCGCTACAGAACCACCATATGACCTTGGTTCAACAACTCATTGCCTGCCAGAGATGAGAAAGAAAAGAAGCAACAAAATCTTGTTTGTCCTCTGCTCCAATCTCCAACAACCACCCATTTTGTCTCTCATAAACGTCGATCTCCATCTAACTTGTGTTTATCAAATCTCCTCTACTTCTATGTGTGTTATGATATTGATTTGTGCACGTGAGATAAGAAGATGAAAGGAAAGAATGAGATTGGCTGCTTCACCAATGGATAAGTGGTATGGGTATTGTGTTTATCAAACTGGTCATTTCTTTTGAATCTTGTAGGTTGAGAGCCACCAACTTTAAAAAAAAAAAAAGGAAATAAATTACGTACTTAGCTGTGTACGCCATTTTACACCTGTGAATGGAAAATAATTTTAGAAAATTATTTTCCTAAACTAAAATGCAACCAAATACATGAAATTGATGAAAATATTTTCCTGAAAATATTTTCAGTTCAAACAAACATATCCGTAGTCTCACACTTGTTTTTGAGTGTTCAAGGGAAGAACACTTATGTTATTAAGTAAGTGTTTTTGGTGTAGTTTTGGTAAATCCTAGAAGTCATATTTGCTTGAATCCTTCAACAATTATTTCATAGTGGGAGCAAATAATACTTTAAGGACAGAGATCACTTGCATCAAAGTCCTACCAATGTTGGGTTTTTCCCCAACAAAAGAGTTTAATGCAATGATAGGAAGAAGGAGAACAAGAAAGGAACTAAAACAAAGAGTCATATTGATCAATTGATATACAAAAGTAGGTAGAGAAGATTTTCGTGAAGATATGTGAAAATTGAACCAAATATATCAATAAATATCAACATAAAAGCAAGAAGTATCTTTCCAATGTACAGGAAACTGATAGCCAGTTGGGACTTTTCCTGCTAAGTATCAATAACCCGAGAAATGAGAGAAATGCAAAGGGTTTGCTGATTTCAAGATTCTTTTTACTTATTTCCTACAACAATCCAATGCAAAATTCACAAGGTAGTTCCCCCACCCAATCCCACATTCTAACCCCAAAACCTGAAAAATTATTCAGCTAAAATTTGTACATAATCGTCAATTGGGTTCATATAAATAGAATACCCAAACTTCAAGTAGCACTTGTAGTTTCTTTTATTTAAGAAGCAAGGAAATTTACATGTTAAGGATGAATTTTTCATGAAATTACATTTAATGCATGCTTTTCACATCAAATACTTTGTGGCAAACTAGGTGAAGAAGAATAAAATGAAGGTTCTAATTTTTTATTATTGAAAACTAGTGGAAGTAGGAATAATTCAATACAAGAAACAAAGTTATTATTATTTGATTGTAATATGACTTGTGAAATTGAGCTAAAAAAATTGCTTCCCTACAAGATTAACATCACCACCATAGAAACAAAGTGTCACCATCATATATATTACTTCATATTGAATTGTTTTAACATAAATCCAACTTAGGTCCAAGAATACAAGACAAACCTCCAAGATATTAGTTAAAAAACTAACCACAGAGTCAATATAATGCGTGATCAATTAAGAATAATCCACCATGAGACTAGATAGTGTTTAGTGTAGATATATATATTTATTTATTTCAAGTATTTCTAGTAAAGATCTACTTGTATGCATTTCTTCAAGGACTCATTCGACTTTCTATCTTTCAATATAATCCATTTGATGATCTATAGACTATTTAAATTTGACATGTAATAGTGCATATTATTGATTCAATTATGTAGAAAAGATGCTACTCATCCTAAAGTTGCAAGGATTCTACCTTGAAATGAGACATGTAGATGATACATTGCAATATTTCTTTTTTCTTAATTTTAGGAGTTATACAGTTTGCCTTTTATTTAGGTCCAAATAGAAAGAATTGCCTTTGGATCAATAATGCATATAATATTTTGTGGGGAACTTATGCAAATTAAATTTTAGGGTGTAATGTTTGTAATTCACTACTTGAGGATGAAAAGATTTATAGACGTAATTATCCCTCTATAACAATCTATTTGTAGTTAGAGAATGTATACATTTATAATCTCTTGTGTCCCTATATATGTTGTTTGTGAATGAATTATGAAGTTAAATAAACAATGTATTCCTACAACGGTCAAATTAAGAACATTTTCTTATATGCTTTAGAGAATATGGTTGGAATAGTACCATTTTAACTGTTATTTGCTTTCAATAATATGAATTTATCTTACTAATTTAAATATGCTAAACCTAAGCTAACATTTTCCCATCTGTTTGCTAACTACATCCTTCCATCTTAATGGCTTTCTATTGTCCAAGGAACTTCAGTCATAAAGACAAGGAAGAAAAAGATCCTTTTAAAACACGTACTTGAGAGTTTCTAAAGGACCTCAATTCTACAACATATCCGGTCCCATGTTTTTTCTCCACGAACCACGAAGATGTAGGTTACTTCATCAGTTTCTTGCAGTAGTTCTCCATTAAGTTAGTTTCTATAAGAAAATTACCACTTTACTTGGAGTTTTACAATCACAGTAGATATTCAGATCATTTGGAACTAAATCACTTGTTTTGGTCGGTGGGAAATTACAATTGGAATATGCACAATTTTCACGACCCAAATTCTCTTAAGAGAAATAAATTGGACAGAGAGTTTCCAAGCTCAAGCTCTTTTAAAGAGCTCTATATATAGAGATTTAATGTCTTTATCTTCTTGGGTAAAGAAGCAGGAGGTGGCTTCTCCTCTTGAATTGAAGCATGAGTTATTGATTTTGGAGCATAAGATGTTCAGGTAAAGAAACATGAGATGGTTCCTCCACTTGAATTGAAGCATGAGCTGTTGAACATCTCATGCATCCACTTTCTCCTTTTTTTCTTTTTTAATTAGAATCGGGTCGAGTCAGCCCATCGTGGGGAATCCACTTGTTTATTCTACATTCTCCCACTCGCTTATGGTGGGTAGATCCATCAAATCTTTCATCAATCTCTCTGAAAAATCATAACTATCATACAAGAAAATGGGTCGTACAACCTACGAGTACACCTGCACTGGGGAGGTCAAAATATGCACTTGTCAAGGAAAACATAGCGGTTTCAATCCCAAAAAAATATTTGTTATGTCTCGTTGTGCCCCAGACTCATTTTGATTCACCAATCAAAGTATACCTAATCTCTCAAAGGTCATACTTGATATCCTCAATTTATTATATATTCACAATCATGTTTCAACTCAAAGGGAAACATAATTTGTCGACTAGCAAATACATGTGAAAAGTGTAATCAAAATAGTCTTCCCTTTAAACAAATGTTACTTGGTAATGAATAAATTATTTTTCCAGTCATGTGTGGAAGGTTGAATCAAATCATGACCATAAGGAGGATCACATGTTAAAGTAGCGAAAATTTATTCACCACCTCGTATCATAATCAAAAGATCACATAGGACACAATCAAATGGACTCATAAAAGTGAGAAGGGAAAGATTTACATAAATAAACTCGCTCACTTCTCTGGAAGGTTGAATCAATCATGACCATAAGGAACATGCTAATTATGGTCATGCTAAAGTAGCAAATATTTACTCACCACCTCGTATCATAATCAAAAGATCATATAGGGCGCAATCAGATGAACTCATAAAAGTGAGAAGGAAGAGATATACATAAATAAACTCACTCAGTTCTCTTCTTTGGTCATTTGTAGCACATGTAGTATGAACCACATGCGATGATGGAAAAACTCTATTGATAAGAGTGTGTGTCAATTTCTATATATACTACCATACGGATCTTAGCTCAATCACAATATCTCCTGTGCGCCTAGCCTGAGTCTTTAACAGTTCGCTATTACAAGCGCCTTGTTAAGACCTTGCATCTAACTTGTATAAAATTACCCAAACTTACATAATCGTGGAATATCATGTTAGTTCTATACAACATTTAGACCTCATTTTAACCCCTGTCAATGTGACATTTTCATGTTACAAACTAATTAGTGCCTAATTAGGCTAGTTGTCATTTTTCAATAGTACGTGTTTAGTTTCATCTCAACTCGCTCTCATAGTATTTGTGGCGGTTATTCATATGAGAGAGTTGACCTATGTTTGGTGACATACTTATCATAATGTATATCAATGCTTAGCAAGTAAATATATAAATTACAAATATCATATGCATTCATTGCAAACATGATTTATTTTCATTGCCATTTAAAACATAATACAATATATTATCACAATCTACACAACCCTAGATGTTTAACATGCTGCAAATGCACATCTCAAGGAATTGGTTTAGTAAGAAGATATGTATCCATCTTATGCGTAGTTATATGTTGTGAGGTCACTTCTTTTTGCGCTACAATATCACAAAATGATATTTTATGTCTATTTAAATAAACACATTTTGTCCTACCATGATGTTTTGGTTCTCTAGTATAGTTAATGGCTACTTGACTATTATAATTGATAAATATAGATACAGAGACAGTAAAGACAATTTTTGAATTTTGTAAAAATTTTAAACCTGGTAGCCTCTTACACAGCTGCTGCACATGCCACAAACTCAGCCTCTATGGTAGACAATGCTATGCATGTTTGTTTCTTGTTATCCAAGATATGGCACCATTTTTTAGCAAGAACCTATATCCTGATGTAGATTTTCATTCATCCAGGGCCCCACTCTAATCTCCATCAAAGTAACCTACCAATCGTAGATCACTTCATTGATAACATAAGGCATAATTGGAGGTGCTTTTAAGATATCTCATTATCCTCTCTATTGCTCGCTAGTGAGCTAGTCCAGGAGTTTGTTGACATCAACTTACGATACTGACTGCGTAGTAAATATCAGGATGAGTATACATCATGGCATACATTAAACTTCTTATGGCACTGGCGTAAGGAATTCCTTTCTATATTATTCATTTCTTTTGAAGTCTTAGGGCACATTTCTTTTCTACGGGGATCGTCTTTTGCAATCGGTATGTCAATAGATTTGCAATCTTGCATATAAAATCGTTCAAGAATTTTCAAAATATAAGGCTCCTGTGAAAGAGCAAGAAATTTTTTGAATGAGCTCTTTGGATTTTAACTCCAAGAATATATGCCGATTCGCCCATATCCTTTACTTCAAATTTTGAAGATAACCATTTTTTGATGGCAATAACAACAGTTATACTATTTTCGATCAATAGAATGTCATTCACATAAAGTGATAATATTACAAAGTTATCTTCAAACTACTTCATATAAATACAATTCTTCATCGATCATTATAAATCTATAAGAAGTTATGACTCAACGAAATCGAAAATATTATTTTTTTGGATGATTGTTGAAGGCCACAAGATTTGGCTGCCAACATCACTTGCAAGAATGAATAATCCTAGAGAAGATTTCTTTAGTACCATCTACAAAAAAATGGAGAATATAGGAGATTCATCAAATCAGCCATAGAACTTAGAGAGGCTGGATTGAAATTTGAGAAAATTGAAGGGGCTAATAGCCTATTTGATATAAATTTCAAGAATGGTGTGCTACAAATTCCTCAATTAACAAATAAAGATAGGTCAAAGTCTTTTTTTCAGGAATCTTCTCACACAAGAACAATATTTCTGCAGGGATACTCGATTGAATTTCATAACAAGTTATGTGAAATTCTTGGATTGCATAATAAATTCTCCAACCGATGTGGAAGTATAGCTATGGAATTATTGATAATTGGTTAGGGGATGATAAAGTGGTTTTGGACATTTTTAAGATAGGGGACTCAATTATTTTGTGGCCTGGCATGATGATTTTCATTATGCTGGTATTTTCAATAGAGTGAACATGTATTGTAATAGATGTATTAATCGCTGGTTAGCCAAATTGAGCATCATTATCTTACTATATACAACGTGGGAGTCAACTTTGATATGATTAATACATCTATTAGCATGGTATCTCCATTTAGACTCCTTAAATTACTTTTTTGAACTTTTTAAAATTTTTATAACTACCAATGTTCTTTAATTTGTTTGTTTAAAAATCTTTAAAAAAAATAGTAACTACCTAAATAACTAACAATTTTTTGATAGATAATAAAAGACAAACTCTCAACTATCGAGATAGTAATCATACATCAATGTATGTATAAAATAATTTATAAATAAATATAATTTCCGTATTGAGTAAGCATTTTTCACTAGTTTGAATAGTCCGTGGGGAGTTCTTTCAATTTTTGTAACCTTTGTATTACTAGTACTCACTTTGGCACAGACAGCATTTGGTATTGTATCCTATAAGCAAAGTGAAACTGTGATTGCTGCAGTGAATTGTAGGGTATAATGATTTATATGTCATTAAATTTTGGTTATATAAAATGTGAAAATTTTTATAATAACTGATTTAACGTTTATTCCTCACAAACATAGAAAGGGACCTCAGTTGTGGGAGTTCAAGAAAAGTGAAAAAAGTTTATTTTGAGAGGGAGACCTTTTTTTTTTTTGATGAAAGATTGAGACTTCATTTAAGGTATTAGGCAAATTGCACTTTAGGTCGTCAATCGTTATTTTACGGAGTCTTCAGGCTACAATTGTTGACACTTTACCGTCATATTTTCATTTTAATTTAAGGCTCTAAATGAATTTAAACTATTCGATACTTAAATCAAACTCGATTTGGTAAGAGTTCATTTGGGCTTAGTTTCTTAATAAGCAAAGTTTGAACAAAATTTAGCATTCGTTAATTTTTTGTATTCACCTCGAATTCGGCTTGATAAGTTAAATATTTTAAATTTACATATAAAAATTACAAATTAGTCAAGAGCGATTTGAGTTCAACTAGATAAAAGTATATTTAAGTTTGAGTTGTAAGATAAACAAGTTAAATTTGAACAAATCTCATATTCATTAAAATAATCAAACAAATTTGAATATTAGAGTGTCTGATTTGTTTATATTTATTTATATCCTATTTCAATTTGACTAAATTCTTTAGAGATTAATCAGTTTTAGACAAAAATGAAACAATTGATTAATTGGATTACAATAGAAAATATAGGTGTTCATCATGATCTACCGACTCAGAAAATTCGCCGAATCAATCTGCTCCGAACCAGAAAAATAGAGTATCCGAACCGCATTCTGAAACCAGGTCAGTGGTGTGAAATAATAATGCCAAGTTGCAATGCTATCGTAGGCACCCAAAATTAACAACTCTCAATTATATTGTAGTAGTGGTGAGTACAGGTCGTCCCACAGAGAACGGAGTTTATTCTCATGCTAAATGGAAAAAGGGGGTTTTTGTTGAATGCTTTTGAACTAAAAACTAAAACAGTAAAATAACTAAAGGGAATTCGATATAAGGAAATTCTTGGTTTTGGTCATATCCACCATGGCAATTTCATTAGTCGATCCTTGACACACAAGATAATTCAATTTTATATTAAGCACTAATTGAAGAATTAACCCAAACAAATACCATGATTATTCAAAGTTGATTCTTATTTCTTTCTAAAGTTGGTTAATTTCAAGCACGCGATCCAATTAACCCTAACTATTAATTTAACCCAAACACGCGCCAAAGATCAATTTAATAGAAGATTTAAAATCAACAAGAACAATTAGGCTAATTAAACATAAACACATGCAATTATGCCAATTAGATGATTAATTTCCCTAAATTTAATAACACTAATCAAGTAATTATCAAACTTAGTTGCTTCACAGATTAAATTAAGCACACGAGGTTAAAACAATCTAACAATAGATTAATTCTAATAACTTAGTATTCTGCAGCAATAACAAGTTAAAAAGAACAACCATAAAATTAATTACAGAAAAATAATCAATACTTGAGATAAAAGTAAATAAGTTCAAGCAAAAAGAAGTCTCACAACTTTGTAGAATTGACCATGGCTTCAATTTCCTCTACCAAGAAAAGGGTTTAGGCACAAAGTGCCATAAAAGAATAAAGAAAAATTTCTACTGCACCTAAAAATCCTAGCCAAA
Organism: Cinchona pubescens; assembly: GCA_025175665.1. Classification (NCBI taxonomy): domain Eukaryota; kingdom Viridiplantae; phylum Streptophyta; class Magnoliopsida; order Gentianales; family Rubiaceae; genus Cinchona; species Cinchona pubescens. The sequence goes on from JANKKI010000367.1 coordinate 1,923,957, forward strand.
AGAAAATAAAAGTGTCGATTTTTTCTCTCACCCTAAATGGGGTATTTATAATGAGTACTTAGGGTTACAATTAAGTCTACGGATAAGAGCATGAAATTGGGTGAAAAAGAGTCCAACCGGGTGAAAAAATCTGTCAAAAACTCAAAAATACGCTATTATGCTGTTTCGGGCACACATGCGCTGCCTATTTTGGACGCATGTGCGCCCTAGGCAGTGCTGGAAAGTCATCTTCTAGTTCTAGAGCACATGCGCTGCACAACTCCAGTGCATGTGCGCTAGGCTTCACATGGCTTCGATTTTGACCCTAATGTATACCAAATTTGAAAATTTCTAAACATGAAAGTTGTAGCTCTATGTCTTATCTTTCCAAAACATCTTGAATCACCTCAATTGGAGCTCATATAAGAAAGTTATGCTTAATCTACCAAACTATGTCAGAATTGCTCCTCGCTGGTACACATTTTCCAACTTTGCAATTTTGAATAACAAGATGCTTATAGAATCCTAGAAAACTCAAAACATAAAAGTTGTAGAACTATTTAATATATTTTCAAATCATCCAAAATCATCTCAATCGGATCTTGGACTCGAAAGTTATGCTTGAAATACAAAACAGCATCTAAAATGGCTTCATACTCGTGCATGTTCCACCCTTAGGATTTTCTTTCATCTTTTCATTTTTTTTAGCTCTTTTCACTTTAAACCTACAAAAACTAATAATAACCAAATTAAACTCAATAATAACTCAAATCTTACTTACAACACATAAAAACGTAATAATTGACACATAAAATATAGCACAATTATGAACTTATCAGTCGGTAGAGGGCCAGATCGTTCAAGTAGAGAGTCGAGTAGAGGGTCACATTTTAGTGACTTGCCGGAAACTCAACCCAGTCTATTTCAGGGATAAATTTATAAATTTCCTTAATAGGGTTTCCTCAAAGTTAGAAGTTAATAGGATTATTATTACACTTAGTATCATTTCGGAATATGAAAAAAGAGCAACCTCTCACAAATCTCATATCTTCTTCTTATTCTCTTCCTCACATCCTCTTCGTTTTCCTCTAATCGTCAATCACTTCTTTGTTTTCTCTTGTTGGGATGTAAATCTGTCTGTTGAGATATAAACATTATGTATTTTTTCTAATACTTGAAGACTTTATTATTGTTGTTGCCTATCTGTTGGAATGTAAGCATGGTGGGATGTAAAAAAATGTATGAAATTAAATTGATTAGCATTATTTTTATTTTTATATTTTATTGTATATAGGGTCAGGTACTCAGTCTATCATACCCTCTTTTGCTTGTGTCCAGTTGGCCAAGTACTTGCTTTGTTCGGATCAGATAGGCTGTCAGAATTTTTTTGATTCGGTTAGAAAGAGTCGAATATGCTTTTTTGACAAATGAACTGTGTACCCGGTCCATAAGCACTCCTAATAGAGAGTAGCTTGGTTTCACCATGAAATACCTACATCTAATACTTTGGTGCTTATAAAATCAGCTGTTAAAGATAGAATCTGGCCAACAATACTCAACTTGGCAACCTAAGGGAATAAAAAGAAATTTTGTACTTAATCAACTCAATCGAGTAGAAAAATACAGCAATATGACCTATGATTATGTAAAAGTGTCGATGATCTCTCCAATATGAACAACAAATACAGGACTTTGAGGTTATCAGTTGCTTCCCCCTTTTCTTTTGCTGACTCTTTGGCCGATTGTCTGCACCATGCAATATAGAACCTTATTATCATTTGTTTAAAAAAATAAAAATCTACTCTTTCCCTACATTAATTGACTCGAATCCATAACCAATAAATTATAAAAAGACATCTTACATCATATTTCTGTTTTCGTTTTCCCTTCGATTCTCCATCCAAGCTTTGTTTGTCAACCTTTAGCTCACCTATCTTTAAAAGTTTCACAGGTATGTTTGAATTTCTTGGTCACAAACTTCACAGCTATTGCTATTGCCTTTCGTTTTAGACCATTCAATTGCACATTCTTCATGAACTTCTAAGGGTCAATTTGCAACTACATTTTGTTTTAAATATGTTCTGATATTCGAGATTTTTGAAGCAAATTCTGCGACCAGCTTCCATTTCTAGGATCTGTTCATCCTTTTCCTCAGAAGATACATCATCATGGACATCTAATTATAGATACAAAGTTAACAAAAAAAAAAGGATCATCATGGACATCTAATTATAGATACAAAGTGGACAAAAAAAAAGGTTAATAACACTTTGCTCCCTGAACTATATGGGTAATTACACTTTACCCTCTTGAACTATAAAAATATACACTTTGCCCCCATTCACAATATTCATCTTTTCAATATTTTAAAATATCAAGAAAATTTAGTTAGATGACTAAAATACCCTTGGTACTATATTTTGATTTTTATGTAGTTAAATTTTGATAGTAATGTGATAATTATTTAAAAATAAGCACAAATAAACTATATAATCTATATCAATATATTTCTTAGTTAAATTTTTAAAATTTTTAGATTTCATTTATAATATATTATTTCGAATTTGAATGTTTAACTGTAGTGGTAGAACATTTCCAGATGGGCTTATTTTCTATATATATTGTAAAGGTATTGTATAAAAATATAATTTCTATAAGACTTTGTAATTTTTTTAATGTCTCTTAGTATTTTACAATTTTAATATTTGACTTAATCTGTACAAATTACGATGTTGAATATAATATAATTCAACAATTTCTCACATTTTTCATTCCTTAAAATCCAAGATATCAATGTGTTATTATATTTTATTTTGTTTTCTAATTTTTTTGTAACTATCAAAAATTAATTAAATAAATGAAAAATCAAAATATGATACGAAAGGTACTTTAGTCATCTAACTAAATTTTCTTAATATTTTAAAATTTTTAAAAGATGAATAATGTGAATGGGGGCAAAATGTAATTTTTATTGTTCAGGGGCAAAGTGTAATTACCCATATAGTTTAGGGGGGAAAATGTTATTAACCCAAAAAAAGGTCAAATTAGAAATTTTTCTCTTATAGGATGTGATTTTCTAATTTGCCCGCATTTTCAAAATTATTCTTCAATAATATCCTCATTACATGTGTAACCATCTACTAGCTAATTTACTTCCTTCCATCCTCTCCACTTTTGACTACCATTTTTTTATATTAATAATATTTTTATTAGTTTTCCTTAAGTTTCCACAACTTGATCTTTTTCTTTGAATTTTTTGTAAATTGTTTGTAATTGCACACCCATGTGGTGTGCCTTTAGCTCTAACAATAGTAACAATAATACTCAACTAGGCAGCTCAATGGAATAAAAAGAAATTTGATACTTCACCAACTCAAATGAGTAAAAGAATACAATAATGTGACTAAAAATTAATAATTTGGATGCCCTCAGTTGCTTTAGCCCTATTTCTTTTTGCGTATTCTTCGGCCGATTATATGCACGAGATAACTTATACATAAAGTGGTTTTGAACCAACTTGCAATCAGCTCACGTTTGTGCTTGTGTTTTTTTCCCTTCAATAATTCTCCATTCAAGTGTTGCTTATGATCTATCCTTGAAAGTGTCACGGCTATGTTATGAATTTCTTGGTCACAAACTTCACAAATATTACTATTATTGCCTTTCATTTTGGACCATTCAAATGCACATTCTTCATGAATAAGGGTAAATTTGCAATTGCATTTTTTCTTAAATATATTCTGATGACCTTTGAATGACTTGTAGCAAAATCTGCAAATGGCTTCCACTTCTAAGATCTCTTCATCCTTTTCCTCAGAAGATACATCGTGATGGACATCTAGTTATAGTATATACATAGTGGACAGAAAGAAAAAGAAATTAAAGGATCAAGATAGAAACTAAGAGCACTTGAATAATTAAGTTGAAATAAATGAGTGTTGGAGGACTACTTAGTTGGGGGACCAAATTGACTATAAATTTTTATTTGAGAGACTAAATCAATTAAAATTGAAGTTGAGGAACTATTTCAGTTTTATTAAAAAAATTTGAAGACTACTTAGGTGATTTACGTACTTGAAACTAGGAATTGAATAATTAAGTTGAAATAAATGAATGTTGGCAAACTTTTTTTTCCTTGAGGATTTCATAGAATTTTCTCATGCATGACCAATTTAATTAAGGGTTAACTACACTTTACACCCTTAAACTATCATGCTTTTACACTTTATACTCTAAAGTACTAATTTTGGCAATCAACAATCTTTAACTTTTAAATTTTCTCACATTGCACTAATTATTCAATGGTGAATAGAAATGAGTCTTGTAATCTTAAGAGGTAAAGGAATCTAAGAATCGGAAGGTGAGACTCATGACATTGATTTCGACTATTATTTATCAGATAATGATTTCTTGTTATCGCCGCCAGAGAACGTGGTTCTTCTTCAACAAGACCAACCAGAGATATAGATGAATAGCGCATAACTTAACGGTATTCGCAAGTCGTTTTACTATCAGATTTCTGATTAAGTTGAGCAAGCAAGTTTAAATGATTGGTTACAAAATCTGAAAGTACAGAGAAAAAAGAACTACAATTTAGTTGTCCCTAAATCTATGAGTTTCATTAATTCGAATTTAAACCCAAATTTGAATCCAGATTCATTTTCGAAAATCCAAGAATATTGTACTGTTGTATGGTGTGTGATTGAAAAAGAGATATTTTCAAAAATTAGGTAAATTAGTGGAGGTACATGGGTTATTTTATGTTCTATCTTTAAATAATTAATGTAATGTGCGAAAATTTAGAAGTTGGAGGTAGTTGATTACAAAAATTAGTACTTTAGGATGCAAAGTACAAAAATATGATAGTTTAGGAGTGTAAAATATAATTACTCCTTTAATTGAACATGTGTATACAAAACCTTAATCACACATTGGTACGTTAAGGGTTTTGTTACCCGAATTGAACTCCCCGACTTTTTACCTTTTTTCTTATCTTATTGAGCATATCAAATTAGGCTTCATTTCAAACAAAAATTTGAATTTAGTTTTCAATTATTAAGAACAAATTTTTAAGATCAAAGAAGGCGAGCATATCAATTAGTTAGTCACGTGACTTTCATGTGACTTTTTTGAAGGGTAAAAGTGTCCAACAAAAAGGGATAAAGTTAAAAAAAGTATTGTATGATCAATATAAAAAGTGAAAAAAATTTGAGGGACTAGATTGAAAATTCTGAAACTTTATTCGCCTGATGTCTTCCCTAAGCCACCATCGTCGTCTTCTCAGGCCATGTGTTTCTCTAGGCCTTCACCTTTTTTTCTGTTTTTTTTTTTTCTCCTCTTAAATATTAGCTAAATCAAATAAAATTGAAATCAAAATGATTTTTATAACTAGTACAACAACATATTACAAAATCAAAATGATTCTCATCGGAGGATATTGGGAGTTTGAAGGAGAACGGAACACAACTTCGGAGGTTTTTTATTTTCAACCCATTTTTTTAGGTTAAAGAGCAAATAGACGGAGAAAGGGTTGGGGAAAAAAAGGGGAAGGAGGAAGAGAGGGTTTGTAAACAGTTTTTGAGCAGAAACAACGAATTCAATCAATGTTTAAATCAAGTTGTTAGTAGTTCCAAACCTAAATTGTTATAAATAATACAATATTTCCCACTTTTGATGTGGAACGAGATATCACATTCACACCTCTTCTAAGTTTTGCTTCCTCACAAAGACTAAGTTGGGCCCAATAACATGTCACATACAATGTGTGTCCAATACCACTGACCCAGTCTAACCAGGTGCAAAGATCACAAGATATTCATTTTGATACCAACTGTAACACCCCAAACTAGGTTGACCTAATAACTTTTGAGCAGTAATAACGGGTTCAAAATATTTAAATCAAGTTGTTAAGAGTTCAAAACCCAAATTGTTATAAATAATACAATATCCTCCCTACTTTCGATGTCGAACAGGGCATCATAGAGGTGTCGGAAAAGAGAAAACGGCTAGGGGAAAGAAGGAGAAGGGATGGCAGAGGAAGGAGGAAGAAGGGAGGGATGGCGAGGAAAAGGAAGTGGTGGCTAGATTGGGTGGTTAGGGATTATAATGCAAATGGATGATGTTTATAATTTTTTGTTTGGACAATTTTATACGTGAAAAAAGTCCAGTAAGGATCATTTGATTACCTAAATAGAACCTTTAATAAATAAATTAGACGAAATGACCTTATCGACACGTTTTTAGAAGTTAAATAACTATTGAAACCGACGATGATTTGAAGACTACCTCCATTCTTGAGTAAATGGAAGGCCATCTATATATACATATTTTTTAATATTAGTATTTGTGGTTTGCTTACTCATGTTTAACGAATTATACGAAAAATATTTTATCATCTAACCACATACCTAAGATGTATTTTGTTATCATTCACATCAAGTTAATATAAGCTGGTATATGTTCTCAAACTAACGAATTTTCGTAATCTTTTTTTTTCCTTATTTTTTTGTGGTAAGCATTAGGCAAATTTTACTGTTACAATAGCAATCTTATAGCAAAAAGGATGTGAAATGATTATATCTCTATCCTTTTACTCTTTCTTCGAAAAAGAAGAGTATTTTAAATCATTTCATATTAACTTGATGTGGCAATAATATTTGCATAAGCAAAAAAAGAGTTTTTTAGTCATTTCATATTAAGTTGATGTGACAATAATATTTGCGTAAGCATTATGTCTTGCCATCCAAATAGTACTAGATAGAGATCGAATGATGAGTTCTTGACAAAGTTAACTTTTTAAGGACTAATTTCACTTTAAAAAAAAATTTTATCTCTTTTTTATAGTGATTTGAACCCATAACCAATAGATCATAGAAAAAGTGTCTTACTACCTAATTTGCATTTCGTTATCAATTAATTTCACTTTACTCCCCTTATGTTAAATTTTCACATTGCACCATTGGCTCTCAAATTAATTTCATTTCAATCTATTTTTAACATCATTACCAAAATTAACGTACGTGCATAACATGTTTAGCCAGATGTACAATAATGCTACCAACAATAATTTGTATGGATGCACATATTCTGCTAATTTTGGTGATTCTATTAAAGACTAGACAGATTAATTGCAAGAGAGAGTTAGTGTTGGAGAGCGGAAATTGGCGAGTATAAGTCAGGAGTATAAAGTGGAATTAGTCCATTTCTTAATATATATATATATATATATAGCTACTACTGGAAATACATGTAATGGTAAGGTTGGTTTACTTTTTTTAAAGGTTGTAATAATTGAATAGAAAAATAAAACAGTAAATGGAAAGGACCAAATTTAATGGTAATGTGGGAAAATCATAAGTGAGGAGTGGTTAGTTAAATTGAGTGTTTGAAGGAAGAATGTAACAATAAGATATCTTTAGAGGAAACTGGATTTTGACCGTAAAAAGTAGATGCTAAAGATCATTTGTGTTACATACCATCAACAGTTGTTATTGTTGAAGATATCTGATGTATCACTTTAATGACAAAATCCCAAGGTACTGCAACCTTTGACAAATAGAATTAAAAAAATGAACAGTACTTAGAAAAGAGAATATTAATATATATATCATGTAATTTAACTCCAAATCCTTAAAAAAAAATCACAATAGAATTCTTACCAATTTACATCCAATTTCATTAATATAAATTGGTTCGACAAGGCTAAACAAGTAATCCTTAAACATGGAATATATCATTAATTTTATAATCTTACCAAGAAACAAAATAACTAACCCTATATTTCGTTCGCGAAAGACTAGCACTACGAATCAAAGACGGCCCATAATCTTTAGTTATTCCTGAATTGGCACCCTTTAAAGAGAGTTGCATTCCATCTGCATAAAATTAATAAAGTTGTTAGCATAGATTATTGAGGAAATACTAACTAAATATTGAGATTTTTTTTTTTGAAATAAATAAATATTGTGATAATAAGATATCTAGTTCAAGTTCAATACTACCTTATTACAAGTGCCTTCAGATTGTGTATTATCCAATTCTTTGAAGCTTCTAATTACTTTAGTTTCAATTTTGTTTCCTCTATTTGCAAGTTATATGTACTTGGATCCTTTAATTTAGAAACTTCATGAAATGATAAAACCAAAGGTCCTGTCTATACCTTAGTTTTACCAGATACTCTAAATGTTTTTTGCTTAGATTTTTCCATATGGTCTCGACATTATCCTTTTAATTTGTTTCTTTTTTATTTTTTTTAATTAATAAAAGTAATTCAACACCAACTAGGAGAAAAATCTCTTCTTAGCTGTGAATGATTATTATGATTGTCTCTTGTTAACATGCTACAAAGTTTTTCTAGTTTTGCTCACCAATATCCAACTTCTATGGTTTTATGCCATATTCCATATCTTATACTAGTGGAGTACTCACTATTTAGCTAGGTGTCTTACAAATATTTTTCATCAATTATGCAGCCAAATGAACAAGCAAATGTTACAATTAGCTTAAATCAAAAGCTTGCACGCCTCTCTCCATCACAATCTCAATGTTGCATCTTCCATGTACATAACAAATTGCGAAACATCAATGAAAAGGCGTATGAACCAGAGATTGTAGCCATTGGTCCATATTATCGTGGGAAAAAAACCCTGCAAATGATGGACTGCTCCCAAGAGCACAAGTTACGTTACTTGCAATTGCTTCTTAAGCAAAGAAATGATAATTTGGATAGATATGTAAATGCAATGGGATCACTTGAAGAAAAAGCTCGTGAATGCTATGCTGAAGCTGAATCCATAACCCTAAATCGCCATGAATTCGTGGAAATGTTGGTACTGGATGGTTGCTTCATAGTAGAATTGTTGCGCAAATACAACATGAATTTTTTTAGGGACAAAAACGACGTTATTTTCAAAATGGATTGGATGATTTATTGGTTACAACGCGATTTGATGTTATTCGAAAATCAGCTACCATTTTTTGTTTTGTGTAAATTATTTGATTTGATCGAGGTTCCTAACCAACATAGCAGATTCATTTATCTTGCGTTGAATTTTTTTCATGATATTTTTCCTGGTCCAGGACAAATAATTGAGGATAATGCAAGAGGAATTTCAAGTTCAAATTGCATGGCCGTACATTTACTTGACTTGATACACAAGAATTGGCTGCCATACACTTCACTTGCAACAATGAATTATCCTAGAGAAGAACTCTTTAGTACCATAAAAAATGGAGAATATTGGAGATTGATCAAATCAGCCACAGAACTTAAAGCGGCCGGATTGAAATTTGAGAAAATTGAAGGGGCTAAAAGCCTATTTGATATAAATTTCAAGAATGGTGTGCTACAAATTCCTCAATTAACAATTGAAGATAGGTCAGAATCTTTTTTCAGGAATCTCCTCGTACAAGAACAATATTTTTGTGGGGATACTCGTTTGAATTTCGTAACAAGCTATGTGAAATTCTTGGATTGCCTAATAAATTCTCCAAGTGATGTGGAAATACTTCGTAGCTGTGGAATTATTGATAATTGGTTAGGGGATGATAAAGTGGTTTCGGACATTTTTAACAAAATTGGGGACTCAATTATTGTGTGGTATGATGATTTTCATTATGCTGAAATTTTCAATAGAGTGAACATTTATTGTAATAGACGTATTAATGGATGGTTAGCCCATACCAAATTGAAGCATAATTATTTGAATAGTCCATGGGCAGTTCTTTCAATTTTTGCAGCCTTTGTGTTACTGGTACTCACTTTGACACAGACTGCATTTGGTATTGTATCCTATAAGGAAAGCGGCTACGGGACTGCCGCGCCGAACTGTACGGTATAGTGATTTTATATGTTATTAATTTTTGTTTATATAAATTGTGAAAATGTTTATCATAAATGATAACTGATTTAATATTAGGGCTGCAAATGAATTTAGGCCAATTGATACTAGAATGAAATTCAATTCGGTAAGAGTTTATTCGAATTTAGTTCATTAATAACAAAGTCAAACGTGAACAAAATTTAACATTCATTAATTTTTTGTATTCAGTTTGAACTCAATTCGATAATGCAAAAAAAATAAATTTATATGTAAAAATTTTTAACTGGTCGAATTCGATAAAAACTCATTTGAGTACAATTCGAAAGATAAACAAACTAAATTTAAACAAAATTTCAATCTCGATTATGTTCAAATAATCAAATAAAATTAAACAATAGAATGTCCAACTTATTTTAAAGTTTATATCTCACAAACACAGAAAGGACCTCAGTTGTTATAGCAACCCCCGTACTTCAAGAAAAAGGGTTTATTTTGAGAGAAAGACTTCATGAAAGGTATTAGACAAATTATATTTAGGTCGTCAATCCTTATATTATGGAATCTTTGCACTTCAAGCTCCTATTGTTCACTTTACCCTTAAAAGTTATATTTTCATTTCAATTTGACTGAATTCTTTAGAGATTAATTAGATTTAGAGAACAATGAAACATTTGATTAATTGATTTACAATGGAAAGTGGCTTGGATTCAACATGAAATAATTACATCTGGACACTTTGTCCACATCGAATTAGTTTGTGAAGAATCATGCCAAATTGAATGTTAATATGACATCTAGAGGAGGAATATAATGAGCAATTTATCGGTGTGATACCTTGGAGAAAATTCTACTGTGTAATGAAATGCGATCTATATGTTCCGCAAAGGGAGTGTTTTTGTGTTGCTGATCCATCTGAAGGGTGTTCTCGTTCACAGAAAGCCAGCTTAGTGAGTAATATAAAATTAACATGAACTTGCATACTATTATAACATACTTTGATTGCCGGTTGTGAAATTTGGTCCTTTTGACCTCCATTTTTAAGCCCCCACACCCCCTTCAACACACCCAAATAAAGGGGGAAAAGGAAAAAAGAAAAACCCAAAAATCAACAAAATGTAAAGCAACACATGACCCAGAAAGAAAACTATTTCTTTTCATTCATATAAATGATGAGGAATTATTGTTGTTGCCCTATGATAGTTTGGAAAAGCACACAGCCAAAGACACAATCAGATGTGGATGCAGTTGCCTTGGAGAGCTGCGTCACAGCAAGGAGCTCGGTCATTGCATCCGCTATTTTTACTTCATTGCTGAAGAGCTACTGTAAGTTGATGAGCATCTTGCCTGAACAGCCAATGTCTTGACTGTACCATGACATGGACAGAGTCTCCAAAAACTGCACTCGATACTCCAATAGAACAACTGTTTCTTCCCTTACAAGCCTGCCAAAAATGAGAACATCTTGATTAGTTTTTTATGAAGCTCTATGCTCTTGACTAGACATTAACCTCGATGCAATATGCCAGTGGTGTTAGATCAATGAGAGGCAAAACTTGTTCGACAAAATCTAGACTTCGTGGACCTAAGCTTCACTGAAAAGTATTTCACTAACAGCCAAAAGAAGTGCAAGAGCGCCTTTGGTTAAAAGGTTTAGGAAGGATTTATTGTACACAGCCTAACCCTTACAAGAGGCAAGACGATCATTTATCCACATCAATTAGGTAACGTATCTTTTTATCACATTTATCTGCTTCCTTCTAAATTGAGAGCTCCCTAGTGCTTATACTTGCAATGCGTGAAGTATAAGGACGTACCTGAAATACCAAAGACGTTGAGTTGGGTGCATGGCAGTTTCCTAATGCAAAAGCCTGGCACTTGCCTCGAGGCGGTAGTCCCATAGCTTGCAAACTCTATCGAGGATATTGAATAACCATCTTCACACTTCAAGTTCATTACAGGTGCCGTATCAGTCTCATATAATTTTCCATCTTTGAACTCTGGACCAGACCACAAATCTAGAGGTGGATAGTGGTTCTCTGACATGTGGCCACACACGGTTTCTAAGGAGTGTGATTTAATAGCAACATCAAATGGAGTCTTTTCTGTTTCCTCAAAGATGACTAGTAAATTGTCAGATTTCTGCAACCATGATCTAGGAATATGGTACCTATAAATTGACCAATAATCAGCATGTTAGAGAGGCAATCAAACTGCTGCATCAACACAATTCCATTTGAAACCTAACTATGCAGCTGCACATTTTGGACGTAGGAAGTGTCCTCATTCTATTGCAAAAAGAGAATGAAACTAATAACAGCCCCAAAAAAATAAAAAACTGTGACAGGAATGCACGAATCATCACAACCAAGGGAGCATAGCTAACCAGACTTGAGTAGGTTCCCCACAGTTCGTTGTACACTTATCCGAATCATATGCTCCACGGTAGTCACAGGTTCTTTGGCAACCATCTTTGGGAGCAGCAAGAATCCAATATCTTCCAATGTGGTGGCCATTTACCCAAACCTGACCCTTCCCCATGCTTCTTAAATCAAGGGCAACTGGATCTGTCCCAGGAGGAGCATCAAAATGTGTCTGCACAAAAGAGAACACCAGAAAGAAATCTGAGAATTACTTTTCACCAGATAAATATCTAATTAAAAAAATTACCTATAGCCTAGAGGGGGAATACTAAGAAAAAAGGGAGTATTTCTTTTCTAAACACAAATGAACTAGATTCTGAGTAGCAATTGCATTTTGCAAATTCACAATATGCTCCTAGAAGAAACACTATATAACATGGTCTTTCAAGAAAATTTGTACTTTATCAGTTTTCAACTTTACATGTAAGAGAGAAGCCATGCAATATGTGAAACCAAGTTGACAAAAATGAAGCCCATGATAACCTAATAACTAAAATAACATTTACACAAGTAAAATTGTTGCAGATTATGGTTGTTTAGAGTTACCTTGTACCAAGAAAAGGTGGACGGAATTGCATCATGAGGCAAATCAGTCCAGCTGGCATTGACATTCACATCAGGAGCATAAATTTTCTCATACTCACCCTTAAGCCCAACCTGAAATCAGATTTAAAGGAATAGAGGCTTGACAGAATTCCATCTTCATACTTGTATAAGTAGATTCAAGCAGGTAAATAACAGAAGTAAATTTGAAAGAAGATGCAGAACTTGATGACCACAAACTTAAAGCAAAAGAAGGATAAAATTTAGCCAAAAGACAAAACTCAGTAACTGTACAGACGAACTCCAAAAAAGAAACAAAAGAGCTAAGTTCTCCCTTTCCAATTCTCCTCTCTCAGCTCCGGAACATCTTATAACTGTTTTTTATATTTCTGTAGTTTCTCTTTCTTCTGTCAGCGTTGCTGCCGTGATTCATGAATAGTATTATAGTTTGATGATTAAAGTACATCATTCCATAGTAACTTGGAAATCATCTGATTTGAAAAATTCAATTATATTGCATCCATATTAAAAATTGAGAAAACAAAGAAGAGCTCACAATATATAACTTCTTGCCAAGACAGACCCTCTTTAAGGAAAAATGACACTTTCTGATCTGTACTTTTAAGGTCATTTTTCAATTTTTGCTATTAAAGTTTTTGGTTATCTCCTTTGATTCATTAGTTTCAGTAAATTCCATTCTGATTCTTCATAGCTTGTTCTCACCATACCTGATATGGATCTTCCCTCTCTCACCTTCGATGAAGTCAGGAAAGAAACACACATTACCTCTTATGCTTTTCCTTTTTCCTATTTCAACGTTGACTTTTATTGCTTCCAATACTTTCATTACAGACTCATGCTACCATTTGCATGCTTTATAGGAAGGAAACCCAAGCAGGAACAGACTCTTCAATGGATGCAAAAAATGATACAAGAATGAGTAGAATAGCATATAGATTCAAGTCCAGAATAACAATGGATTCAATGAACATTATATGTTAACACCATAAAATGTAGAGTTGCTAGACTTCCCATTTGAGACACTTTTTTCGTCAAAGTATATTATGCTTTCATCCAAGAAAAAAAGAACAGAACAGAAAATAAAATGGCAGCCTGCATCTGGCGCTTTCATAAGTTATGTAAGCTTTTCACTCCCACAGCAAGTTTGGAACTAAATTTCTTAATCTTGCAAGTTGTCACCACAAAGGTCATCATGAGATAGAAGAAGAATTACCTGGTAAGTCCAGAATGATTTTGTAAGATCAACATCCCCAATTTTACATCCACTGAGCTTGATTGGACCCCTAAACCCTGCACCATCTTTCTCGAGGAAAGCACCATAGTTCTGATAAATGACAATAAAATTAAAATCCTTGTAAAAAAACGTCATATTTTTTAATTTTAATATTTTGTTTTGGATTTATAGAGTGAATAAGGTCAATTAGAGAAACAGAAAATCAACATTTGAATTCATCAATTAAGGTAAACATGAGGCAAGATGAGAGTTGAACAATACAAGTAAATTTGGCATAGCTCTGCACTCTATTCACAAAGATAAAAACTAATTCTGAAATCAACATATAAGTTGAATTCCCAGTTGTCAAATTAACAAATTTCTAGTGAAGGGAGGAGAGAGAAAGCAAAGGGGAGGATCATTCCATTGCATAACCAAATTTCAGATATCAGGTTCTACAAAAATGTGTAAACAGACAAGAAGTAAAATAATTTTATTGCTTCAAGAAAAAATAGCACCTGTGAATTCTTTAGCATTTAGGCATTTGAAATGTCAAAGGATGAATAACAGTTCCAAACCAAATACCTGCAAGCCCACGGTTTGGGATAAAAGGGCTATGTCATTGTATCCTTGAGAAAGATTAACAGGCTGTACCACCTTGATCCAATGTCCTTTTGCACTACCTTCACTTCCAAGAGTTGTATCAGAAATTCACAGCCTGTTAAGAAGAAAATTTGGATTTAAATAAGAAACACAAGAAAAGAAATGAGAATAAGAGTCCAGAAAACAAGGGAGAAAGACAGAACTAGTAGGTAGTTTAAAGAATCTTGCCCTTTTGTTGTTGACAAAATGTTTAACTCATAGGGCCTTAGAATGTGTGAATCAGATGTTATTTTTTCAAACAAGTTAGAAGCCTGTGAAATGGCAGGGCCCTGTTCTGAAACATATCATGTATCACAAAAGTTAAACGCATCTCATTATTTTAGGATCAAGATATTTGAATGCAAAATGCAGTCAAAGTAAACTGGAAAATTTATCATCAAATGATTTCACCTACTAGTTTTTAACTGCATTTCCAGATTTTATTCATTTTACAAAAACCCGCACACGAAGAAAAAGAATCAACAGTAATTGGTTATCATTGTTTGTGAGAATGCTGCAAACATTAAGAAGTTCTTACTATTCAAGCAGGTTAAAATATTGAAGACTACCTGCCAACAATTTATTTTAGAAAAACTCATTCAATTTATTTTAGAAAAACTCATTCGTGAAATCCCTCTACTTAGAAGAAGCTTGATAGAAACCTTCAATGAACTTCATGACCCATACAGGAAGAGGAAGCCCAATTTAGAAAATTCTGTTTTCTATTAACACAATTTACCATTTTTATAGATTTTGTCACCCACCAAAAAAAAAATCATCTTGAGACTCTTTGATATTATCTAATAGTTCCACGGTCAAAAGATAGAGATTTTTCTTCTACTCCTTACAAAGACAAAACCTCTTAGTGAAGTCCCTGTTGGTAGGATTACTTGATAGAAGTCTAATCCAACAAATGATCCATTCTATCAAAGAGTCTTGTTGTCGGGCATCCCTATACTCCATTACATGTAGTCTGTTGCTACTAGTTCAGCCAAACAATCATCTTTTTTCAGAAAGGGAGACACATAAATCGTGTTTGGCAGAGCTATAGAAAAGCTTGGTCAACACCAAGTCTTCCTCAGTTTTATCATTTGTGCCTAGCAAGTTCGTGCACCCTGAAGTCACTTAATGAGGAATCATTTGGAAGTTTGGAAACCCAACTAATGCCTCCTCATCCCCCCCTCCCCTCCGGCCCCCAATTTATTCCAATTTGGAACCATGTTATAAAAATGGATAATAGACATTTCATCTCACTTTACAACCATATGGAGTTTTCTAGTATTGGAGAAAAAAGATAATGCGGTTATTTCCTCTTGCTCTATGCTTGTGTCATAGTTCACCAATTTCAGCAGCCTCTTCTGCTTTCTTCCTCTATTCAATCTACTCTAGTTACCTTTTTGTTAACTTCCTCGGAGCACTTCAAGCCACTCCCTACCTAATCAATCGAGATGGTCGAAATCCACTCCTTATGTCCCCAAGTGAAAATTTCAATGATAGAGAAAACTCTCTGATGTTTCACAATGTGATGCTTTCAGTCCCACTTAGCCCAGAAACAAAATTGCAGTTTGAAGGCTTACTGCATAACTTGAGGCCCACAAACCCAAGTTAGCATGACATGTCACAATCAAACAGAAATATAAGCATGTAGCCAGCTAGGCCCAAAAAGATCAATACAGAATGCTAGGCCCCAGAAACAATCACACGGAAAAAAGTAAGCCCTTTTGTGCACTCAAAGCAGGAAATGCACTGATGATAGCAAATACCTATAAGCTTGCCGTTTACAAATATCGTCACCATATCACGCATGCTGTCAATGTTTAGTGATGGTCTAACTTCATTCTCCTCCCAATACAACATGTCTTCATCAGAAATATATACTCTGCACTTAGCCAGACATTAGAACATATTACTTTCAGTTTCAAAATGTGATAAAAGTTTCAACTTGGTCAAGTAAAGAGACAACAAAGTGCAGCTCAAGTGGTAAGACACTTCCCTAATGACCTATTGGTTATGGGTGTGCGAGATAGAAAGGAGGTAGGTGGAGATCCTCTTTAAGAAGAAAAAAAGGGGAAAAAAAAAAATAGTCAAGTATGTACAAGAAATGCAAAATGTATATTCTGAAGGCAGCATATGGATGTAAGCACCCATGGAGTAGATGAAATTGGCACTTGCAGCAAGTTTTCCTTCTCTTAAAACTGGATTGCTCAGAAAAATTTATGAACAGATTGTCCTTTTGAAAATAGCATTACTATCCAACACTTGAGATTAATTGACCTTCGCAGAGGGCAAAAAATTCAATAGAAAAACTCAGATAATTTCAATCTGAAGGGTTTGGAGTTCATATATCAGACAATTCAATACATAAATTATGCAAAATCCATATTTTGGCAGAGGGCAAAAAATTCAATACAAAAACTCAGATAATTTCAATCTGAAGGGTTTGGACTTCATATATCAGACAATTCAATACATAAATTATGCAAAATCAATATTTTTCTCAGAGACATATCCATCACATAATGAAGTACCATTAAAGAACCGACTAACACATTTTGTAATGCAAGGATGAAATTATAACGAAGTTTAACTGCTTAAGAACACATAGTACTTCCATCAAACTAGGAAAAATATAAAACAAGTATCCAATAACATCAAAATAAAATATCTAATCTAATGCACTTTGAATTCCTCAAAAAGCTAAAGATTCCAATATTATAGACCATGCAAGTGAATAAGGGGTAACCAACCAAAAGAATGAACTTGACAAGTAATGACCCTCTTCTGTACTTAATAAGAAAGGAAATGATAAGCAGATTATCAATGTATTCTCTGTTGTAATGGCAAAATGCAAGAACTGGTGTGAGTTCCCGTGATGGAGAGATGAATATCTCCACTCATTTTCTCAAGTCCCTGTCTCTGATTGGCATGACAGGAACATTTTCAACTAAGATACAATAATCTTGCTGATGTCATCATGTATGGGAAAGTGTCATTTCTCAAATCTAAGCCTAGCTCCTTACTCAGCAAAACTATATTTACAACTCAAATTAGTTGATCACAACCAACCAAGCTTTTAACTGTATCATGTTTGAAGGCTGAGACAAAGATGAAAACTTCTAGATATTCATAACTTCAAACAAGAAAATTGGTCGTCTCATGGATCAATTATCAATCCTTAAATCCTAGAACGCGGAAGTGAATTTAAACTCTGAGCTAGGCTAAATTTTGAGAACTACCCACAACTATTAGCCATTTATTATCTCCTTTTGCAACTTTATCTGTATCATATAAATTACAGATTCCATTGTTTGGTTTAAACCAACCCAAGACGTTAATTTTTTTTATGAGTCAAAAAATAACATATTGCCTCAGACCATTTCACCAAACTGAGACACCTATCTTGTTGCAGCTAAAAAAATAAATAAAATCTCATTGAGCACATAGCTTACTAGGTCTGACATAATGGAACAAATTTATGATTCCATCATGTCACAGACTCATCCTAGAAGTAATCCCGAACACTTAACTCATCAAGCCAAGTGTTGTGTGCCTCTTTGCCCAAGCAAAAGCTTTTCTACTTAGTCACTCATTTCAGTTTAAATAAGTGTACAAAGAGGTAAAACAAATCCTGCAATGATAATAAGATGAACAAACCACAATTGGTGCTAATTGATAAAGCATATTTATAATGGCCACTTTAATGAAGACATGCATTCCAAAATTCCTTAGGCTAAAAGTTGCACGCACAAAGCCCAATTTCTAAATTTGTTCTCTTCTTTATAGTGACTGCGGGATCAAAGGTAATAGTAGAAAACATTTTGCTTTACTGTTTCAAAAATTAGGGAAATTTTTTAAGGGATGAATGGAAGTCCATGCTGTTTAGATTGATACTCCATATGATGCGTGCTACTAGAAAATATGTCCAAACAATCAGTGCTATGGAAATAAACAGAAATAAACAGACAAATGAATACATTTGGGAAGTCCATACATGCATTGCTCGAACAGATAAGAAACATTCAACTTCATCAAAGAAAAAGTCATGGTATATCTCTGAGAACCAAAAGATATAAAATCCACGTCACTAGTCACATTCTGCAGACTTCTATTANTTTTGAAAGCTAAGATTCTAAAATTTTGAGCTGGATTTTGGGCTAATTGCATGAAAGCTCAGAACTAATTGCTTGGCATAATACGTTGTTTTCATTTTGAGCAAAAAGTGTATTCTAGATGTTTCCATTTGCACCATGAACACTTTGTTTCTCTTGCTGGGACAGTCCAATGCAAGAGACAACCACTAGAAGATGATGCCCACAACCATGAAAAGAGTTAGTCAAATTTGGTTATCTACGTTGCAGTAAGCAATGATATCCACTTTTAATGCATCCAAGTTAAATCCTGGATAACATCAGAAACAGTCATCATCAAATAAAAGATAGCTACTTACACAACATGATATTACTCCCACACATGCAAATCGCATATACCTGGTCGTATACCACAAATAGTCAGAGAAGTCTTTTGTAACATTCAAATGTTCCAGGATGCCTTGGAAAGTGAAATTGTTGTCACCCCACACACCAGTAGGCTCTTTCAAGGTCATCCAGGATTAGCGATATATGCGCTACTTTTTCCTGGATCATTGATTGTGGCAAAAGAGAACCATCTTCTGGAAAAGGAATGTCAAACCCAACTGTTTTGATGGATGTTTGAGCCCCAACCTGTCAAAATATGAAAAAAATAATACCCCAAAGAGAACCACTCTAAGTTAACTTTTTTGGTCAACGCAGCAGGCTAGATGACGTGTGAGAGACTTAGTTATGTGCTCATCAGCTGGAACTAAAACATAATTTAAAAAAATAATAAATTTAAAAAAAAAAAAAAAAAACAGCAGGAGTGAACTTGGCACAAGTAAAGTGAAAGAAAAAGAGAGAAGAAAAGAAGTGTGATATGAGCTTCCCCTAAAAGTATCTTCATAGTTTAGTCCTTTAGACCCAAAACAAAATTAAAATGCATATTACTATTGTATACCATTAGGATGCATCAGTTGGAGACATCATGAAATTGTGACATGGTGTAGCAATAGCTAGATAAGAAGTGATAGTGCTCTCCAAACTATGTGATGCAAAAACACCATAAGCTAAATAATTGATCCTAGCCTTCAATTATATATTTAGTATCATAGACAATATTGTGACTGTTAATTTACCCTTCAGAAGAATCATACATAGATCTCACAGCAGTAAATAAGTCCTGTAGATCTTGTATTTGAAAAGAGAAATATAAATATCATTGGCAGTAACAAGCCCCATAGCTATTGTTCTTTGACAGAGAAATCTTGATGAATATGCCAAAGGAGTGAGATTAGTAGACAGACAAAGTACTAATTGCTTGATGGTATTTCTCAAACAAAAATCTCAACATAATACTACATCTTCAAACCTTGGCAGTGTTGAAAACTGTGTTTCTGCAGTCTGGTAAGACACTCACGGACCATGATGGTAAAGTATATACTTGACCAAGAAATTTCACCGAAGCTGATTTATGCTCGTCAATGTTTGCAAGAAACGCTGAGCAACTCTGGCCATGGCTGCTAATGTTTCCACGGTATACGTGTGCCTGTAGTATAATTAGTAAGACAGACAGCATCAAAATCCAAAAGCTAGTCATCTGCAGTTCCAAGGTTGCTGGGATTTGGGGTGAGAATGAAAGTAGAAAATGATTTAGGTGTATTTGTCTCATATTTTCCAGAGAAAATAAGCAATTACTAAAGGTCCCTCCATATTAACAACTATTATGATTTTGGTCCAAACTGATTGCACATGCTAATAGATGTATAACAAAGGTCAAGACCAAATTGTCCACACAGATTCCAATATTGAGTGTTCTATAAGCTGCAAATAGTATAGAAGCTCATCTAATAGATTATGCTATGCAGCAGTTGTTCAGAATTATAAGGAATTTGAAATGTAAATACTGTGTCTGGTAATGCAGTGATCTTTTATTTCTTGTCAGAGAAACTTTGGCATGTTAAGTTTTCAGACATTAAAAAAGCAGGAGATAAGTGATGCGGATAGTAAAAAAGAGGTCTTGATGGAAGCAAAGATTTTAAAACCAGAGGATAACATGGAGTCTCTGTCTTTTGTACTTTGGTCTTATGACAGGTAGGTACACTTAAGCAGTATAAATCTAATTCACTCAACTAAAGACATATTTCATATAGCAAGGAGTACTAATATCTCACATGAACTCTCACTTTTCATGAATCTAGCAGTTCTATCAAGTGCTTGTCTAACTGCTTGACACTTCATTTGACAACACAAAACCATTTCAAACTTTTGAGAATGAGGGGGAAAAAAAAGAGCTTCCCCACAATTTTGACTAACAGAAATAATGAATACAACCTTTGTAATTCTTTAACATCTAAGAAGTAATCTCTTAGGATTAGCTGGAGAAGGTTGTACTTTCTTCTCGATCATTCTCCCCTCTACCAATAGAATTACTAGCAAAGCATCGCCGCTCAATTTCCATCAATATCCAATCACTTGCTTATGAAATATGGATTTCCTCATAAATCCGTTAAATTACAAATTCAAACCTTATCACAGAAAGTCGAATACTTTGGCAGCAAACCATGAAATACACATGTGAAAGTAGCCCCAAAAAAAAATACACGTAAAAGTATTGTCAGAGGTGAAGGCGAACGTAAAACCTTTTACCAGCACCCAATATTACCGAGAGAGATAGAGATAGAGATGTATATATATATACATAGAGAGAGAGAGAGTCCAAAAAAAAACAGCAAAATGGTAAACAGAGCCACTAAAAGTTCACTTGCAGAAACTTTAACATTCTCTTTGCATTTTGAAGGGAAAAATATTCTTCTTCATAAGAATCATTAGGACTACTTCCTATTGAAGATTTATTTTATTGGATGGAATTACATATTAGGGCAAAGACTCCACGTATTAAACATTCGTAGGGAGACCTAAAAATTTTCTAGACCAAAAAACAAATTATTGATAGGAAGAAAGGAAGTTCAAATGTAGGATGAGAAATACTCACAGAGAACAACTAAACCTATCTAGTAACACCCATGCATGTTAGGTAACTACTCACAGCTACAATTAAAAAGCTAGCAAACTTAGACAAATACAGGAAGATAACAATACCAAAGCAAGAAAACCCACACAAACTTTGTTCCCCAAACGTTCTTGTTAGATAATACAACGAGCCTCCCGTCCCACCTCCTCCCACTTCCTCCCACCTTGGAAAAGTGACCCAAAACAATAACAAAGGGAATAACAGAAAACAGATAATCCAATGAATCGTAGACTCTATAGGATCTGCTGCAGCATCTGTAATGTTTTTCAAAGTTAAACAAAATTGTTGCCAGGAAAATCTATCAATTTCAAGCATTATCATAGTGTAAGTAACAGTAAGATTGGTTACAAGTATTATTATCAACTTGTAAATTTGATAACTTCAGTTTCCAACTGACCTCCTGCATAGGCCCCAATTTAATGTATTGAGATGAATCAGCAGCAACAAGAGCAGGTTCACAAAGCTTTATAGCAGCATGTAGATCTTTTAAGTGACCCCATTTAGGCTGGCTCAGCAGTCCTTGGCAGAGGAAAAAGAGAAGTTTTTTTATACTCTAACTGATTTTTTAACTAAAAATGGAACAAGCATTTGTATAGAAATTAAACATTCCCATAACAAGGAAAAGCCTTAAAGTGAAAAGAAAAATTAAAGCAGTCCACCACTACAAAACCAACCATATTCATCAATTGGAGCATCATAGTCATAACTAGTAATCTGATTTGGGCCTCCTGAAGTTCGTCCAAAATTTGTTCCACCAAAAAACTGAAACCACAAACAAGGCAACCATTCGTTGGCTACATTAACATTCCAACACAAATCAGCTAGGTTTTACAAGATTTCAGGATGACCATATGGAGGGAGATAACAAACGGCTAACTTTTTAAGCACAACATTGCAAGTTTCCAAAGCAGATGTTGAAGAAAAGTAAGCAAAGAATTCTTGTTCTTCTAAGTGACAAAAGTCCACCATCCTGAATGTCAGTTAAGCATCAAAATGAGGAGGAAGCGATGCTTCTTTTCAAAGTTAATTCTGTATCTTTTTAATACAAATGAAGACATTAATAAGTTACAAGATATAGCTACCACAAGCAAAAACTATTCCAGTATCAAACAAATAAGCCTGCAACTCTTAGGACCAACACTCAAGGTATGTCATTAATTTTATCACCATACCATATAATAATTCATAAGGCTTCCACCACGTTGGAAAAAGCGAGCAACTGCAAAAGCAATATCTTCAACAGGCCTATGTGGGATTCTCCCTCCCCAACTTGTATACCTTGAGCAAAAGAGAAGGGGGGGTAAGGAAGAAGAAAGACACATCAGAGCTTCTTATAAGGAATACGAAAAAACTTTGCGCTAAAATAGGATAGGAGGAAACCCAATTATTAACTTTGTTGCAAACCGTGGTGGAAGCCTTACCCCCTCCCAGGGCCCAATATCCCGGCAGCCATATTAGGTGAAAAAATGTTAGTAATAAGATGCAAAATAGTTGTTAGTATGTCAAATCAAAACATGAAGGGGGGGGGGGGGGATTGTTGCAATATACCCTGCAGCCATTTTACATTAAAAAAATTTGTTATAGTGAAATGCAGGATACTTGTTATTATGTCAAAGCAAACATGAAAAAAAATAAAGGAATCTATGGGGTTTCAACTATTGAAAGCAGTTCCCTCAAGGAAAATGTAAAATGCTTGGGGAGATCACATGCAGATAGCATGTCAAGTAGACAGGAAAAATGGGAAGAGAAACCACAAAACCTAAAATAATAAGAAACAAAGTGTTCATATATAACCTATTTAGCAAGTGCCTTATTTAAAACATGTTCTTCAAGCTGGACATGATGGCTAAGGCCACATTGATATTACTAAATTTGCAATCTTTGCAGCTTTTCTGCATTTAATTGGCTTGTCTATTGTTTAAGACTAGCTTCCAGTGAACAAAATCCTTTTAAATATACTTGTGAATAACCAAAAGTCAGATCTTTCAAGTATTTTATCTTATTTATCTCCAACATGTTCACCATTCCACAATACAGGCAAAAGTACACAATGATCAAAATAAAGTAAAAACTTCAGAAAATATGCTCATTTTACCATCCATCCCAATTTTCTGTCCAGACCACCGGTTTGTTCTGGGAATTTGGCCTGTATCCATCGCAGTAGTATCCATTACAGGCATCTATCTGTTAAAGAGAGAAATTTAGCCACAATCAGAAAAGTCAGAAACTTCAGAATTATGACCCAGCATGCAATAAATCCACAGGTACAAAGTTTAAAATCAAAGACTATCAAGTCATTCTTAACCCTTTACCCAGTACTCAACTTAAATATATATAAAAATAAATTGAGCAAAGGATCAAAGGCCAATTAAATCACAGCATATCGGCAATTACGATCTTACAATGTTCCCAGGAGCATCAACTTGCTTGCACATGACCCATGGAACACCAGCACCAAGTCCAACAGCCATTTCAGCAGCCCATTTAATATAAGCTTTCCCTTTAGCACCAAAAGAGCTCTCAATATTTCCATATTCATTTTCAATCTGATAAAGATCATTACATTAGTGGGTTATGACAAGTTTGTTAAGTTTACGCAACGGTCAATCAGAGGCAGACAGGCCCAAAGTTTTGAAGCTAAGCTAACATGAATATATAACAAAACGTTTGTTTTTCATCTCCATTTCTCCTTTTTCTTTTTTTTTTTTTTTTGGTAGTAAACCGTAATGCTTCCTAAAGCACGTGAAGAATGCACCATGCACAAGCAAAAATGTATGCAGAGAGAGAGAGAGAGGAGGGGATGGAAAGAGGAGAAGAGAGGAGAAAAGAGAAACCAACTCATCTATTCAATATAACCAAAATCACAAATGCCCAACAGTTAACACCCTTTAGCCAAAGAACAGCCACTACCCAAGAACGTAAATATGCTCAATAGAGGAACATTCCACTGCTCTGAGCTAATACGTGCTCTAATTAGCATTTACTTTAGTCGCTTGACCATATATGGCATCAAGGACAGATTTTAAAGGAAATAACTTGTACACTACCTGCAACATAATGATAGGACCACCTTGCCAAGAGAAGAGTGACTCTTGATTAGTCCCCGCATCAAATCCACAATCTTTTTAACAAACCGCTGCATCTCCTCCTAGCAGAAAGTATGACATTACGTAAATCACTAGTCCAATTGAACTTTCCACGAAAATAATATCCAATAAAAGGATTTAACAGTTACAAACCGATTTCAACTAGGACAATAAGTAAAATAAGGTTCTGTTTCCATTTGACAAAGACAACCGATATAGTGACAAAGCACAGGTAATATAACGGAAAACCTCTAACAAGTTTCTGTTTCTATTCGACAAAATATGGTAGGTTAATCAACAGGAGTAATATAATGGAGATATCCATTATCACTGTGGCATAAACAAAAGCAAAGCACAACAGGCATAACTAACACTAAGAAAGATGCACTTTTAATCATGAATGTTCTCAGTCGTGTTTACCTTGAAGGGAGCATTATCAGTCCGAAATTCTATATTAGGGATATCACGCAGCCAAACTGGGAATCCCCTGTGAAAACAGAATACCGCAAAGAATAAACCTATTAACATCGTGCAATGAGCTTTGCTCGTTAATATTAATCCTTCAAAGCAATAAATTGTCAGTTCAAAGAAGGAATATTTTATTTTTGCTAGCAGTTACTGACTTTAAACTCCTAGATTTTGGACATTACACTCATCAAAGTAGGGATAGTTTACATCTTTAAAGGCTTCTAATGTATCTTACAGTAATAGAAGAGAGTTGTGAAGTTCCTAGTGTGATGAAGCCTCTACCAGGGAATTTTACCAGGCTTTTGTGTTACATCACATGGAAGGGATGACAATTCTGTAATTTCTAGAAAAGTCAAAATTTATATCATCAGTATTGTGCACTCTGGTACTAAAAACATATCTCTTCATTGAAAATTTACGCTAATAACATCATTGAGAGTTGAGATGTTTGAGGTTTATGTAGTCAACAAAAAATAGAGTTTGTTTATATCTTAACCAGAGAAAGGCGCATTATTTGTCAAAGTGAAGTTGAAATGGATTTGACGCTCACGTTTCTTTGCCCCACCATGTATCTATTTGGTAGTCTTGTTATGCATATAAAACACAACAATTCCGCGAAGTCATGGAACATGACCCATTCACTAGAGTGAATCTGGATGAAATGTCTACATGAATGCATAAGTTAAACATGTTAACAATGACTTCTAAAATTCATAAATCATGAAGGCCTTCCAACAAGCATCCATAATGTGTCCTCAAATGACTTGAGGCAAATCAAAGATTATGCCATATAAGGATATCCATTCACAATCAAACTATTCTTTAAGAATGATGATAAAATGTTGCTAGGTGACAACAATGTGGCAGAACGATCATGATTTCGTGGGAGATATAGTCCATCTCAATAGTTTTGATTCCGTACAAGAAATTGCTTTGGTAAATTCAATGTTTTAGGCAAAATGGAGGAGAGACACGGACAGGTTTTAAAATATCTCTTGGCTAAATTTTTTTTTTTTAAAAACATAGGCATGCTTTCTTTTCTTCCTCATGGGCTTAGCTTTTAGCTAATTGGATACCCACCAACATAAAATCGAGGAGATTTGACAGCAATTCTTTTGTGGGAATCTTCATTTGAATGTCCACTTATCTGCTACATTTGAATGTCCACTTATCTGCTACATTTGAATGTCCAGATTATCTGCTACATTTGCACTCCAACTAAAAAGTATTCTCAAACTTCTAGTGTCTACGCTATTTAACATATAAGATCAATTTCTTCCAAATCTTTCTCAGGTATAGAATGAAGTCATTTTCTAAGGATTCTAAGGACTGATCATGGGGCCAAACTAAAAAAAAAAATATCATGATGAGAAAAGGAAGTACAACCCAAAGTTCCATTCTGCACAAACATAAGGACCTATGCGAAGAAGGAGATAGAGTCCACTGGAACCAACTAGCTTAGCAAACTTGACAATATCATATCTGCCTTCAAAGTCGTACTGGAAAGACAAGTCATGA
This sequence comes from Cinchona pubescens, assembly GCA_025175665.1. NCBI lineage: Eukaryota > Viridiplantae > Streptophyta > Magnoliopsida > Gentianales > Rubiaceae > Cinchona > Cinchona pubescens. Next base: position 1,950,772 of record JANKKI010000367.1, read on the forward strand.
ATGGAAGCATTGTTAGAAGATTCAAAAATTCCACCGGTGCTAACTCACAAAGCAAAGCCAAATATGCCAAGGTCAACAAATGGCATACCTGTCCTCTAATAGGTTCATGACCATTCCAGAATGCATATGTTTCGATCACATCAGCTCCTCCTTCCTTGCTCTTAGCTATAAGATCTGGCCACATCTGACATCATGTAACAATGCCCCATAAGAACTCCATCAAGACATGAAGAAACCTGACTAACAAACAGAAAATATTAACTCTGAACCACAAGAAGAAGGTGAAAGACAAGACATGTTACCATATTGAAACATCAGATACAAAAACTGTTTCCATTTCTCCACTCCCAATTCCCATAATTCCTATATCTAGATACATAAATCATTCTTGTTCATGATTGCCAATCCGTCAGACAACACTCTATAATAGAAAGACCCAACTAAAACACTTAGTTAATTGGATTCACAAAAATCTCAAAAAGTGATACCACATGCAATATCAAAGACAAGCTATGCAATCCCATGGATATGGATAATGTGAGCAAAAAAATGCTACTATACGAATAGCATTACACAGCTGGATACTCTAACAAAAAAGGGCATCCCCACTACACTAAAGTTCCCTGCTTTGCAAGGGACTATGGAAGGAATGTCACAATAGGGACACAGCCTTGGCACGCTTTGCAGGGAGGCAATTTCCACAACTCAAACCCATGACCTTCTCGTCCCCAAAAGGAGCAAACTTTCTATTGCACCAGGCCCGTCCTGGATACTCTATTAATGGCCTAAAAAGACCTAGCCGAGGAATATAACAATCGAAATTCAAATATGAAATAAACACAAAATATGATCTAATAGAAACCAGAAAATGTTTACCAAACACATACATTCATACACAAATACTTACATAAATGCAATGCTTTCAACCAAACTAATTCAACCCATCAAAAATTCCAAAAATGAAAACTACGGGTTCTTCCGCAACTTCAAGAAATCATTAATATCTTCAACTTCACTTCATTATCTTTCACTTATTTCCAAAAAATATAATAAATAATAAAATCTTCATCATCATCATTAATATGTATTTTTCTTTCACATAATCATACAAGCATACGAGTTCCAGTGAGCTAAAATTGGAACTGATAATAATCGAATTTGAGGAAAAAAAGAAAAGGAGAATTTAAAAAATGAAATAAAAATTGAAAGCACCTCAGGAGTGGCGCGAGGATAGTGAATTCCGGCGGAGATGAGCATACGCCGGTGTCCATCTATAATTAAAGCTCGGTGATCGTAACTTACATTGAACGGCTTGAAAAACTCGCCGTCGGCGAGAAGTGATAATTGCAACGTCAACGTCACTGTAATTATCAGCCATTCTAGAGACATTTTTCTTCCAACCACCATTTCCCACTTTTTTCTTTTTACTTTTCCGTCAACTAAAATAAAATCGGAAAGTTTTATATTACTTGATGAAATTAATCAGTGGATACGAATTTTGACTACTTTAATAAAAAAAAAAAAAAGATTGGTACAACGTTACATCAGAGGTATGTATAGAGGAGTTCTGGAAAAGGGAGTAAGGAGTGACGTGGACAAAAAGTCTGTGTATTTGGTGAAGATATTTTGTCTGCAAGTATAGAGATTGTTGGACCTGGAATATACTTAGTACGGCCCATTTTTTTAACACATTTATAAATCTATCTTGTGGAATAACTCTTATGGAATAAACGAAAGGTTTAATTACAGTTTGCCCCCTAAATTAGGGAATAATTGTAAATTATCTCTTATATTTATTTTATCTATAAATTATCCCCTAATATTAAATGAAGTTAAAATTTTCATCTAAAGGGAGTAGTGAAATGTCATAATTGTCCTCAATATTTTAATTACCTTAACCAACATAAAATTAGAGTAAATTGCATTTTGGTATCTGAATTTATTTTATAAGTAATTTGTCATTCAAAAGTAACAATATTTTTTCATTCAACATTATTGGAAAAAAAATTTACCATTCTATATTAATTGTATGAATTAGTTTACTATTTTAATGTTTTTTCCTTCGGAACGCATCCATTTTTTAGCAAGTCATCACGTACTTGTTCTGTTAATATTATTGTTATATCTAGATTAAAGTATTTTATTTATTCAATCACATAACTTTAGTTGTATTAATATTTATTTTATTTTCTCTATTATCAATAATTAATTCATCGCTTTGTATTTAAAAAATCACATTACTTGAGTAAATATACTAGTTTGAGAAATAATCAATATATTTATTTTATTAGTATCATTTTCAAATTTAAGAGAAGAATTTTAGTAAAGAACTTCACAAAGTGTAACTAAAAATATTGAGGGTAATTATGATATTTCACTACTCCCTTTAGATGAAAATTTTAACTTCATTTAATCTCAGGGGGCAATTTGTAGATAAAATAAATATAGGGATAATTTGCAACTATTCCCAAATTACAGGAGGGCAAACTGTAATTTAGCCTAAATGAATTGAATGACATTTTAAGGATATGGGTTAATTACACTTTACTTCCTTCAACTTACACTTTAATGTTATACTTTGTCCCATAAATCCTAAAAATGTACACTTTATCCCATCTGAAAGATTCCATCATATATATATAAAATGGACACTTTATATATATATATACTGTCTCTTACACACATCTAGATGTGTACATTTATTTTTGTATTATTACCCTTCAAATATTTGTAGACAAATATCCTTTTTATTTCATTTTTAACAATTCCATATAGTATATTTTTATTTCTCAAGAATAATAGAAAATTTTTATCACATTTTCCATAATAAAATTATATAATATTTTTCTTCATTTCTCAAACTAAATCCTAATAGAGTGAATTTTTACAATACTTTTTCTTCAATTTTTTTTTACAGGACCTAAACATATTGAAATAAAATACGTAAGTAGATTTTTTTTATTTATATAAATGATTTTATTTTTACACATTTTATACTTAACCAAAAAAAAAACTTGTGAAATTTAAAAATAAAAAAAATAAAAAAACTTTCATGTGTTTTGACGTTGTACAAAAAAAAAAAGAAAAATATACTTATTTAGTTAGAAGATATTCTTTTTGTACCTTATTATTAATACATGAAATGAAAATTATATTCTTATATAAGATATCTTTTAATTTAAAAAAATATTTAGTAATTTATATAACATGTTTAGTTCACAAAAATGAAAACGAATAAAAAATAGTTGCAAAAATCTCCTTTTTGTATTTAGTTTTATAAATGAACAAAATAATGTATAAGTTGATTATAGAAATTTGACAATTTATAAAATTCTCTTATAGTCCCAAAATAAAAAATTAATTAATTAATTAAAAGAATGTATTCAATCATTAGAAATTAATTAAAAGGTTAATCACACTTTACCCCCTGAACATACATTCCAGTTTGTCCCCTGAACCCCAACAATGTACACTTATAACATCTGAAAGATATAATCATATAAATAATTTTAAAAAAGGCGATGTGGATATTCGTTTTAACAAAAATGCCCTCCAAAGAATTTGTGTGTAAATTATTCTCCTTTTATCATAGATTTAATTTTTAATGATTGCACATATTCCTTTTATATATTTTTCTATTTTGAGATTATGAGAGAATTTCATAAATTGTCAAATTTCTTTAATCAACTCATATATTGCTTTCTTTAATTTAAAACAAAATATAAAAAGGAGATTTTTTTTTTTTACAACTATTTTCTGTTTATTTTCATTTTGTATGAACTAAACTAAAGAATATCTTTTTAACTAAATAAGTGCATTTTTATTTTTTTGTACAACATCAAAACACACAAAATTATTTATCAAGTATAAATTGTGTATAAATAAAATATATTTGCTTAATTATTTGTTATTAATATGTTTGGATACCATAAAGAAAAAAAAAAAGTAGCTATAAAAGTTCACCATTTTTTTATTTAATTTTAGAATGAAGAAAAATAATATATAAATTGATTAAAAAAATATGATAATTCAAGAAATCCTCTTATTGTTACAAAATTTTTAAAAAAAAATTTGTATGGAAACATTAAAAGTGAAATAACAGGGAAAGTAATTTGTCCATAAAAGTTTGGAAGGTAATACTATCAAAACAACTGTCTACATCACTTTTTTAAAATTATTTATATGATAGAATCTTATAAAGGGGGCAAAGTATACATTATTGAGGTTCGGAGGGCAAAATGCAACTAAAGTGTAGATTCAAGGGGTAAAGTATAATTAACCCTAAGGATATTCCATTATATTTAGGGTTAAATACATTAAACTCTCTTAATGTTTAGGTCATTTTGGAATAAACTCTTAACATTATTATTTTTTATTTATTTATTTGATCCCTTTTTTTAGTTCAATTCAACATACTGACTCTTGTTAAAAGACAAAAATGTTCTAGTGTAAAACGACACAGCATTGTGGACTGTTGGACACTGTTGGCTCTAGCATATTATGGTGGCCGGATTTAGGCAACAATTGGTAAGGACAATGACAACGGCACGTGGGTCGTTGCCAAAAAGATTTTCCTGCCACATTCTCGAGTAAAAACTTGGGAGACATTATACAGTTTCTCTTACAAAATTATTTGTTTATTTTAAAAATTTATATTACAGTTTTTTTTAGAAAATTATTTATTTATTTTAAAATTTTATATAATAGAAATTTTTAAAATATATAATATTATACCGTACAAACATTTAAAATATAAAAAAATGGTACTCTAACAATTATTATAAAATTTTCCAACAAGGGAAAATCGCCAAAATAGTCCTTCAACTTTTTCAGTTTAACCAAAATAGTCCCTCAACATTTTTTTAGTCAGAATAATTCTTCAACTTTTATTTTTTAACCAAGAAAATCCTTTTATGGTGGAGCCACCATAAAAACTTTTTTCTTTTTTTTTTTGATAAATTTCACATAAAATGACTATCTTGGCTAAAAAATAAAAGTTGAAGGACCATTCTGGTTAGAAAAAGAGTTGAGGGACTATTTCGACTAAAGTAAAAAGTTAAAGGACTATTTCAGCGATTTTCCCTTCCAATAACTTATATGGTCGAACTCTATTTTCTTTAGATGTGTAGAATATGAATTTGGTTTCAAAATAACCTAGAAATCATCCAAACAAGAGCAAAATGAGCAGGTTTTCAATAGTCATTTTTACCCAATGTAAGGCTCTAATATACCACATTTTTGCTTCAGAATCATCGTAAGTTTATATAATGACTATATTAACACATCATAGAGTTTATAAACAAGTTAAAAAATTATCAAGTGAATGATTCTTTATCCGGCTTCTCAAAGTTATTTTGTCAAGCACGTACCTTGCGATACAAAATAAGCTCACTTTTGAGTTTAATTCCAGCCTAAAATTATTCAACCAATACCCATACAAGTTTTTTAGATAGTATAAAATCTCATTATTACAAAATGCTTATGTAAATGCTCAAGAAATTTAAAAGAGTAGAGAGATGATTAGCAATTTTTGCTTTTCTTCTTCCTTTATGTATTTTCTACGTGTTATGTACCGTGTGTATGTTGTTAATGAGAGTCATGAAGTGCTGGAAAAGGAGAACAGGGACCGAAAAGCATGTTTGCCGGTCAAAACAAAAAAGAAAAAAAAAGGAAGAATGCTCAAAGTAGCATTCTGTGCATTCGAAGAAAGAAACCACAGTTTTTTAAATTGTAGTTTAATTCTCCAAGATGTTTAAGCTTTCTATTTTAACCCCATAACTTTGGGAACACATATAACTAATCGAGATCCATGGGTATTTTTGTTATTTCATTGGGAATTCAAGGATAAATTGACTTTTTCCATTAGTTGCCTCGACATTATGATTTTGATAGTGTCACTGAGAGTCAATGGGAAAAAATAACATTAGACAGTTTATTGCAAAACAATCCAACCTTAAAGGGGTTTAATGTATTTAATCCTGATATTTAATTATAATCACAATGTTTATAGGTAGAGTTAAGACCAAATCTAGCCAAGTATTTCTATTGTTGGGATGTACTTCAAAAAATGTTGTGTTTTCCGGACAAAGATTTTTTTTAATTTTTTTTTTAAAAAAAAACCACCTATCCCATTATCCTCTAATAATTTGAACTCTAATGACTAATCGGTTATAGATAAAGTTAAATACTACCTAAATGCTTTTTATTGGACTAAGATATATATGCTATGCTCTTTTTTTTTTTTTTTTTTTTTGGTGTGTGTGGGTGGGGGAATAGGAATGGGGTAATGTGATAACAATAGGTAAGGTGATAACATGGAAATATATTTGGAAAATTCAAGCTCTGTTAGAATTTAATGAATCATAATATATACTTTGAAGATTTATATCATTCAATCTTGTACTATACAAATTTTTAAACTTTTAATATAATTATTTCAAACGAGTAGTGCAATTAACTAATAAGTTTCTTTATAACAACTTTTTAAATTAAATTGTTTCAAAAACAAAAATCATGTCGTTTTGTAGCAAATATATGGGTTAATATCACTTTACCCCTGAACTAGGTAGGTAATAACACTTTACCCCCCTAAACTAAAAAAATTACACTTTGCCCCTCAATCACATGATTCATTCAATTAAAATTTTTATAATATCATGTTATAATGACTTAAATACCCTTACTACTATATTTTGATTTATGTATTTAAATTTTGATAATGATGTGATAATTATTTAAAAATAATGAAAAATAATTATAAAATATTTTAATATAATCCATATCAATATATATCTTGGTCAAATTTTTAAATATTGTTATTTCATTTTATATTATTTCGAATTTGAATGTTTAATTATAATGGTAGAACAATCAAATTAAATGGGCTAATTTTCTATTAAAAATTCTAAAAATTAAAGATATTGTGTGACAATATATTTTTTTATAAAATTTGTGATTTTTTAGATGTCTATAAACATTTTACAATTTTAATATTTGTATGAACATGTGCAAATTACAATGTCAAATATACTATAATTCGACATATTATCACATTTTCACTCCCTAATTATTTTGTTATTATATTTTATTATAATAATAATTTTTATTATAATATTAGTTTGTTATTATACTTTATTTTTTTTCTAATTCTTTTATACGTATTGAACATCAAACATTAAATACATGAAAAATCAAAATATAATACTAAGGATATTTCAGGCATTTAACTTGATATTATAAAATTTTAAAGGATGAATCATGTGATTGGGGGACAAAGTGTAGTTTTTTTAGTTCAGGGAGCAAAGTGTAATTACCTACCTAGTTAAGGGGGGCCTGAGTATTATTAACTCCAAATATGTTGAAGTTAATGTTTTATATCAAAGCCCAACAAATTTACACACTAGTAAATAAGGAAATAACGTCTGATGTACTTATTTAAACAAATATACATATAAACATTATTACGTCTACACACAACATATATTTACATATAGACATTTAACTGGTTTATATTCACTCATCATATGAAATTTCTGGATACATTGGTCTCAATATAATAAGGAAATATGCATGAACCAAATATTTTTTTCTAAAACCTAATGACATATGTAATCAATCTAGCCATAGATTCAATGATTTTCTTATGGATAATAGTAGCTAGTAGTTCAACTAATTTTGCACAAAAATTAGCCTTCAACAAATACAAGTAATTGCCAAGAAATGTGTAGTTTTTCAAATTTATGAATGAAAACATTGTTTCTAAAAATCGTCGATGCATATTTCTTAAATCCCGCATGCAAAATGTTAGAAATATTATTCTAAGCCAATGTTATCACCTTCTATTTTCCTTATTGATATATTGCTTGTAATTACTTCATACAGATTTACTATAATGAGTTCTTATTCGAGTCGTACTACCATTTTTTTTCTTCAATTTTGATATAAAAATCAACAAGATATTGTTATAGAATCCTTCTTAATAGCATCAGTACATTGCTTGCGTTTCATACATTGAAAACCATCTTTATTAATTTTTAATTACTAAAGGAAGAAAAAGAATTCCAATTACAAATAATAAATTTAGAATTTCAAAGCACAACTAAATTAGCATTTAGAAAACCAAAATGAAATAGAATAACAAAACAAACAAACAAACAAACCAAGTTTTAATACCACTGCAAAAATAAATTCTGCTACGCTATTGCGCTCTGTCATAGACTACATTCTCCTCAATTCCTAGATGGGTTATATCTTTTTTACAAGTTACCTACCAAATATTTTTCGGTCTCCCCCTATCCCTCCTATGTTGATTACTCTCTCTAAAATCTACTCGCCTGACAGGCGCTTCTACTGGTCGTCTTAACACATGATCTAACCACCTTAAGCGTGTTTCTCTCATATTCTCATCAATAAATGCTACTCTAATTTTCCCACGAATTTGCTCATTGTGTATCTTGTTATACCTAATATACCCACATATCCACTCAACATTCGCATTTCAGCTACTTTCATCTTTTACTCATGTGTGTAATTCACTATCCAACACTTAGACCTATAAAACATCACTGACCTAATGTCGTTCTATAGAATTTACTCTTAAGTCGTAAAGAAATTTTGCGGTCGCATAATATTCCCGATCCCATTCTCCATTTAGTCCAACCTGCTTGTATCCGATGTGTAATATCATGTTCAATCCATACCACCATTACTTTGAAGAACTGATCCTAAATACTTAAAATTTTCACTTATAGGTATCTCTTGATCTCCGATACTAACGCCTATACCATTTCTACTTGCACCCTTGCTAAAATTAAATTCTACATATTCTATTTTTGATCGACTAATTCTAAACACTTTTGCCTCAAGTGTCTCTCTCCAAACTACGAGTTTAGCATTAACCCCATCTTTTGTTTCGTCTACTAACACAATGTCATTTGCAAATAACATACACCATGGTATTTCCTATTGTATGTTCTTTGTAAGTTCATCTACGACCAATGCAAATAGATAAGGATTTAGAACTGAATCTTGGTATAAACCTACATTTATAAGGAATTCTCGTGTCAACCCACATGGTGTTCTCATTCTTGTAACTATATTCCTATACATCTCCTTTATTAATTCTATATATGCTATTCTAACTCATCTTTTTTCTAAAACTCTCCACATAACTTCTCTAGAGATCTATCGATTATGCCTTTTCAAGATCAATAAATGTCAAATGTAAATCATTTCCCTTATTTCGATATCTCTCGATAAGTCTCCTTAAGAGATGTGAGGTTTCAATAGTCAATCTCCCTGGCATGAAACCAAACTGATTATTTGGCACCTTAGTCTCGTTTCTTAACCTTCTTTCTATCACCCTCTTTCAAAGTTTCATCGTATGGCTCATTAACTTAATACCTTTGTAATTCGCACAATTTTGTATATCCCCTTTATTTTTTAATATGGGTATGAGAGTACTCTTCTTCCATTGATCAGACATCTTTCAACTCTTCAATATTTTATTAAAAATATTGGTAAGCCAACTTATACCATTCTTTCCTAAACATTCCATATCTCGATTGAAATATCATCGGGGCCAACTACTTTTCTTTCTTCATCTTCTTCAAAGTCTCTTCCATCTCTTATTCTTGAATCTTTCAATAATACATTACTTTTCTATACTCCTCAAACTTAACTAACTCTCCTAAAACTAAGATATCGTCTCCATCTATTTTCATTGAATAGATGATAGAACAATCTCTCCCACCTTTTCTTAATTTTCTCATCTTTTACTAGCACCTCATTACTTTCATCCTTGATGTATTTGACTTGGGTTAAATCCTTTGTTCTATGGGCTCCTGCTTTAGTAATTTTATAAATATCTCGCTCTCTCTCCTTAGACTCTAATTTTTGATAAAAATTTTTAAAAATCCTATCCCTTGCTTCACTTACAACCTTTTTTGCCTCATTTTTAGCAAGCTTATATTTCTCAATATTTTCATCACTTCTACAACTATACAGAGCCTTATAGTTAGTCCTCTTAACTTTGATTTTATCTTGTACATCTTCATTCCACCACCAAGATTTCTTGTTCATAGGGGTATAATCTCTTGACTCTCCAAGTTCTTCTTAGCCACTATTCTCACTCTAGTTGTCATGCCATTCCATAAAGTGCCAGATTCACCTTATAAGTCCCAAATACTTTGTCTTAACAAATCTTTCATAAAAATTTATTCTTTTTCCTTCTTTAAATTCCTCCACTTAATTTTAGGTGATCTACGTAGGTTCCTTCGCCTAATATGATATTTAAGCCTGTATCCACCACCAAAAACCTTATGTTATGAGGTTAAATTTTCTCTAGGTATAATTTTATAATTTTTACAAACCCTTCTATCTCTCTTTCTTGTGATGAGAAAATCAATCTAAGACTTTGTTGAACCACTTTTAAAGGTAACTAAATGTTTCTCCCTCTTTTTGAAAAAAGTATTGATAATGCAAAGGTCGAATGCCATTACAAACTCCAAAATTGATTTTTCTTCTTCATTTCTTCCCCCATAACCATATCCACCATGCACTTCTTCATAGATCTTCGTTATCTTCCCACATGTCTATTTAGATCACCTCCTATAAAAATTTGCTCACATTGGGAGACACTACCTATCATCTCATCTAAATTCTCCCAAAACTTAGCCTTAATGGACTCATCTAGATCTAGACACAATATAGACACTAAAAATATTAATATTATCACAATTTCAAATATTAGTATGATGCGCAATGAACAACGCATAAAGATAAATCAGTATAGAAGAATATTTAAGTTTGCAACTTGGAATAAATATCTTCAAAATATAATTGTAGCTAAACAAATATTAGTGTTACATTTATTGATGAAATCTAATTCAATTCGTAGATATTTAAGTTTTTATCCGCTTTCTTTTGTAATTGTATGGCTTAAGTAGAATTTCACCTCTTTATGTAAAATATAATAATTGTGCTTATAATAAATTGTCTTCTTGTACCTATTATTCTTTGACTAATGAAACCAATATTAGAGAAATAATTATTATCCTGCTTTTAATTCACTTATAACATATGAAGTAGAAGTAATAAATAAATTTTTAATACTTTGTATATTCATAATGTAAGGTAAATTATGTAATACTTGGTCAATGTGGATGTAAATATTAATATTGAAGGAAATATATTTCATGTTTGTTATTGCTAAATAGATACTAGCTAACTCTCTTATTATCATTTTTACCGTCTCATATATTGTACAAATACAAAATCAAATTGCTAAAATCACTAAAGTTTGTGGTGATAAACTTTGACAGTCAAATTTAGGTAATTTTGCATTTCACATGTGCCAGCATGAAGCTCGTATTATTCACAAAAAATGTTTGAACAACTTTTAGCTAACAAGGTTGTATAAATAAAAATCACTAATCTAATGTGTTTATTAATGTAGGCAATATATTTTATAAGATTATTGTACTTATGCAATTAAACACATGGTTTAATTATTGATTATAACTTTCATTACAATGATGTGGTTAAACATATGCTTATTAATAAAAAGCAAGAAAATTTGCATAATTTTAAAAATTTTGTACCTATGACAATATTGAGGTATAAAATATTTTATCACCTTAATTTTACATCTCTAAGAAATACAATAAATTATATCTTACTTATAAAGTTCTCATAACTGTGAAAAAACAATATTCATAAGCAAAAAAAGAATATAATACTGTAAAAAAAAAAATCTAATAATACTGTAACAGAAAAAAATATGAATTCTTATTTTCAATATACAAAATTATTATTACTCTTAACAAAAAAGAATAAGCACAATGAGACAATAGCGATTAGCACCATCAAAATATTCACGATACACATATTTTCTCACTAAACAAGGTCATCAAATTGAATAAGAAAGTAAAACAAATCAACAATGCATTCAATCAAACAATGATGCAAGTATACATATGAATCACAAAGGCTAAGGAATAAAATATTAGATGCATATCAAATTAATTAAAATTCATATGCACATACTACCTATGGAAACAAATATAATAGAAATCAAAGAATTAAACTTACTAGATTACTTGATATTTTTATAACGAAAGTTACTTAATTTACAAAATTTTTAACAATTGAACTGAAGTGGTAAGAATTTTAAAAAAAATGTAAAATGATCAAAAAAAAAGTTTAGAATGCAATATGAAAAATGTTGATTACGTGTTAAGGGATGCAAAGTGGATTACATCTTTCTTTTTAAAAGTTTATAGTGCATTATTCACTCATATATCAAAAAAGGTGCTTCACTAAATTGCTTCAAAAGCCCTTATTAATCCTTGACTTAGATGTGAGAGATAATATTAAGTGGCAAAACTCCATGTATAATTTTATCAAAGTTTTATTCATAAGTTAAGGCAAATGATATTGATAGAGTTCATATTGTTAAAAACAAAACAATTATTACTAAAATACCAATGTTGAATGCTGCAAGGGTTTTTTATGAATTATAAGATTATATGTTAGCAATAAAATCTTCTAGAAAAGACAAATATGTCATTATTAGTTATAATCGAGATGGTCATTGCCAAGGTAGCATTGATTCAAGTAAAAAAAGACAAAAGAGTACAACTACTCGTCTTATAAATTGTCCTTTTAAAATCAGAGATAAAAGACAAGAAGATGGGTATTGGAAACTTGTAGTTGATCATATAACCATGAAGTTTCATTTGTTTCAAAGGATTTGGCTAGACATCCTTTTGGCAAGTGTTTTCTTAGAAGATAAGATTCAAGATATTGGTAATATGAACCTGTCTAGGATTCCACCTCGTCAATTTCTTTTATCTCTTGGTCAAAAAAATTCTACAACATAAAACAAAAAATTGCTAAAGAAAGTTTTGGAGGTTGTTCTATGGTTCAAGTTTTATTTGAAGAACTCAGTAAGTCTGGATTCTTATTCGATGTGAAACGTTGTCAAGAAAGTTATTTAACTCACATATTCTTTGTAAATCCCACTTCTACTAAATAAAAGTTATTCAACTACATTTATTATGGATTGCACCTACAAAACTAATAGATATAAGATGCCATTGCTTAAAATAATTATGATTACAAGTTTTAATGCATTATTTTATTCTTGTTTTGTGTTTTTGCAAAAAGAATGACGTGAAGATTATGAATGGGTGTTAAGTTTGTTCATTAAGATGTTTGGTCATAACTACCCTTCTGTTAGTTTGTGACTAACAAAGAATTGGCATCAATGAAAGCTATTCAGATGATTTTTTCTATGTCTTCAAACATGTTATGCATTCAGCACATTGAAAATAATATAATTTCTTACTGCAAGTCTCATTTTCATAAGGAAGAAAACTGGAAGAAATTTTTGTTGGCTTGAAAAATGTAGTATATTCTACAACTGAAGAAACTCATGAAAATACTTTGGTAGAGATTGAGATGTCTTATAAAGAGCTAATGTCAATGCTTGTTATATAAAGAGCATTTTGTCAATGCTTGCACAGATAAGTTTTTACATTTGAAAAATCATGTTTCATCAAGAGCAAAAAGAAGACATTCAAAATTGAAGAAATATTTGTTAGTTTCAACTAGAGATATTTTGATGGTTAAAGAGAAAATGTGTTGTCTCATTGAAAATGAAGTTCATGAAATTACAGTGAAAATGTTAAGAGAAAAGTTTCAAGTTCCTTACAAGTGCAATATTCTATAATTTTTTAATTAAGTTGTGATTCGGTTATCACTTAATTCTTTGAAAGAATTAGTAAAGTAGTTTGAGTTGAAACAAAATCATACTATGCAATCAATGTGCAGTGATAGATTTATGGCAACTATGGGATTGTCTTGTGTACACATGATGTGTCATTGGAGAGGATAAACAGTACCTCTTATAGCTATATATCTCTAATGGCAAATTCACGAGAGTCACTTTTTATTGAGAATGAGACTAATGTTGATGATTGTGGTTTGTCAAATGTACTTAACAAATTGCAAGATAAGTATCAACAATTATCTCTTGCTGTTGATAGGGAACATGTTCAAGTGAAATTGTTTGAACTTGTTGATCCACTTATATTTTTGAATTTTGTGCCAAACATACAATGTGATAAAGGAAAAAGCCTAGAAAAAGAAGAGAAATGGATTAAGTTCTACTATTTGATATCCTTCACAATTTGAGATTGTAGAAGTAACATTGAAATGAAAAGTTCATAAAGTATTATAGAGATAAAGATCATTGAAGCCAAATTGCAACAAGTACCATACTTGAAATGGTAGTATTTTGGTAGTTAGGTTTGATTCGAATGCAATACCAAGTTTTGGAGATGAGATTTTCTTGAATTAAAATTTCATCATACAGCTTATATGAATACTAATAATTTTTTTATTCTAGTATTCCATTTATAATTAAAATTTGGGATAATTTTTTTTTTTGGTATTTTTTTAGTATAGGCTTATTTGAATGCTAAGTTTTACTTGTAATTTTTTTTACTTTTAGACAATTAAATTTTGTCTGTTTGAATGATTGTAGAGCATAATATATCTTTTTTTTTTCTTTCTTTCTAATGAATACTAAGGATGATGTAATTTTTTTAATAAAAAAAATCATATTTGTTTGAGATTGGAGAATTATCGAAAAATGAAAGAGAGGGTGTCTATTCTATTATCTTTCTCATGTTAAAATGGTAAAAATACAGTGGATTGAAATCACAGGACAACTGTACAATTTTCACCAATTATTCTAGTACAATCAAACATACTGTTCATGTATTTTGATTGATGCTTTTAGGAGACGCATAAACAAGGATACGCATTAATTTAAAAGCCATCAATTGATCCCGAAACAAAATTTGAAATGTTACAAAACTACTACCACTGATCATAATTGAAAACATAAAAACATGGTTTTGAAAACTATAATAGATTAATTTTTCTATATCATCAAACTAAAACTCTTCCCTAAATGTCCAAAAAATACTATTTTATATAAATAATAGAAGAACAAAACAACAAAGTCGAGAGGCTTTTCTTGATATTTAAAATGAAAAGATACTGTGATACCAAAAGAAAACTAATGCCATAAAACTTTAAAAAAATAAAGAAAACAAATCAAAAACTCTCTTATTAATAAAATTCAGAAGCTTTAGGATAATATAGACAACAAACAACAATAATAAGACTCAAAGTCTTCGGGAAGTAAAATAAAATTTATTGACTATTTTTCATAGCGTATCAACAAAGCAGCTGCAACAACGTCTATATAGATGCTATCACCAAATAGATTTCATTTATGAATTGGTTACTAGCCGATAAAAATTAAATCTAACTCAACCTTACGAATCAATTAGGAAACTAGTTAACTTCAATACAAATTCTCAATTAATTAAAACTTGAAAAAATAAAATACTACTTTGGCATTTCTATTCCTAGAGTGTAATAGATTTAGGTGAATTTAGCATAAAAAATACTAGAACAATGATGTAATTCCTACTTCTTTAATGGTTGAAGACTACAAATTTAAGTTTTCATAGAATAGAGATTTTCAATTATCAGTGGAATAAGGGAGATAAAATCACACCAAATTTTTCAAAATTGTAATAATCGCGTAATACCGTCAAACAAGAATAATGATGAGAAGTTATGCAATCTTTTGCTTAGCTGAAAATTTAGTAAGGTAGGGGCCATTTAATTTGATATTATTTTTTAGTTTGACTTGTAAGGACAATTGGCATTTTAAATTTATCAAATATGTTTTGTGGTTAAAATTTAAATTTTGTGATTATCACTTACTATAAGTTAACACAAAATGTGGGACATTTCATGCATGATCCCTTATTTTTTCCAACTGTCTTGCTAGCCCTCTTTTTATTCATTTTTTGGCTCTGTAATTATATTTCAGTAAGATTTTCTTTTATATTAATTCATATTTTTGTAGATGCTTGTTGTACATAAAACATATTATACAATCAATTATTTTTACTCTAAAACTAGGATTTACATTGGACCTTCAACTACCCTTGGTTACTCGAGCTAATGACCAATAAGTTATAGAGAAAGTGTCTTACTATCCATGTTGAATTTCGTTGTTGATTATAATAACTTTTTTGTTTCATGTTCAACACCAATTCTTCATATTTTGCTTTTACAAAGTACATAGCGAATACATGGTACATAGAATGAAATTTGTATGACTTTTGGACTATATATAATTCTAGTAATTATAAATGTTCATTAAATTCACTAAATTTCTTGAATTATAAAATTATTTGATTTCGATCTAAATGATTTAACTCTTATATTTATTATTTCTACAACTATTACTAATTTTACTATTATTGCTACAACTATTAATACCTATTTTTACTATAATTAATTTTACTTTGTTAATTTCAATGCACCAGTGCACCTATTATCGACTTTATCCATATTAACTATAAATTTTATCTAAATTAACCCCCCATAAAACTGTAGACCAATTGTAATGAGGATCTAATAGTCGCAAAATTTTGTAAAATTAAGAATTTAAAAGTTTACACTGCTTTATTTGTCCAGTGGCATGGATAACCAAACTAAATATACAACAAATTAACATTCAATTATAATATACATACTTGCTTTCAAAATCCCAAGAAAGTAAAGATTATTAAAAGCTTACCTTTTCAGTTGTTTTTTTTTTTCTTTTACCATTTAAGTATTGCAAATTGATATTATTTATTAGAATCACAATGATGAGTTGTGACTTAAAGATATCATACTATTTTCAAATTTAGTAGGTGAAAATCTAGGAATAACATTGTGTGTTTACTGAATAATATAATGAAAACTATTAAGGACGTAATATATGTGTTTTTACATGAAATACAAAAGCTCTAGTATTTTAGATTATAAATATTCACAAGTTATTTTCACAATAACATATATTTTTTGAATTTTATTGTTATTTTTTTCAATTTTATACGAAATTTAAGTAATGTAATTCTTAAATGACAAAACAAATTTTATTATGTGAATAATTTG
This sequence comes from Cinchona pubescens, assembly GCA_025175665.1. Taxonomy (NCBI): domain Eukaryota; kingdom Viridiplantae; phylum Streptophyta; class Magnoliopsida; order Gentianales; family Rubiaceae; genus Cinchona; species Cinchona pubescens. The sequence continues at coordinate 1,967,806 of JANKKI010000367.1, forward strand.
TTGATTCAAACAAACTATTGATCCGAGTGTTTGAGTAGGAAATATATCTTTTAAGAAATCAAGAAAAATAGTTAAGTTACTTAGCTTTTGACAAATGAAATATCTTATTTACCATTTCTACTCTATTATTCACTTATGATCTAAATACTTTTTTAACTAACAAAATTTTCAAAGTGCATAAATGTCGTGTAAGTGAATAGTAGAAATCAGTATTATATATTGACTATAATTTCAAACAAAATGATCATGGAGAAAGACATAGCATATCCTTGAAAAGAATAAATTAAAATTTCTGGAACGTAATAATTTTATAACTGACCAATCATCTCAATAAGTCTAAACGTGACAAAAAAAAGTTTCTAAAAAGATGTCTCATAATTGAGAACTAATAAGAGCTGAAGCAATTTTGAAAACTAATTATCAACAATCATAGTTAGATGAACAAACCAACTCATACAATCATGTGTAACAAGCTGCATAACAAATAATTAATAGTTTGTGTTACTAAGTTAAACAAGCTATAATAGGGTGATACAATATCATGTGATTTCATTTAATTAACCAAAAAGGCAATAGTAACTTGCAATAATGAATTGCCTAAGAAATACCACTGTAGTGGGTTAATTAGTACTTGGGATATAGACCTTATGAATATCTTTCACTTTGATTTTTCTTTTACATGTGGGATATTTTTCTTGATTTTCAATAATAGCTACAATACAATCATGACAAAAGATTTACTTATATGTCCACACTTAATTGATATTTCGTCAATCAGTTTCCCATGCAAATAGGACAGTTGAAGGTTGGCTCCTTTGGTTCTGCTATAAATTGTGATGATTATCCTAATTCAACAACTTGTTCATTCTACAATTTTGATAGACCATTATATTATAAATAACATGAAACCTTCTAATAAGAAAGTTTTGTAAGAAGAACATTATAAATAAGATTTATTGCAATTGAATCTGTTTGATTCAAAATAAAAATAGTAGATAATAAAGAAAATAAGAAAAGAGGAAGGGAAAAGAGAGTAAGTATATAGATAATTGTGTTTGTTTATATTTTATATTTAGAAATTTGAGCACGTGTTTGCACCTATATTTGATGATTATTATATACATAATTGAGTGATTTCTACGAACATATCACATCTTATAGAACCTATTTAATTAACAAATCTAGCTTACTTAATTTTTATATATTTTTTCTAAATAATATATTGATTTTCTCCTCTAGAAACTGATGGACAAGTTTAAAAAAAAAAAATTCTATACGTATATACTAAAAAATAAAAGGTATGAAAAATTATTGGATTAAATATTATTGAGCTTTGTGAAAAAATAATTTTATTTGAGTATAACTAACTCAAAAGAGAAATAGGTAGACTATGAAGTGCAACTTTAGTAGTAAGATGCTTTCCTTATATTCAATTGATGATAAGTTCGAGTCATTAAGAGGTAGGGGGAGAGGTAAGTTTAAACAATAAAAAAACATATAATAGAAATAGGAAAATCCTAAAAAATAGATTAAAATAGTTATTGCACAACATTTATTAGACCACGCTCCCAAGGTAATCTTATTTTTATAATAATTGAAAGAAGTATCTTTTTGTGTAAGAATAATCCTATCATTAGTGAGTTAAAAATACGAAATCGAAGCAATTGTTAGTTCTTCCTCATTTTCATACTCCATTCTCTTTCCTTGTTCAATGTTTATCTCTTATCTCAATATGAAACAACCTAATCACCACTGGGTGAACCCCTCCTTAATCTTTCCTTTTCAAGTCCGCTTCTTCAACAACTCTTTATATTGTCTTCTCTTCTCCTTGCCTTTTCCTTATTTCTATGGACTTGAATTTATTTTTCTTCTCTTACTTTCCTCACATCTCTTGCCCAAAACCGATTTAATTGAGATGTTGTGTAGTATAGGTTATAGGTTTTGTGTTGTAATGATACTAGTGGTGGTGCTTTTGTTGATGATGATAATGCTAGTGGGGTTGAATGGGAGTGATTAGTGGTCGTAGTGGTGGGTTAATGGTGATGGTGGTTGGTGTTGTTGTTTTGATGAGTATAGAGTTGACGATGACAGCATTCATATGTTCATAATAAGGAGGTTAGAAGTAAGATGGTGCCGAGAGAAAAAATTAAGGAAAAGAAAATAAGGGTAAAGAGAGAATAAAATATTATGGTATAGGTATATGGGTTCGCTTAGAGTAGGAGTACTTTTTGCATAAATGTTAAGATTAAAGTTAACTAAATTAATGTATAAATAAATTGAAAAATTCACACTATACTATATTTAGGGAATTAGTATATAGGTCATATTCTATAAATATTAATTACAAATAAAGAGAAGAATGCACATTAAACAATGTTGAGTTTGTTTCCTTGTAATACTTATAGATGACTATAAATACAACAGAAAATAACAAATCTAGCATAATCAAAGTTAAAGTAAATATATATATTCACACAAGTATCACGTACTTGGGGTTTTTTGTCATCTTTTTATGCTTATACCGAGATTATTTTCAACATTAGTATTGGCTTCATAGATGCTCGTCCTTATAGAAGTTAATCCATTGTTGGAATTAGTCGATCTATCTATACTGTTAATCATGAAAACGAAGGATGATTAATTGTTTTGAATAAGCAAAATAAATTAGAGATTACACAATAATTCTCCATGTTTTGGAAAAAAATCAAATATGCAAAAATATAGAAATTTAAGACATTGATAGTTGATGAATTATATGTTATGTTTTTTGCATAGAATAAAAATCATAGAAGAAATTATTTGAATAGAACTTTTGACTAGAAACAGCAGCCATTGTTAACGTTTTTTGAAATATTTTATTACAAGTACTGTTCATTTATTATAAATGCTTGATGACCAAGTGGAGTTAATCCATACTAAGGTAATCAAAATTAAAATTCAAAATCAATAATATAGTGAAAAAAATTGAGGCCTAAGTAGTAAGACAAACCTCTAGTTTCAATATTAGGTTGATATCTCGAAACATTCTCAGAGTTTGTCTGAGATGGGATCAAGATAATCAATTTAACATATCTACATACAAAAATAATTAATAGAACAAAATTTATATGTTCCCCAAGAATTATATTCTTATACCTCTAAAGAACTCTCTATGAAGCCTGTGATGGCATTATGATAATCAACACAAAGATAATTTATAGATTGTATCTTAAATGATGAAAACTCCACAACTCTATGAAGCATACTAGAACTAGTATCCACTATGATGGTTTCCATATTTGGAGGAGGATAATTCAAATCCAAACTCCAATCCATCTACTTATTACACCATTCTAAGATAGTAAATATTATTCAACAACTAATGTAGAGTAAGAAATATAAATCATAAATATTAGTGACCAAAATCATAGAGATAACTTTTCTTCTAACTATGTCATAGACTGATAAATTAAATACGTTATTACTATATTTTTCCATAAAATTTGCTATCATCATATTAATCAATGCAAACTATTATAAAATATTATTAATGAGTATTAAATTTAAAACAATTAAAAGATTAGAAACAAGTAGTTGAAAATTAATTAACTATTATAAATTTTTCATAACTTTGGGTAAATTTCACCTGAAAAGACAAGTGATACTAATAAAGAAACTAATTGAAGAAAAATATTATCTTTTAACTAAAATTATTAGTGTTTCAAATTTTCTTTCACTTACGGTGTTGAGAATTTTAATAGAGAATCTTAAACAAAAAATAAATATAATCTTATTATATACATATCATTATATAGATGTCTATATATGTGTAAGTGTAAGGACAGGCAATGGTAGTTGCCTCTTCCTTCTTCCAAAATTTTGAAAATTGTGATTTTCCCTACTAAGAAAATAGGTATTTTAAATAAGATACTTTAGAAAATTATTTTTTGCCCCTAAAATTATTCTGCACAGATAATTGGTTATCCCTCTCACCATTAAGATGAACATGTATTTACCCTTCTAATACTCAGTTGTTGGATCCGCCAGCATGCACATACACATATACACTTATAAATACATACATACATATACATATATTGTGTCTATGTATAAACACACACACATACATGCACACCCACGCTATTTATGTGTGTGTATGTATAAAACATACACCACATAAAACATGGTAGAAAATTCATGAGATAATTTAATCATGGCTTGTTTATTTTCTAAGATAATCAATTAGAAAATAAAAAAGGTAACAAAGGAAATGCAAACCTAAAAGAAACATAAAACTATGTAGAAAAAAATATTAAACCCATGAGATGATTTTATCATGGATTGATTATTTTCTAAATAATTAACTAGAAAAAAAAAAGTAACAAAGGGAATGCAAACTTGAAAGAAACATAAAACTACATAGAGGAAAATATAAATCAAGAATTGTAAAGATAAAAATATACATACACGTGTGCGCGCACACATATAGAGAGAGAACATCATCATATAAAATATGTAAAAATTTCGTTAGATGATTTAATTATAGATTGGTTGCTAAATTAACCAATTAGAAATAAAAAGTACTAATAACAAGAATGCAAGAAACATAAATGTGCATAAAATAAAAGATTAATCAAGAAAAATATAAAGAAAAATAAATTGTAAAAGTGAATGTTAATAGAATGCTACATGCTTGAATTAGGTAAGAATTTGCAAATGCAGAGAAAGGATTTTGAATGAATATATTGCTGTCAAAGGATATTTTAAAATTGTAGAAAATACATGTTAATAAGATGAGTTACAAGCAAATAAGAAAATGCAAAGTTGATAGAGATTGTGTGTGAAAAAAGTCAATTTTGGTTTTAATAACATAATCTTCATATTACAAGTTACCTTTCTTTTGAATTAAAACATATTTTGACCAATTCTAATAAATACACTTGACCATTTGAGCCAAAATTAATTGTAACAAAACTACTTAATCATTTTGAAAAAGAAAAATTATGTACATGGTCCCTCACATTTACAAGTTTTCCTTGTTTAGTCCCTTAAATATAAAAGGATATATTTTGGTCTTTAAATATTCAAAAGATAAAACTTTGGTCACAAATTCCATTAGATATTTCTTTTTCCATTACAACTCTCCTCTAGTCCTTATCTTTTTGTCCTTAGCAAACTCTCTTACTCAATTATCTTTCCATGTTTGTGATAAATTCTAACCTTATGAAATCAATTAAGAGCATCAACAGATAGATTATTTATTGTAGGAGGACTGTAGATAGGAATTTGGTTGTTGGGGAAGAGGTGGGTTGATGGCTATAACATAGAGCGGAAGTAGAGGGCTCACAAGGTTGGGAGGGGTTGATAATGCAACTTAAAGGAGGGGACCACTACCTGAGAAGACATCTAGCGAAGTGTTTTGTTGTTGGAATGGATGGGGTTTTGAAATTTTAGGTTGCATTGTTGGCGGATAAATTTGTTAATCAACTAAAAATAGATGTGGCAATAAGGATTTAGATGTGGCAATATCATTGTCCCATAAGTTTTTGCTAGTAAAGGTGATGTTTCCACTCTTTCAAAATGTAAGAGGTGTCTTTTATCCTAATTTTTTTTTTAAAAAAAGGGTTAATATTATTTTATTCCTTAAATTTTAGAGTCATTATCACTTTAATTCATAACATTTTTAAACACTTAAATTCATACATTAAATTCAACTCAACATTGTTGTCTTCTTTTTTTTAATTAAACATACCCTTATAAGTTTGTCCATATTAAAAAAATGCCATCTTTATGCAAACCTCATTCTTTATTTTTTCTTTTCATTTTTACTTGATCTTTATTTGTTTTCTTTAGCTCTTATTTTGTCGACATGATTCAGCAAATTTTTATATTTCTTTATCATGTCTCAAAATTCATTAACCTCTAGTTATGGAAAGAAAAGTAGATACTTTAGAGTCATAGAAAAATTTATTCACACATAAATAATTTGAATATAAAAATATAATTTCAGTTAAAAATCAAACAATAGTAGATTCAATCGTTAGTCAATTAGTCAAAGGATTTTAGTATCAAAAAAATAAAGTGATAGTAACTTTAAAAATAAAATTAGAAATAAGGTGATAGTAATTCTAAACATTAAAGGTTAAAGTGAAATTAACCCAAAAAAATTCTTTAATTTCTTTAATGGGTCGGATCCTTATGAATTCCGAATACTAGAACCTCACATTGAAGTCAAAAAACCAGAAACTGCAGATTTTTCTCTCTCAAGAACTGGCAATGGCGGGAGAAATAGACTTCAGGGAAAACTGAGAAACTACAGAAAAAAAAACAAAAACAAAAAAAGATAAAATTATAATAATTATTATTTTGAAACAAAAGAGAAATGGACTCAAATCCTATTTCGCTCGACTCCCTTCGCAGGTACTGCTTTTATTTACACACACAACACACACTAACCCTCACTCTGTACGCTCATTTACACAAACTAAATTATTTCTTTTGGCTGCAGTGGAATTGAGGAGATTAGGGCTATCCAAAGAAATTCCACCGAAGATTCGGAAATATCTCCGTCCGAAGAGGCGAAGTTACTCAACGACTATGCTCTCCAAATTGAGGTAAAAAAATTTTAAATCCCCAAAAAATGATTTAATTGGAGTTTTTTTAATGGTAAAATTTTTATTTTTAAGATTTGGATTTTTTTTTTTTCATTTTTTCTGGGATTTTGAATGTAATGTATAGAGAATGGATGAAATGTTGGCTGAGACTTCGGAAATTAACTCATTATCCACGGAAGATTTAGGTAAATATTTTTATTTTTTTTGAAATTTTTTTTGGTGATATAATTGAGTAATTGTTGTTGTGAATAATTTTAGAGGAATTTACGGTACATTTGAAGAAAGAGCTGAGCTCAATGGAGAGTGAAAATGCGAAAATCGAGAAAGAAATTGAAGAGCTTTCAAGGAGAAATGCGGAAGGTTGGGAATTTTCGTAAATTTGGTTTTTAATGTTTTAGAGTGGCTCATTTTTTTATTGAAAATTTTCTGCTTTATTTTATTGTAGAGTTTACTAGATGTGATAGTGAGCTTGAAGGGCTAAGTTGTTCCTTGGATTTTATGGAAGAGCAGGTATGTTAAAGGTTATGCTTTACGCACGATGATTTGTTTATTTTGAATGGTTGATGCTGTCAAATGATTGCCTAGTATATGACGCAATTGCAAGCATGGAACTTTCTGCCTTAAGGGACTAACAAGATTTGATGAGTGAAACTTTAAAATAAATTCAAGTGACATGTCAGTCACTATATATTTATCTAAATGGAGACTGTTTTCTTCCATTTTGTAGTTTTATGTGGAAGAGTATACTGGTCTCTTAACTTATAAGAGGACCCAAAAGAAAATTTTTATTTTTTAACTACTGTGTATAGCACAGAAATGGGCTACTAATTCCTTTGGGAGTGGGGATAATAGTAGACTTGTCTCCATGGACAATATGGAAGAAATATGACTCAGTTTCCTTTATCATTAATTTTCTCAGCGTTGGAAATTCATCTCACTCTGTGTGCTCAATCTTGAATCTTTTATATTTTGTAGAACAATTGTGAGTTATTCATTTATTTGAACTCTTTTCATGGAACATTTGGTTGAACACATGACAACTTTTAAAGCTATACTTCTGTGTGGTGTTGATGCTCCAGATATCATTTTCAGTGATTTGCTTGCTGCTAAGACAAAACTTATGATTTGGTATAAAATGAAGTAATAAAGTTTCTTGAATGGTGATGCTTTCTTTGAAGTGTTGACATGTGTTTTTAACCTTATTCAAGTAGCCAAGGGCTGTCTTTGGTGGTTTTGCTAAGTTGAATAAAAGAAAGCTCATCTTTCGTCATGTCTTTATAACTTTCAGAGAAAAAATTTGGATATGCAGGTTGATTACTCTGCATATGGCAAGGATGAAAGTAATTTATTAAAGGCAGGCTGCAGCACAAACTTGGAGGTTCACTACCTATATGTTCTCTTCTAGTTAACTTTTTTCATTCAGGTTATGTTTTTGGTTGCTTAAAAGTATACTGAATTTGGTACCTAGTTTTTCTTACTTGTATAACTGCATTAAGAGAGGCATGTATCCATTCTTTTTCTTGATTGGATCATATTATTCTCTTTATCACCGTAAAATTGATGATCCAACTGGCTCTGGAACTAATATACTGTTGTAATCGGTGTCTTTATCTGCATCCCAAGAAATAGCCAAGAAGTTATAGTAACTACTTTTGTAATGATCTGTATTTCTTTTGTGTATTTTTGTTGTTGGTTTGGTGTCTTCTAGATATTGATAATGATGTAAAACTTCTTCCTTGAAGATTCTGGAACTACAGTCATCAGATTGAGAAGAGCCAAAGTACATTGAAGTCCTTGCAGGATCTTGACTCTTTAGTAAAAAGGTAATTTTTCAAATTTATAAATTTTAAAACATTTGTGATCTCTCCCTTGTTCCAAATTGTCTCCATGGTGTTCTATTTTGTAATTCTTCCAGATTTGAGGTTGTGGAAAAGATTGAGGATGCATTTTCAGGTCTAAAAGTAGTTGAATTTGAAGGAAACTCAATAAGGTTGTCCTTAAGAACATACATGCCAAACATGGAAAGCATTTCGTGCCTGCAAAAGGTAGAAGATCTCATTGAACCATTAGAACAGAATCATGAATTGCTTCTAGAACTTGTTGATGGGACTATGGACCTGAGGAATGCTGAGGTATGTCTTCTTTTAAATGTTTAGAGATGTCAAAACTTCTGGTTTTCCCTGTTTTCTTTTGTCTCCATATTTCTCTTTATAAGAGACACAACTTTCATTTCCTTCTTAATAAAAAATGTTGGACACCTAAAAAATTTGGTAGCTAAAATTTTATCCATTTTCATCTCTGTTCAATAATCAATCAAACTAATACATTCAATTTGGGTCAGAGATATTTCCCATCTTTCCATGCAGCTCTTTCATTTGGCTGAAGTGTTCCGCATAAAGATGACAAATAACTAATAGCTGTTTGGTTGAGGATGAAATTTATATATCTTTTTAATTACTCCACACATGCATTGTTTTTCTTTTCATCTTTTCATGTGAGCTTCTGAAAATATATATTCCAACATACTCCTTTGGTATGCCTAAAAGAGAATTCAAATCTCATAGATGACTAAAAAGATGTAGACATACTAAAAATATCTGTAGGTTTACAAACTCCCTGCCAAATCCATTAGGTTCATGGAGCTGAACTTGCTAATTTTTTGAGCTACAGTTTATGCCAATAAACGTCATGTGCATAAAAAATTCACGGTGATCTTGTTTATGGAAAATTGGTATTTATGATATTGGCTGACAAAGTATAGTAAGTGTTTCTGATGGATTGTTGGAACTGTCATTAAAAACTGTAAGGAACCAATCCTTGATTGTGCTTAGGGATTACTTCTAGGCATTCAAAAAATCTATTCATATCATGGGTTAATATACTGCCAACCCATAGTATTACTCTCTCTCTCTCTCGCGCGCATAGTCAGTGAGACCTTGCATACTCGGATTCCTGCGGGTGACCCATTTTAAAATATGCTTCCACCAGAACCCAATCCTATCTTGTTCACATAGGAAGCCTTCATCTCCGTGTCAAGCCTTTTTGAAGGGCTCTGCCTTTTTTGTTCTCTGTGTGACTCAATATTTTTCCATGTGTTCTCAACCCATCGCACCTCCTCCCCCCCAGGTTAGGGAGTAGGTGGTGACTTTTTCTTTTTCCTTTTTGTTTCCTTGCTGACGTGTGATAGCGTATGTTCCAATGTTTGTTTTCAAAATGTCTTTCAAGTTGTGGTTTGGCTTTCATTATAAGTATTCTTATGTTAATGTTCTTCATGTGTTCATGTGTCCAGATTTTCCCCAATGATGTCTACATTGGTGAAATTGTTGATGTTGCCAAATCTTTCAGGTTTGTGTCAGGTTCTTTATAAATTTTTATGAGATCTCTCTATCTATTGTTAAATGAGTTACATGAAGGCAATATCTTTTTGTCTCTTTCTTTTTTTAATCATTTTTGTTGTCTGTTGATGTGCCGCTGTAACTTGTAAATAGGTAAACTTAATGGGACCTTTTTACTTGTAGTTCCATGAATCAATTTGAGAGATTCAAGATCAATAACTGCACATTGATGCAAGATCTAACTATCTTGTTTGGATTTTATTACTTTTGGTGCTGAAAACATTTTAATAGTCTATGATTCTCCACTAATCATTTGCGTTCTCTTATAGAGAAAATTCTACTATTATCATAACCAAGTGATTTGGATAACTATTCCCTCTTTGCCTTGATTAAGTCTTTTTAGAACCATAAGGTTATAGTTTGGGAAAATTGCTGAAATAGTCCCTCAACTTTTTTACTTTAGCCGAAATAGTCCCTAAACCTTTTTTTTAGCCAGGATATTCCTTCAACTTTTATTTTTTAGCCAAGATAGTCCTTTTATGGTGGAGTCACCACAAAAACCTCTTTCTTTTTTGATAAATTCCACATACACCCCCGTGGTTTAGCTGTTTTCCACATTGGGCTAATTTAAAATTTTACAAAACTTTATGGCCAAATTTTAAAAAAGAAGACCTAGTAATTGACTAAGGAGATCTGGCGATAGGGCTAGTGGGTGGCGGTTGGTGTCTAGTGGGTAGGGAAAGGCACTTGGGTGGTTGAAGGGATGGTTCTGGAGTTGGGTGGATGACAACTTTGGCTAGGAGAAAGGGAAGAAGGAAGGGATAGGATTTTAAGAAATTTTTTTTTTTAAATATAAATGTTTCATTTTTTTTTTTTTTGAAAGTTGTTTTGAAGTTTTTTTTTCTTTTTCACATCTTCAAATTAATTTGTTTCTTATTTTTCCCATTTTAAACTGAAATGGGGGTTATGTGGAAAATAAGTAAACCTCAGGGGGTGTATTTGAAATTTATCAAAAAATGAAAAAGGTTTTTGTGGTGGCTCCGCCACAAAAAGACTATCTTGGCTAAAAAATAAAAGTTGAAGGACTATCCTGGCTAAAAAAAAAACAGTTAAGGGACTATTTTGGCTAAAGTAAAAAAGTTGAGGGACTATTTCACATTTTCCCTTATAGTTTTCAAAGCAATAATCAAATGGCCCCCTTGTAGACCTGTAAACTTTTGCTTAAAATGTAAGAGAGGATGCATGGGATGATTCCTATGTCACCCAAAGCAGGTTCAAGTTTTAAGTTTCTGGATGACTGATCTAAAACATGAGGTAAATATCAGCTTATGTTACTTTTGATAAACCATGAGGTAAACTTAGTTTTAAAACCGTAGTGGGTTAGTGATGCAACCTGTGCTTTCTATTATTTATTTTTTCCTTTTAAAATTATTTTAGAATTTCCTGAAAGATTCAGTACCAAGGTGTAAGGGTGTAGTTTTTTCATGTGTTAATAATACTATAAGCATGCATTTTTTCCATTACCCACATCTATTAATTATTTATCATGCTTCCAGACACCTTTACTCATCTCTGCCATTGCTGGATACTGTATCTTCTTTGGAGTGGTTTGTTAGAAGAGTCCAAGATCGAATTGTTATTTGCACACTGAGGCACTTTGTGGTGAAGTGTGCAAATAAGTCAAGGTCAGGCATAAGGATTTTACTTATTGCATGTTCTGTATCTTGTGTTTTTTATTTTTCAAGAATTATGAAATATCATAGGCATTCTAACAGCACATTGCAACATGCTCACTGATTGTAATTTAACTGTTCAGATACTTCTCTCATTATTTCTGAAGGAGCCCTTTAGATTTTGTTTGATAGACTACCTATCCAGAAAAAGCAGACATTTTATTTGAGCTGTTATATCTTCATTTACAAAAGGAATTGGTAAAGTCTTCCAAATGTATGACTGTATTCTGGAAGACAGAAATTGATTGTAAATTCTTTGTCTCATCCCCAAAGATCAGTGCATGCTTAGACTACTGTACTAAAGTAAATTTTAGCAGTAGATGTTGGTTTGTGGTCAATTGTCACAACAGTTACCCTAAGAAGTTAAGAACTCCAGTGGGCCTGTTGACCATTGCTGGTTGTTGGGCATTCTTTTTCTCCTTTCTTCATGCGCTGGTATGTCTACATTTCACTTTGTATCAAAAGCCAATTTTAGATACCAAGTCTTGCAAATGTTATTCACAGACTTGCATCAATTGTTGCACACGTGTAAGATTAGATTTGGATGGATACTAGGTTTTGAACAAGTATATAGAAGCAAAACTGCAAAAAACATATTGATTATTACACATTTGTACATTAGAAAGTCTAGTAAAAAAGAAGCATCTCAGTCTTGGATAATAAAATTCATATAATTTTTGTGCATGACAGTTATGACTTTCTAAGATTTTTTCTTCCTTGTGTGCTGGATGTAACAATTTTGAGTATAACAATGGACTTTATACTTTCAATTGTAGAATCCATATTTCCTGTCACATTTGGCTTTGTGAGTTTGTGTAACTTCTTTTCCAATCTGGTGGTTCTAAGAGTTATTTCCTGTAAATTCATGTTTGCTCTCTCTCTCTCCCCCCACTTCAACCCTTATGCATTATTCTGTATTTTGTTCACATCTCTGGGATTCTTTTTTCCATATAACAATCACAACCACTAAATTCTTGTCGATGCAGGCACTCATTCGAATACTTGGACAGAGATGAGATAATAGTTGTTCATATGGTGGGTGGAATTGATGCTTTCATGAAGATGGCCCAAGGTTGGCCCATATCCAGTGCTGTTTTGACTCTATTGACCCTTAAGAGCTCGAGTAACTACTCCAAGGATATTTCTCTGAGCTTCCTTTGCAAAGTTGTGGTGAGTTGTGATGCATTTGCATCTTCTTTTGGAATATGCTAATGTTTCAGAAGGGCCATTTTCTTCTTTTTAATTGTCACTCGCAAGTAATATCAGACTGATAAATGCCTGGTTTCTGCAAAGCTTCAATATTTGTAATCAACTTATTTTGCTTGGTGAACTTCTTCTTCTTCTAATTCTTCTTCTCCTTTTTTTTTTTTTTTAAATGAAGTTGGAGTTCTGTGTTTGATACAGTTCGTCCTTTGTGTTATGCTTGCTTATGTACTAAATATGTATGTGAGAGTTCATAGTTATAATGAAGTATTACAAGACAACGCAATAAATATTTCTTTTGTTGCGATTGAACAAATAATATAAACACATCTAAAAAAACCTAAATTTCATTGTAGCCTACCAATCAGTATGAATAAAAATTCAGTAAATATGCCTTGATCTTTTTTTATCCTGTTAGTGTCAATAAAGGCCAACATATGTAGCATAGTTATTGTTTTTTATCCTGTTAGTGTCAAGAAAGGCCAACATATGTAGCATAGTTATTGTCACTAAGATGGGGCAATGGAAGTATAAAATTGTGGACTTGGTAGAGAATTGCCTTTTTCGCCTTTAAATTGGATTTGAATCCTTGCAACTGGTAGTCTGATGTCCATTATTTTCTTGCCATGATAGATTGTAAGCTACTAAATTCCAATTAGGCTACTGGTCAATGATTTTGCAAATTTCCTCATTGAATTTAAAGTCTTATTCTTTTGCTTATGGTCCTTCGGTGGTGTCCTTGAAGCACGATATAACCAATTAACCACATTGTTCTTATGAATAGGATTTGTCGAACTCCTTGGAGGAACACCAACGGCACGATATTTCGAGTTTTGCTGATTGCATTGAAGAAATACTCTTGAAGCAAATGCGGGCAGAAGGTCAACCTGATGATTCCGTTGAAAAGTAGTTGCACAAGTAGTGCTGTTTCTTATTATGGCCACTCATGCTTTGGTTTTGGCCAACTTGTAGCGTAAGCTATGGACTCGACTTTGTGATGTGGCTGAGAAGCTTCATGTTGTAATATCACCTGTTTATCACTTTACAACCACCATAAAGTGTTTTACAAAAGTTTGCTTTGCTTATTGGCCATTTTCTGGGGTTACCTTGACTTGTTTGTTGCTTTTGAATATAAAGAAATTGTAGTTTTTTTTTTTTTTTAATTTACTGTTTGTGGGTCTTTTTCTATCTTAGAAAATGTCAATGAGTTGAATGCCTGGTTTAGTAATTAATGAACCAAAAATGTTTTGAATATGAGCCTCAATGAAATGGAACACATGTTTTTGGCTCAAACTTGAACTTGGGCAAAAGGCCGTACAATCTACTTTAACTTTCATAAGTTATTGAAATTGCCTTTTTTTTGTATCTAATATACTCAACTATTAATTTTCTCGTTCAATATCCATTCTGTCTATTTTGACTGTTAAGTAAAAGTTAGTCAACAACACATGTCATCCATGTGATTTTTAGAAGGACAAATTTGTCAAACCACTAATTATTTTATATTACACCAAAATCCTAGCCACTTTATATATATATATATATAGATACAGTATCCAGCAATATAAGATATCCCCAGATATTCATATAAGAATAACCCAAGATAGATCAAAAAGCAATAATAAATGGATTTGAAACTTATTTGTTTTTTATGTTAAGTCTTGCACAATTAGAGTTGAGTTTGTGAACCATATAAAGTTGAAAGAAAGAGAGATTTTATTGGAGAGATATAATTTACAAAAGACTAGAAAAGAGGAAAAGAGAGGTTCTAAAAACCGATACATTCATATTTAAGAATACAATACTATTTATAGAGAGTTTTGAGATAACTATTACAATTATTTGTTTGATGACATATTATTGCTGATTCAGATGCTGACATCATTTCTTCTTTTTGTCTTTTCCTTTTTTCTTTGCTGTTTGTGGTTTTGATAAGTCACAAGATGCTTCTAAACTATCTCCCATTTCTTCATCTGAGAATGGTTATGGAGGAATACTTAAACAGTTAAATCCCCATATTAATAAAGAAGAATGAATTTATCATATGAAGAAATGGGAGCTAATTCAGAAACATATTCTGACTCATCAAAACCACAAACAGCAAAGAAAAAAGGAAAAGACAAAAATAAGAAATTATGTCAGCATCTGCATCAGCATTAATATGTCATCAAACAAATAATTATAATAGTTATCTCAAAACTCTCTATAAATAGCATTGTATTCTCAAAGAGAATGACACCAATTTTTACAACCTCTATTTTCTTCTTTCTACTCTTTTATTAATTTTCTCTCTCCAATAAAATCTCTCAACTTTTATCTTGTTCACAAACTCCACTCTAATTGTGCAAGACTTGACATAAAAAAAACAAGTAAGTTACAAGTCTTTTTATTTAATCTTTTTGATATATCTTGGGTTTTCATTGTAATGTATCTTGGGTTTTTATTGGTACATATATATATATATATATGAATAGACAATTCTACAATCTTTTTTAGAAAATCATTCTCTTGATTTTAAAAACTTATACTATATAAGTTTTTAAAATATATAGTGTTTTACTGTACAATCGCTTAAAGCACAAGAGAATGATTCCTTAAAAGAGAGTGTAGAATTTTCCTATATCAGTATTTAATAGAATTGTAGTATCTTCCTCCATCACTCTTCTGATATCACCCTCAACACCCTTCTTCATCTTAAAACTAGTGTTCTTTTTCTCCAAAAAATAAAATAAAAATATCCTCAATTCACCCACTAACATTATAATTACAAAAAAATGGGGACAAAAAATGTATCTTGTGCCTATTCATCTCACCATCATTGGCATCCTAAAAAACACAAATATGGTGCCAATTCATCATCATCAAGAATTCTTTGGTGTTTAGGTATCAACAAATGATCTAGAAAAAACAAAACCCGTTCAATCTTTTTTTTTATTTTTAAAATAGTATGGTATTTACATCGAAATTAAGAATTAGGAGAAAAAAATAAAAGAAGAAAAAGTAACAAAACCTGATCTTTGTTCCCAAAATATTAAATTTGGATGCTTGCTTCTCAAAAACTCAAAAAGATTCAAAAAATTTTGAGATCTTTGATTCCAAGAAATGATGTGCCCAAAAGATTCCTCAAAATTTTCTGATACATGAGAATCTTTGTTCTGAAAAAAGATCCAAAAAACTTTTGAGATCTTTGATTCCAAGAAATGAGATCCCAAAACATTTCTCATGATTTTCTTGAATTTTGTTCTAAAAAATATCCAAAAAAATCTTTGATTCTAAGAAATGAGATCCCAAAAGATTCCTCAATTTTTTCTTGAATCTTTATTCTAAAAATTTCTTCAATCTTTGTTTCCAAAAATTTCTTAAATCGTTTACTTAAATCTACCAAGGCCAACCATAAATAATAGTGAATGTAGCAGTACCCAAAAAAAAAAAAGAAGAAAGAAAAAGACATATAGGATTTTAACAAAAATGAAGTGAAAAGATAACATAAAGGCGAAAGGAGAAATATAGAGAGGGAAAAAAAAAAAAAGAGGTTGTTGGGAAGTGGTAGAGTATGGTATGATGTGATATTTTGGAGATGTTGTACAAATAGAAATTGAAAAGAATAGAATGAAAGAGAGAGACATTCTTGAGGTGAGAGGGAGGAAAAGATGACGAGAAGAAAGTAAAGAAAAATGACTCTTTTCCTCCTTCAAAAGTCACATGTGATGTGAGACACATTTATGAGATAACAACTCACTTAATACCCTAAATGGACAAAAAGGGCTTTGGTCGATGATTTTAAGACATTAATGATCAATTTAGCCAAAAAAAAAATTAATGGTAAAAATCAAATAACTTGTGAAAGTTTAGTAAACTGTACGCCTTTTGCACATCTGAACTTATAAGAGTCTTTAAGACCAAGCAAATTAAATAGGAGGCTCAAACAACCAATCTCAAGAAAATTATGGTAACGTTAAGAAAAGGGAGAATTACAATTTTGGTCCCTATACTATAGATAATGCTAAAAATGGGTCCCTAAAAAAATGACATTTAAAATTTAAATTATACACACTTGGTATGTATCCATACCTGAAGGTGTAAAAATTTTTTACACTGACGGTGCATGAAAAATTAATTCTTTATTAATTGTTTAATTATATTAAAATGTTGCAGTGTTACACTAATATATGGATTATACGACGTTTATTTAACTCATTTATAAACTGGTAAATCATTCTTGAATGGGACATGTTTGTTAAAATCTGTAAGATTGGGGACTAATATCGCATACAATTGTATAGATTTTGAAAAAACTTTTTTTTTAAATTAACAGTCATGTACATTGCACATGACTAAAACCGTCAGGTATTTGGACTTTTCGTTATTTGTCCTATTTTCGCATAATTTAAAGTTCGGAGACCAAAATTGTATTCATATAAATTAGGGATCAACTTTGAGCACTACTTATAATTTATGAACTAAAACTACAATTCTCCTGAATTTCGAATAGAGACATGAAGATTCAAGAATGCAATAGTAATCTTCACATCTAATTCGCATTATCGAGTTTTAAATCATTTTTTTTTTAAAAATTTATGTGAAATCATTTGGAATGGAAGAAAAGTCCAGC
This sequence comes from Cinchona pubescens, assembly GCA_025175665.1. Lineage (NCBI taxonomy): Eukaryota > Viridiplantae > Streptophyta > Magnoliopsida > Gentianales > Rubiaceae > Cinchona > Cinchona pubescens. Next base: position 1,985,282 of record JANKKI010000367.1, read on the forward strand.
TCCAAAAAAAAAAAAAAAAAACAGTGGTCCAGCTTCGTTCTGTATATATGATATGACGGCAAGGAAAAAAACCAGCTAAATTAAATTGCAATTTACATCTCTATATTGTTAGGGATTTAATTGTATTCCTTAAATTATTAATTATAGCACTTTATTATCTTAAACTATTAATTTCTGATATATAAATTAAATAATAAGAAATCAATGAAAATTATTTTGTTGTTTTAATTGTAATATGCACACTTGAATCATCAATAATTTGTACTTGCCCTATAAACTATCAATTTAAATATTTTAGTACCTTATGATATCAATTGTGGCAACGCCCTTTAAATCAATTAAAAATTAATAAATTTTTTCCAACTATTATCAAATGAAAAGACTTTCATACTTGTAATTTATATTTATTTCTTGAAATACTCTTATTCACCTATTAGTATTAACGCTTTTTTATTAAAAATATCTATTAAAATTTACTAATTTTCAATTGATTTTAAGTGTTATAAATGAATAGCATAAAAAATTGTAAGTCTTATAATTTATAATTTATAGGTACAAGCCACATATTATTAATAGTTTGTCAAGGGTGCAAATTGTATTTAACAATATTTTTTAATGGGTTAAATGTAAAAAAAAAAACCCTTATGATATCTCAAATATGCATTTTTCTCTTTTATGGTTATCAAATATGCACCTTAACTTTTTATGCTTAGATTTTTTTGTTTGACTAAATTGATGAAAACTATCAAAACTAACCAATTTTTATTAACACAAATCTATTATCATTACTAGAAAAAGTATTTAAGCAACGTAAGGAAAAAATTCTGTTGCAATTTGCAACGGAAAATAGCAACAAATTTTCATAAAAAAATTTTCCTTTCCGACTAGTTTCCATTGCAAAATTAAAAAATAAAATAAAATAATATTTCCATCAAATTTATCCGTGACTAAAATTTGCAGGCCATTACTTAGGAAATAAATATTAACACATCATTAATTAACAATCTATAATCCGTTGCTATACTTATAAAAATATATTATATACAAAAATTAATCACTTGACAAATACCATATCAAATCCTTGTACACTATTTTTAATTAAAAATTATTAACATAAATTTGATTTTAAATTCTATTTATAAACATTTTAAATTCTATTTATAAAATTTAATATTATAAATTTTATAATATTTAATTTTAATTTATATTACAATGTTGTCATTGCATGAGTGTTTTTAAATAATTCATTTTCAGTTTTTATCCACATCCATAGATGGGGCCAAGAAGTCCCCTATCCCATGACCAGCGAGAGCCTCTGTGTCTATTTAAAATATTTAGTTAAATTCGTTTTATTTTTTTTATTTTATCTGTAAATTTATATTTAAAATTAAAATTTAAAATTTTATAAAATTAAAATTAATTTTTTTTTACTTTTATCAGCTATTATTGTAAACACCGAATTTACAATTGATAATAAAATATCAAATCTAACGGAATATTTCTTATCCTATATAAATCCTCCGCCCACAACCACGATCATCTTCGCCTTCAACGCCCTTGCCACCACCTCTTCCGCACCACCCCCTTCGTCTTTCAGCCTCCAACCCGATTCACACCACCCATCAAGCCGGCGCCACAGTTTCGAAGTACCTCCTCAAGCCGCCACCACATGCAATTAGGTAAATCCACCGTTTGATTTGTACTAATTTCAAGTTTAACACCACACCCCTTCTTCCCCGTTTCAATATCGTTGACACGTTTTTTTTTTTTTTTTTCAGAAATTAACATTCTGTTTTTGTATTGAAGCATTTAACCAAAAAAAAAGAAAAGAAAAAGAAATAATGGAGGTATATTCTGATCATTTCGAGAAGTTTACATTTTTAAATCCAATTTTGATAATTTTTCCAATTTATTTTTAATTTATTTTGGCTCATTTTTAGGTAGATCGTTCAGATTTGGATGAAAATCAGAATTAATTAGCTTTTCGATTTTGGAAGTGGCTGAAATTTGTATTAGTATTACTGGGTGTAATTATAGCTAATAATTTCAGTCGACAGTGCATTTTGACTGTGATTATTTTTGTTGTTTTGGAGTAAGATAGTGCTTAGGTTGATTTTTTGTTGTTGTTGTTGTTGTTGTTGTTTTTTTTTTTGGGTGTTGTTTTGTAATGATGGGTCCTGTTTATCATATCGTAGAAAAAACTGTCATGATTGTGTGTG